>JAWLRI010000157.1:2408672-2461461 GCA_034781795.1 Crypturellus tataupa
GCCAGCCCTGAAAACCAGGGATTACTGGGTCAGTGATGTTCACTATGCCTTGTATTCCAGCCTCATCCTGTGCTCAGCCTCCTGATGTAGCACTGCCGAAGTAAGTATCTGTTTCAGGCTTGTTGTACACACTGAATGCTATCGTGTTTGTAGTGATAACAGTATTTAACGTTTTAATGAGTGCTCCGGCAAGGCAATCGGACAGTATTTATTGTACTTGGGATGTGTGAACGCTTAATTCTAACTTGCAAGAAAGAAGCACTGGGTCTTGCCTCTGGAAGTCAGATCATTTGGAAGTTAAGGATTCCAAGTAACTTCATGTATTGTAATGTACAAGTTGGTGTAGATTCCTCAGCTATGCTGGCTTTCTTCCACCAGCACTAATAAAACTTTACGGTTTTGTGTTTTATAAGGGCTTGGAAGCATTTGGCAAAATGTAGTTTTTTGGAATTGTGTGTTTAATGAAACATACTGTGAGACAGAAATGTGATACAATGCACTGAAAATATCACAAAAACTTTCAGTATCAGTAAGCTGTTTGGTAGATGTATTTTATTTAGGTGGCAGAAATCGATTTTTAAATGCATGTTTTACATGTATAGGCTTTTATTTTGTAGTAGGGATCTGCGAGGGTTTTTACATTTTCACTTCTATTAAAACAGCTGACCTAAATACACGGATTTTGATTTATCGTATGTGTGTATCAATGTTTCTGGACTTCACATATATTTCTGCACAGTCTTTACATTTCTTGCTCATTTCTTTGTCTTCTAGAATTTCAGCTTTTACAGATTAGTTGCTGCTGCTCTGTGTTGTGTTGAGAGACTTCAGCAGCTCTAGCAAATAATTTTGGAGAGTCTCCTGAAGCAGTTCATAAAGGAGTAATTTGCAGCTTACAGCCTCCCCGCTTCTGCTAGTTCTTTGTTTCTGCTGCCTCGAGATGACTCCCCAACCCTAGGCAGACTGCACCTTGGCCTGCACTGTCTGCAGGAGGCGTGGGCGCTGCAAACCACCTGAGCTCACGCGTCTGTTCGAGCTGGCCTGCCTCTTACTCAGGCACGTGCCCAGGTACACGTGCTGTGGCCTGCCAGCGTTTCCTTGCCCTCTTCCCTCGGGTTTACGATGGGAATATTTGGTACAGCATACAGGCTATTTTCAGCTACAGAATGAGCTGGCTTGGATCTCAGTTTTGTTCTGGGCATCTTTCTGTTTTGAACATTTTCTCCTGCATAGATCTCTGCTCTGAGGAGAACTGGGCATGTAGATTGGACTAGTCAGTAAATTGTTGGACAATGCTCTGAATTTTTAAATGAAAGTACTTTATTCATGGTTTTTCAGTCATTTCATTTATTTTCTGCAGTGTTTAAGGCTGTCTGCTGTAATAATAACAGGATAATGGCAAAATTAGCTACACTACAGAAGGAACTAACATATTTATTGGTGGGGAGAAATAATGATTAACCTGATCAAGCAATCAAAGAATCAATTTAAATGGGTAAAAATAATCTGTGCAGAAACAACAACAACAAAATGTTTGCATTAGTCAGATGACACATTAAGAGTGCAAGCTACTTCAATATACCCACTGAGCAGAAAGGGGGGTTAAGCAGATCATTCTTCTTGAATATTTTAACTATCCTCTCATTTTTTGAGATTCTGTGTCAGGCTAAGCTGGATATTCATTGTTTTCTCTCATGTGAATGTCTCTCTGGGTTATAAATGTTGTATCTAACTGCTCCACATGCAGGGCCTCACAACTGCCATGCCCTCATAGTTTGGAACACGAAGTCCTCAGAATTATTTGCCTGCCTTCTATGTAGTTGAATGAAAAATCTGAATACAGACTACTTTTGGAAAGTTGTTATACACTCTCAAAAGAAAAAAAAAATGCTGTTTCTACTTCTAGTTGCTATCTTGTGAAACCTGAGCAGCATTTCAAAGGACTCTAGTAGCTCGTTGTGAAGATAAACTCTAGCTGGATTAAGTCTGATTTTTCAGAAAAATGTAGCCTCCAGCTGTCCCGTGAGCTGATGTGTTGTAGTTGCATTGTGCAGGCATCCTGTATGCCAAAGGATATACTTTTATCCATGAAAAACAGTATCAAAAAGGGAACTATGCTGTATTAGTGGATTAAGGTAATTATGAGGATCATTTTGTATTTACTTAAATTAATGTACACTCTTTGTTGATCAAACAGAATTTGTAGACAACCATAGCACTAAGTTACAGATCTTAGCAGAATGTCATATTGCTTATGATTTTGATAAAGGACAATTCAACTTGTAGCTGGGTGATTCCCTCATATTCCTTTGGAAACCCAGATTTATGTCTGGTATACATCTTCTCAGGAATAACTGCGCTAAATTGGAAGGAATTGCTGTCTGGAGGCCTTCTTTGGCTCCTGGAATAGGGAGATAATGTTGATGGTAGATGCAAACAAGCATCCAACTTTCAGATGTCTAAGGGTCAATGAGACGAGCCAAGCCACTGTGGCTGGGGGAAGAGTGTAAAGCATACCACCTACCAGCTGTTAAAACATAAGGTTTAAACAAAATCCTCGGTGTTTCATGGAGCAATTTGCATTTTTTAAGCATGTGAGAAATAGAACTTACTTTAGTGAGCTTGACTTTGTATAAAATAATATGCAAAAGCTCTTATTTTTTTACAAAAAATCAAAACTTTTGCCATCAGAGCAAGACTCCTCGGTCTTCGCCCCCACAGTCAGAAAACGAGCCAACCTTTAACAATAGATACAAAAAAATCACATCTTTCTGCTCTGCTCCAAGTAGAGTTTTATCCATAAAAGGGAATCTAGTAGAAACTGAAATCTTCCAGCATTTCATTGTTCCGTATCTCCACACAGAACAGATGTGGGTGTATGTGTTCACAATATGCTGCCTGCTTGAGCTATCTGATGATTGCATCGCTCTTCTGCAGGAGTGTCAGACCATGTTAATTGTGTCATCATGAGGCAGTGAAACACCGTCACCACTGGGCAGCTAGTCACAGGCTCCCTGTCCCTAAGCTTGCAAGGAAGCCTTTCTCATTTCTTTTCCATGGGTTTTCACACCCTCAGGCTGATGACTCAGAGGTGTTTCCATGGTCTGGGATTGCTCCTCTGCCCTGAAGAGGGCTTGCCTAACTCCTGAGGCTTAAGTTCAGTCCTCAGCTTGCAAGGGTCTTGGAAATTGAGAAGCCAGAAGCTTTATGTTCTCAGGTGCTGGAAACCATGTCATAATTTCTGTCCTCATTGTGGTTCAAGTCAGACACAAATGTGATGGTCACTGACCAACCCCTCATTTCCACACTGCATTTCATTTGTTTCTTTCTTACCATTGCTACTTGTCAATCACTGGTTGCTTGTTAAATGAAATGTCTAGAGGTCTTGGGGAATTTCCTTTATCCACTACACTTTGTCTCTTCACTCATCTACGTATCTCCCCACCACCCACTGAAGTGGGGCTGTCATCTCTGTATCCGGGCCATCATCTGGTTGGAGGAGAGGAAGCCATTTCTCTAAGCAGAGGCAGTTGTATTATTCCTTCTCTGCAGTACATAAAATTAGGCATGAAATCAAGAAAAAAAAAGGCTATTTTGGAAACTGTTTTAGTATTTCATTCTATTGTTTTCACATTTGGTGAGCTGTACTTGATTTATCCCCTTGGATTGAAGAGCTACCATAACAGAATCTCCGGGATCCCTCTTTCCTTCCTTACACAGAGTATCAAGAATTGGAAAAATGTCATATATGCTCCTGGTCTTCACAGTCACATGATACTCTTATAAAAGCACCAGCATGCCTTACAATGACAGTAAGGAAATATAATGGTTTGTATTGATAACACTGAGAATACCTTACTTGCTTGAGGTGTGATTCTGAAAAATGATTTTTTTGTGACATTTTTGTCATACTCCTCTTTAATAAGCAACAAAGCAACCTAATGAAAGAAAATTTTTGGTAGAAATCTTCAAGCCTTCTAAAAGTTTGATAAGTTTGGGGAAAGGCCAGGAGGTTGGTACAATCTGAGTTTCTCTGCTATAACTTTGTACTTCCAAGTGAAAAAGAGGAGTGCAGTGAGTGCATAGGAAAAGCAAGATAAGAAAAGAAGGAAGGAAGAAGGGTCTTGTGGGGGTTGGGATCCCCACAAGGAGTAAGAATCAGTGGAACATCACTGAACATCAGTGGAGTGTAAGCCAGTGCAGTAGTTCCTGTTTGTGTAAATAACGTACTTAAAAACGTGTAAAGGAAAACTAAGAAAATGAAATAAAATGAAATTATTTCA
Source organism: Crypturellus tataupa (assembly GCA_034781795.1). Classification (NCBI taxonomy): domain Eukaryota; kingdom Metazoa; phylum Chordata; class Aves; order Tinamiformes; family Tinamidae; genus Crypturellus; species Crypturellus tataupa. The sequence continues at coordinate 2,412,956 of JAWLRI010000157.1, forward strand.
TCTCTACTTTCCCAATTTCTGCTATACTAGCCAGTTGTTCGAACTTAAAAGTGAAAAGGACAAAGACATTTTCATGGTCCTGCTTGGGAGAAAACACTTACCTCTTCAGAAAAGGCAGTACAGCATTTTTATCAAAACAAAATCCAGGACTTATTTTTATTTGCTTTTCAAGTTTTTTAAAGTATGCTAGAGGTCTGCTAACAATATTATCTCTATCTCAGGATTTAAAGTAGCCTTGACAATATTGACCAATCTAATTAACACTTAAAAGGTAGCAACGCACTGTCTCAAAACAATATTTAAGGGAGGAAAACAATGGATAGGACCTTCTTCTTGTCCTAGCCAGGAACTTTGATCTACTCTACCTTTCTAGCTATGCCGCTGATTATGCAGGGTGTCTGTTACAGTCAAAGGCCAAGCTGATAAGTATTTCTGCTCCTGATTTATTGAAAGTATTCCCCTCAGTGTTCCTCTTGCCCTTTCTTTATTTTCTTCCCTGTAACTATCTTAGCACCCGCCCCTGCCCACTCCTTATCTCTCTTTCAGGAGAAAGGAGTGCGGATCAGCTCCTTTACAATTCCCCCAGGCTTCCATTTGTGGTCATCACAGAGTGGGCTTTGTGGAGAGGAAAAGAGTTCAGCAAGGGTTACTGAGGCACCTTTTGGAAAACAGTGATTGAGTAATTGACCCCGCTTTTCCTGCTCAGTCCCTGGGCTGAGCTGTGGCTATTCAGAGCTCCTGGGGAAATGCACATGCCTTGCAAGGAGGGGAAACTTTTCACCTTACACTGCAGTAGTGTTTCTAATGATCTCTCAGTCTTCACTAGCTACTATCTTAAGAGAATCATTGCATAGCATATGACTGTGGCAATGCCATGCGAAGAATGAATGCAGAAATCAGAAATAATCACTATAAGTCAAAACTATAATATGCATAATCATTCTTAAAGTAGCTGTAATGTGAAAGATGGTAGAAAAAAGAAAAATAATTTTTTATGCCTTGCAAGTACACTGCTGCAGATGAACAACAGAAGAGAAATGCTAATAGGATGCATTTAATACACTTTATGTCATACTGCTTTTTTTTCCTGATAGAGAGGGTCTGTTGACTGACCATGTAATGAAACACTTGTTGTTTCCTTACTTTGCTGTGTCAAATAGTGCCAAGGACTTATTTTCACAGATCAAAAATGAGTAAGAAAAAAGCAGAGCAGCTATTATCTAGCATTCCTCTACTTAGCCAACACTTTGCTGAGTATTTGTTTCTGGGTGTCCTAAAATCTTGGTTTGCAGTACGTGGAAGAGGAATGTTAAACATCACCCCGTCGGAGGGTGCAGGTTCCAGTCACACATTCTGAAGGGACAGCCCCCTCATTTAACATCTAAGGATCTGCTCATCGCCCTGGGCAAAGTTTAACTGCGGTAATAATATTGAGCATGCAAGGTTGCCATTTATTTTCTTTAATCCCCTCCTTAAATTTTTTTTTAAATCCCACATTCTTTCTGTTCTTGTAAACTTTTCTTAGTGGTCTCTAAAACAAACCGGGTCATTTCTCAGCTCACAACACCCCTCTTCCACAGTCTATTTCAAATTTTACAGAAGAAAGGGGTAATTTTCAATGTAGTTGTTCAGTGAAAACTCCCACACAACCGGAGATGTTGCCAAACACACAGAAAGTCTTAAGGTCTGATCCAAATCCTATTAAATACTCTGGATTTCACTGAGACTTAGCTCAGGATATCTATTGACTGGATTTTTTCAGTCAGGTATTATCTCAGAGAGTTATTGGTGCTGTTTCTGATCAGATTTTAATGGTTTTGCAGTAGTAGATGTCTATCTGAATTGTAAAGATAAGCCTTTATTTACATCACATTAACTCACTTTAGAATCAAGCTCAGAAATGAGGATTTTATAACTTTTAAATTCAACTTCTTTAAAATGAATTCCATTCACAAAGTAGTTGGTAAATTTTTTTTTTTTTGAAAAAAGATATGCAGCTCCTTGACATATAGGTTCTGGATGTGGACTATCAAGGCTTCCTACGCGTACCCTAGTGTGGCTCCTGCCAGTCTGTCCCATAACACAACTGGATGCTCTCAGTGTCTTACACAGTTCTCCTGATTACTGAAGCAAGTGAATACTTGGCAAATTTAGAAATTTTGGCAAAGCCTTTGTGATGGTGATAAATTTAGAGCAGAGTTGCCATTTCTTTTGGACATTATTTTTTATTTCCTTATTTATTTATTTATTTTTAGCATCTTAAAAGTCTGTTGCATTCTGTGAGAATAGCTCATGTTTGTAATTAGCCATTGCACCACTTCCCACATGTGCTGCAGCAGCAGTTCTGTGGGAATACGGACGTTCTTTTGTCTCTTGGAGGGAATTTCTAACCAAGGACCTCCGAAGTTCCCAGCCATCTTCCCCCCGTCTGCCTGCGGCCTGGTGCGCCCTGTGCTTAGCTCCTCAGAGGCAGACTCGTTCCTCCTGCAGACACCCCTTCTGCTCTGCCCTAGTGCTCACCCCGGGGCTGTGCCTGCGGATGAGGAGCTCCGCAGAGCCCCCTGGGCTGTTTCAGCACCGTGCCTCAACACGTCAGCAGGGTGATGCCACGGGCCGAGAAAAGAATAGTCTCCTTTTTACAGGCTCCCACGTCTCGGAGTCAGCTTTGCAAGGCTGTCTCTAATCAGGGGGGACATGCAGTCTTTCTCTGCCACCTCGTTTCTTACGCCAGCAAAAGAATGTCGACATGGATGTCACATGGGGTTTATCACACTCTCTACAAGGTACAGTTCTGTGGTGTGCACAGTGGTGCGAGGTCATTCATTTAGATCCTGTCATCAGAAAGTTCAGTCATTCCAAACGATATTCATGGCACAACTGAGGGTGGGAATAACCTCTGCAGGTAACTGGTCCCAAACCCTGCTCAAAGCACAACTGACTTAGGTTCAGTCCAGTGTTAAAGATGGATTGACTGTTCAGGCCCTGATCAGCTGGCTTTTAACCATGGATACAGACTCCAGAAGTTCCCTGGGCCATTTGTTACACTGCCCATCTCAAAGCTGATTTTTTTTCTATTATCAAATATGAGTTTCCCTTGTAACTTTTCTCTGCCACTTCCTGTCCCCTTCCATGTGCTCCTTCTACTACCTCCTGCTACTTCACTTGTTTTAGGGAGCTGAAGACAGCAAGATGTTTGCCTCCCAGCGCTCTCTTCTTCTGGATGAAGCATCCTGTTCCCTCAGGCTCTCTTGGTACATCACAAGCTCCAGCCCCCTTCTATATTGCTCACAAACACTCCACCAAGGCCCAGAGTATATATCTGAACCATTGCAGGGCACCTGGAATCACGTAATGCAGAATTTGTTCATTCTGGAGAGGACGGTGGCCACATCAAGGAGCAGCAGGGATTAGTCAGGCTTAGCTGTGATTTTTGTGCTGAGGAGGGAAGGTTAATCTCAGGCCTGTCTTTCCAGCCTTTTCATCTTAAAGCTGTGATGCACTGGAAGGCTCTCTTGTCATTTCATCATGCAGTCATTAGATTACCAGTTGAAAGAGCAAGGGAACACATCTGAGGAACCTCACTTGGTGTGTGTGCAGATAGCCCTACAGCTGACAAGGAGCAACCAACTGCAGGAACATATGGAGTAAACATGTGTATGCAACAATACAAGAGCAATGCCTGCAGGCAAAAGGAAAGCCATGTGAGAAGTGCCACCAGGGGACCAATTTTGTGGCAGAGAAGGGCTCACACATCCACTAAGAGAAATGATCCGGATGTTCCTGGCTCCTTTTGAAGACTGTCTGCTCCTGGAATTTGACACAGCATAAAAAGGGCAGCAAAAAAAGTATTACCTGTGTCTGAGGTTTGTAACTATGCCCTCTCCTGGAGTTAATGGAGCAGGTACCAGAATTTAGACCAATTTGAGCTACACGAAAGTCAAGCAATGGCCAGCATGCTGGCGTGAATGAGACTCTGCAGGGTCTGTTCTGGGATACACAACTGGCCTCTTCCTTTAGTGAGCACATGTGGAAGGTATAACGATAACAATGTGTTTTCTGAATGATGCCATTTCTAAGCTGGTGATTAAGCTGTCTCCAAACTATAAACTGTGTTTGTTTGTTCATTTGCTTTTTGTAGTATTTATTCAGATAGGAGTGCGGAAAATCAAAATTGGCAAGGCTTGGGTTTTGTCAGACCTCAAGGTAGACAATGCTCTGTGAATAAAGATGCTTTCATTGTGAACTGGTGCTGATCATCAGACTGATGTTATGGGGCACTGAGTTAGGGGAAATGTCATAACCTGCACAGCAGTGGATCTGTGCTTCACTACTACGATAGCTGGTGCTTTGCCAGCACAATTTTCCTATCTGAATCTCTCTCTAGCTTAAGAAACCAGCTTCTCTGAAATTGGCTGAGATTGTAGGGTCATCAATGCCTTCTTACTCATGCAGGGCTTCATTTGTGGTCAGAGTCAGACGACTTACTTAAAATTCACCTCAGTCTACTTTGTGCCTAGAGTTTCCTACTTGCCTGTGATCCGAGGAAACCCAAAGTCAGGGGAAATGTTAGGCATGGTACTTTCTTGAGGCACTTGCCATGGAGTTATCTCTCTCAGCCCTAGCTTCACTTCTCCAGAGTCAGGAGGGAGGAAGAGGGCACAGCCGTCACTCTTAACATATCTTCATGCTTTGCAGATGATATTCTAAGAAAATTTAAAAAATTAGGTGACATCTGAAAAATGCTAGCAATCTTTGCACTGTATGGTAGCTACCATAGTCAGGTAGATGTTTGGTCGAAAGGATGCAGCTACAGCAAACTACTTTTTCATTTGGAGGCTGATGTCTAACTCTTTTTTTTTTTACTTCCACTTTTCTAACGTGGCAGAACTACCTTCCACTTTGGTTGGCAGGTAGAGTTTGTGGTAAAAGCTGACCATATAAGCAAACTTATTTTGAAAAAGTAGAATTTCAATTTTGCAGTGCCATATTATATGTTTATGTGTTGGCATCGGTGGCTAGCTAATCACTATAGCATGAAGAGCAAAGGGTCTTTGTGAAGGCCTTTTAAACTAAAGGTTGACTTTTTACCCACATGCAATGGCAAAGCAAAAATACATTTTACAAAAGGCCAGCTGTTCTTTTATTCTACTCTCAGATATATAGAATCTGGAGAAATGTATATACTTGCATGTTGTGTATTTCATACTGTTTTATTATCTGCTACTAGGATGAATGGACAGTAGGACGTCCACACAGCCCATAGGGTTCAGCTTGTGTTTGTATGTGCAGTTGGATCCCAAATTCTTAGAATGGCTCATACGAAGAGTGAGCTGATTTGTTGAGGGAAGTGTCATTTTGCACATAGTTCATTTTCTGAGCATGAATGGATACTTAATACCATCCAAAGGTCAAGTTAATTTACTGCTTGAATTGAACTACAAGAAATGATAAGATTTTTCTGTGTGTATGCTCTGGTCAATGCCTTATGCGAATTTTCTTTCTTTTTTCTTTTTTTTTCAGAATTAACAAACCTTAAAAGTGCTCTGAGGACACATTCATCATTTTGTCAGGCTTGATCAATGAATTTTGTCAAAGCCCAAGGTTATTTTGAAAGGTCTCTGTCCAAACATCAGTCTAAAGACTGCATCTCAATACAAAATATGTGGAACATTATTACCTGCAACTGATCGTGTGGTCCTTCATTATATGGTGAAAATCTGCTGGAGGAGAAAGAGAAGACCTCTTTTGTTAACAGCATTTTTACTCTTGAAAAAGAGCTCTTTCCCCCTCTTAACATGAAGCCCTTTGAAAACAGCTGGTTGTTTCTACTGCTGGCTGCTATCCTGAGAGTCAGCAGTGCCTCCTTTATCAGTGTCAACCTTGGGATGAAAGTGATGAAGGGACAGTCTGTCTTCCTGTCAGAAGATGACCTCAAGTTTTCCATCCCCAGAGAGAAAGACGCCTGCAAAGTAGAAGTTGTGATTAATGAGCCAATAACTCAAAGGGTTGGGAAGCTGACTCCTCAGGTATCTGCGATCTGCTGGGCTGCTCTGAGGGCACATGTGAGCGCGGAAGAAACCAGGAAAAAAGTCACTTTATTGATTTTTTTTTTTGTCGATCAGATTCATCTGAGTGGGTGGGTGGTGATTTCAGTGTCGGTGATTTCAGTGACTTCAGCGACACAGAGGTGCAGGGAGGGGGGGATCTGCCAGTCTCATGTCGCTCACTGGTGAATGGGACTTTCAGAGCTCTTGCTCCTTGTTCTTCTACCAAGACGGTAAACCCTGTCCCTCGGGTAATGCATAGCCAGCTACAGCGTTTTGCATTTTAGTCACGCAGTCACTGCTTAGGGAGCAATTAAGAAAAAAAAAGCATTGCATACAATAAGCACATTGTGTACGATGTGTTCACTCTGTTCCTCAACAGCCAAATTACTAACAGATGGCAAATATATGAAAGATTTTCTTTGTTTTCTTTTAAAATTTCAAGCTTGTAGGAACAATGAAGTGTACTTCACAAATCACCTTTCTGCTACTCATTTGCCTAGCAAATCTTTCACCAAAGTCATAGCAGGAAGGAGTTGGAAGATATTGAAGATGTAATGTCATAGATAGATTAACAGTTCTAAAATAAACAATGAACAAAAAATTCTTGTCAATATTTCAAAATGCCTTGTTAGCATTAACATACAGCATATTTTTTGTATGTTTATGCATATGTGTGCTTTTTAAACACCATCTCTGAGATTTCCGGTGATTTTTGAGAGGGTGGATGATGGGAAGCTTCAGTATCAATAGTTCTGTCCACACATCTGGCTTAACCATTGTGGTTTTCACTCCAGCACCGGAGAGGGGAGGAGCACATGCTGGCTGGGGAAGAGCAGGAAGAGATTAGCTGGGAAACATGTTCCCTCCTCCAGAAACAAGGTCCCTGGGAGCACCTCCATGGCTGATTAGGGGAGCTTTTCCCAGGGAGAGGTCTGATACTACTTGCCCCCTGCACGGCCCTGCTGTGGTTATCTCAAGTCACGTTCTCCAGATGGAAGAGAACAAGAAGATGTTTGTAAATTAGGGGCTCCTGCACTAAATCACGTAATCCTGGAGCCAGGCACTGGATATTAGCCATGCCAAGGAAGGGTGTCGGATCTGGACCTCCCAGCACTGCTCATGCTTCCTACCAGGGCACTTGAAACAGAAAATGTCTCTGGTTGGATCCGTTTTTTCTGCCATAAAAGTGAGTAATGTGCTAGGAATGTGTGACAATTTAATTATAAATTGTAATTGAAAAGCAGTTGAAGTGGAAAAAAACAAAGCCTGACATTAATTAAGGAAAAGATTTAGCTCTCCTTTGTTTTACCTACCAAATTTATAGACAATTACAGTTGCCTTTCATATAAGAGGAAAACATATTAGGAAATGTAAAACAGTTGCTTCTTTTGCAAAGCAGATTGTGTCTTATATACATACAAAATGACCATCAGTCAATGATAACAGGCTTTTGTGGAAAGGTTCTTCATTTTCTACGCCCTGGTTATCAATGAAGAGAAGGAATTAATGATCTCTGGTAAAAAGCAAAGGATTTTGATTGATAAGATAAAGCATCTCTGTTGTAGGCAGCTGCCTCTGGGAAGAAGAAAGATGTATGTATGCTCTGAGGTGTATCTGATTTTTAGGTGCTCACCAGGCCTATATGTACTCAGAAACATTACTGACTTTGAGGGTTAAACATTGATTTACTATAGCAAAGAATATAATCTTTAGTATATAATACTAAAGTACAGGCAGGTATAACATGAGGGATTTTTTTTTCCTATTCAGCATGAAACTTTTTGTCTAAACACATGAGCTATCTAATGTTAAGCTCTACTCAACAAATAGCCACAACATAATCAAATGATTCCTTGATTATATGAGAAGCAATTATGTTTTTTACATACTGTTCTTGTCTTGCACTTCTGAACAGTCATCACAAGTAAAAATCAACCATATTTTTTGTAAAAATGTATGATGTGAATTTTTCCAAAATTATTCTATCCCATTGGAATAGATCCAAAAACCCAGGTACATGTCCTTGCTAATGAACTAACCTATTATTTATTGAAAATATTTGACCTTGCAAAATGCAGTTCTTTATGAAATTTAGAAACAGGCAATATATTTTAAGATCACCAGAAACATAGAACAATTACTGCACAGCTTGAGTCTCTGAGAATAACCTGAGTGGAAATCACATTGCCAGTAATAATGTAGGATGATGAACTGTAATTATTTTTATCATATAAAAATGCAAGACCTAATTCTCTGTTTCCTCTGTTAGAAAAGGCTAGTAGTTTTTATATCCTGTGCTGTTAATCTATGAAACAATTATTATGATACACTTCAGTCAGTTAATAATTTAAGAAATAAAGTATTATTTTATTTTTACATGGAAATTGGGAGCATCTAAGGATTTTCTGTGTACACTACACTTCTAGTGAACATTTCAGAATCTCACTAAAACACCACCTAGAGTGGTTGGAAACACATAGATTATTCAGGCAAGCCACTTCATTCTCATTATTCCTTCATTGTGTTTGAAGAAATGACTACATTTGAGGAATGATATCTACTTTCTGCAAACAGATGTGATCTGTCAGTCAGCCATGTGCATATATTGTATGCATATATTACTACTTATTAGTTAAGTCCTCACCTGATCTACTAGTGAATGCTGAAGTGATTTTAGTGCATCAAAGTGCTAATCCTGTATGAACACTGCCCACATAGTTAAACAGCCAGGAAACGTGATGAATATACTTGTCTTCCTGTAGATAAGAAACATGAGTATGCTTGGTCTGTGTAGGGGCTACAAAGAGACCATGGTATGGTGGGGTTAACACATACTTGGTCTTATGAATGCTAGGAGCTTTCAGTTGCCAAATTCTATTAAAATATTTATAACTACGCGGAAACTATAACTTGCCAGAAACTTGCAAATTGGCAAAAGATGTGAGGACATGAAAGTCATATCCAAAGAACAGGGTGTCAAAACTATCTGAAGCAAGATTTTTCATTTTGGGATGGGCCTTTCAAAAACACCGTATAAAACAGCTTCAAAAAAGCATTTGGCTACAACAGTGGCCACTGTTAATACAGAATGCAGAAGCTCTCAAACCAGCTGGCTCTATGAATTTGATCTGTGTCAGGTTTGGTGTAAGAATTAATTTCTTCTGAATTAGCCAGAGGACACAGTATAGGATTTCTGCTTGCTTTTATGCCCTGGGATTACGCTAATATTGTGGCTGGAAGTTGTAATGGCAGAGAGAGAGATGACATCTGATATGGTAAAGAGCTGCTGCTGTAACTTAACCTTTCAAAAACATCTAATAAATTTGAGCTAGTAAAGTTTCCAACAGAGTAGTTTCAGAGGATTGTACATTTCTTGTCCAATAGCAATAGCCTTAGAACAGAATTTATTGTACAATCAAGCTACAGCCACGAACAAGGTTGAAACATATAAGATGCAGAGGTATACTGCAAAAACCAGCTCCATACTTATGTGTAGGAATAAACAGCAAAGTAACAGTTCCCTCAGTCCAGCTCATTTCTGACAGCTGGAGAGCTGGGGCAGAAGCTGTGAAGTTAATGCTCTTGCCAATGTTTTACTTCTCCTTCCCTTCTTCTTCCCAGGTGTTTGACTGCCACTTCCTTCCCAACGAGGTCAAGTATACCCACAACGGCTGCCCGCTGCTGGATGAAGACCGCGTCATGCTCCGGCTGTACAGGTAAGCAGCACTAAAGCATCGGGTGTTATTGTGACACAGCTGTCCTCAGGGAAGAGCAGCAGGTCCTCTTCCATGGTAAAACCACGTCCTGTTAGAATTTGTAGTAACGAGATGCAGTAGCAGCAGCATCAATCAACAGCTGACAGTCTGTTTTTAGAACTGTTTGTAATATTATATATCAGATAGACTCTGATACTGTTTTTTTTGTATTAATACATATAATTTATTGCTGGCTCTTGAGAGTAAGCCAGTGATTTTCCTTTTTTTTTTTTTTTTTTTTTTTTTTTTTCCCTGAAAGTGACAGCAGTGCTTACACAGCAGAGTATGTTCTCGGCTGTGCTGTTGGAGGGGACACAGACTTGGGGGGGCCGCACAGTCCTGCAAGAGCCTCTTCCTTTACATGGACTCCTTTGCAGGCACAAGGAAGTGAGCAGCGGTGCTCTGGGCGTCTTGGTCTGGAGATCAGGGCTCTGAGGGCACTTGTGGGAAAAAAGTCTAAGTAGCTGAGGTTGGGAAGTGATGGCAGTGCTCACAGGGTGACCAGATGCAGCACGGCCTGTTTTCTTCTACCACCTGCAGATTCACAGAGAATGAGACATTTGCAGAAACGTTCACCCTCCACGTGCAGTTGCTTGAACCGGACTGCAACATCATCAAAATGCGCACCCGGGCCCTGGAGGTCCCCGAGTACCACGGTCTGTCCGGGGTGATCGACAAGAACGTCCTCGCGTTCGACTACGACAGGAAGATAACCCTGGCGTGCAGCGTCACCGTTCCCTCCGTGGAGATGCACCTGCCTGCTCACGGCCAGCTCCTCGCCGCGCAAGGGCGGCGAGCGCAGCCGCGGGGAGACCAGCCGCAGAACTTCTTCCCCGGCCCCGGTACGATGTGCCTCACTGCTCCTGCTAGCGCGCTGAGGCAGCGCAGGCGGACTGAGATTCACACGTGCTCCTTAGGCAGCTCCTAAGGAGCTGCTGGTGGCAGTGTGAAGTCTGGTGGACGGCTTGGGCTGTCTGGGAAACTGAGCGGTCCGTGAAGTTCGTGTGTGGCCCTCTGCGGACCCCAGTGGTCAGTGCTCCCGCAATGGGCAGAGCCCAGCTCTGAGGCAGCAGGACCGCTGCGATGTCACTGGGCACCGTTGTCAAAAGGAAGCGGAGGCCCCACGGGGAGGTGTGCCAAGGAGGGCTTCCCTTCAGCACCTCCCCAGGGACCAAGGCAGATTGGAGCCGAAGGAGCTCAGTTAAACGCAAAGGCCCACAGGAAGAGTTGGGGAGGAAGGAGACCAATGCGTTAGCACTCTGGCTTTTCAGCAGGTTTAATTTTGCTGCAGGAACCGTCTTGCTGTGTGGAGTTGTGCTCAGACACGTGCTTTAGTGCTGTTTCTGTTGGTTCACAGAGCGCAGCCCGGGCCAGCCGTGCAGAAGCGGGAATTGCATGCCGGGGCTGGGAGCGGTTCACAACGTAAAAGTGAGCTGTGAAGAGTTCCTGAGGATGGGGATCCGATACCAGCATCTCAACCCTCCCTCACCTGACACAGACTATATTCCTCTCAGGCTCGATCTCACAGACATCAGAAGCAAAACGTTGCACAAGGTAGACTTTTACACAACATTTCCAGCTCTGATTGCCTTCCTGATCTTCCAGAATGTGAAATCTGCTTCTCTTTTTCACATCTGAAGGAGCTAGTGTAAAAGCTTGCTTATTTTTCACAGTTTTGCCAGCTGGAAGAATTAAACATTATCTCCATCACCAGATTTTGTCCTGCTCCTATTCTTAGATCACAATGACTACAGCAAAGCAACTTTGGGTTGTTTACTGGCAGTCATAAGTGGTTTAGCCGGAAAGCAAAATTAATTCTGGAGCAAATCCAGAAATTCATTTTTATATGAAATGAGCTGCACAGACGCCAGCATATATACAAATGAATAAGGTAAGAGTTCGGTAAACATTTTCAGTTAACAATAATTAATGACCAATGTGAATGTTTCTGGCAGGTAAATTTTTACCTGAAACTCACATCAAATCATGCAAGTTATTTCAGCCTAAAATTAAAGACGCAAATAAAACAAGTGAGCTCAGAAGCCCTTTTCTTGTCAAATAATTCCTTTTCAAATAATTACTTCAGTCATTTTCTCATTAAGATGTTTCATTTTTTCTTTTCAAAATAATTTGTACCTTTAGCACGTACCCTAATTAGTTAGGTGAAGCTAATGGAAATGGAATTTTTTGCTTCACTTTCTCCTTTTGTTTTTCTCCTTTTTCCCCGCTGTAGACTGAGTATGCATGGCTCCCTGTTCAGATTAAAGGTGCTATTCCCAACCAAATCCCCAGAGCTGTCCTAACAGCAAAGTTCAGCCTGGAGGTAGACCAGTTTATTTTAACTCCCATGACAACCACAACTCTTGATGCTGAAGACAGTGAAACACCGAAGCCCTTGCTGGTCTTCAACATCACCAAGCTGCCTCCACGGGGCTTCATCACTCATCTGTCGGACCACACAAAACCGATTGGCTCCTTCACATGGAAAGACCTCAGCAACCTGCTCATTGCTTATCAGCCTCCAAACAACAGCCACACAGAGAGGAGGAACTATGAGGTAACAGTGTCTTCTCTGCCTCCATGAGATTCAGGAAGGTGTTAATAAATGTGTTTATTTATAATAAGCATTTTTCAATGATGTTTTTCTAGTTCTATACAATGCAGGAACTGAGGTAAAAGATACCACTTTCTCTTTCAAATCAACACATTAACTGTCTAGCACAAATTAGATTTTTTTGTTGTTGCTTAATACTTAAGCAATTTCTTTGCAATGAAAATTTCTCTTTTCTCTCTCATCTGTTCAAGAATATTGAACAGGCCTTCTTTGTTTCTTCCTTCCTCCTTCCTGTGATGTGACCTCTTACACGAAGGCCTTCCAAAGGGCCTATCCTGTTAGCCTTTTTCCTTACATGACTCCATTGATCACTGTGCCCTGCCGACTGGACACGTTTAAGGTGGTGGAAGATGCACTACCTAAATGCCAGATTGACATTTGTCTTTGCAACCTACGGAGGTGATGATGGTGAAGAGTTGTTAAGGGAAGCCTAGCAGCTTCCCACTAACAAAAAAATGAGGCAAATTATGAGAGCAGGCCAGTACATACGGAGTCTTTAGTGAGTAGCAAGTAAATAAACAGTGCCAATCTTTTAGACTAAGGCTGTAAGGATGCTTTAAGGTTTTATGTAAAGGGACTGAGGACCACTCCTACCTTTTCTGTGATTGCTGCTAGTAATGTTTCTCCCTTCAAATCTACCATTCCGTGCTGAAACCGAATGCTTCCTATTTTGAGTATTTTTTTCTTTTTTTCCCCCCTAACTGATACTACTAGGTATTTTATGAAGTTAGGTAGTGTGCAAGTGCTTTGAGGAATAAGCAACGGCCATAAAAAAGAGAAATGCAAGGAAGATAAATGTGTTAAAAGAGACTATAAGTATTTTGAAATTAAAACTGATGAGATAGTGGAGCAATACAGAAAATCAAAAACAAAATAGCTGCTACTAAAGTAAAGACATTGTCTGAACAGAGAGAAAATAGAGATGATTTTCTTGTGAAAGGGCAACTGGGAAACAGAGCAATTGATTCACACAGAAAAACATTTTGGCATTGGATGCTGACAGGGTTTTGTCTTTTCAAACCTCCTCTGTCAGAGGAACCTCCTTTCCTGCTGTTGCCTTAATATCAAACTGTCCTATCAAACTGTCCTATTTTTTTTTTTTTAGCTGTCTTTCCTCCACTCTGCATTTGGTGTTGCTTGAATGTAGATTCAGGAATTTCTGGGAAATTCAGGAGCTTGAAATTTTATTTTATTTTTTTCTAACTTTTCTTTTGTAGTTTTCATTTTGGTCTTACATATGCAAAGAAAATTGGAAATGCCTATCCCTCCTCAGTATTACAGTAATAAAGCCCTATATTGATAGCTGCCCTAATTGCTCCCCAAGAACCACTAAAAAAACTCATCTTTCTCATCTTTTCGGTTAATTCATACTCCTTGCAAACTACCTATCCTACAGCTCACTGAATGAAAGAGAAGACAAGTATTTAATTTAGTACAGAACCTCAAGTGCAATTTTAACTAGCTACACAGAGTTACAGTTGTTAATGTGTTATTCGGAGACCTTAAAATCTCCAAAGATTTATTTTTAAGATAAGAGCAGATTATATCTGTTTTGAAGATACAACTTCTTTTCAGCCTTTAACTTTTTTTCTGTTTCTTTTTCACAGTAAATACTATTGTAAAGAGTATTTCTGTTTTCACAACAGGTGGAGTTTGAGGTTCATGACTTTTACTTCAGAAGGAGTCTACCAATCACTGTGCATCTTTCTATTAGAACAGCAGATACAAATGCTCCTCGGGTTTCATGGAATACAGGTGATATTCTCTCTCTTTTTTTTTTCTGTTATAGAATTTATATAACACTGTCAGCACTGACATTTGACAAAAAAAACTCTAAAATTCACATCTACATGTAGAGTTTGAGGAGCATTAATGGAAGGATTGTAGATTTAATTTTTCCCTTTATTCCTTTTGGTGTAATGGTGCTGTAGCAATGGGAAAAAATGCTGTTTTAATTGGAATGAAATATAAAGAAAAAGAAAGTCACAGAAAAGCAGTTTTTGCATATAACATTTTCTTGAAGAACTTGGACACAGAAAACTATAAAAGGTAAAGAGAAATATTTGATGACATAGCTGTAGATAAAGATAAAGAAAGAGATATTACTAGTCAAAAGCCAAAGGTATATTGGAAATCACATTAAAGAGGAAAGGAAGGAAGTCAAAAATCTGAAGATGACACAGAGGAAGTGCCATCTTCTTTCCAATGGAGAAGGGGGAGGAGCTGAGATAAAAATTCATCCCTCTCAGAGAAATTCCACCTGAAACGACTGCCTGAGTCATCAAAGAGAAGGAATCCTATACTCCACCATGAGCTATGGTTTATGGGCTATATTTTTCAGATACAAATTCACTAAGGCATTTGTGCTGACCAGTTTCACACACTGTGCAATCAGGTGTAACACTTTGGCTTGTGTAAAAGTCCAGAAAGGTGTGTAGCTGCTCTTTCAGAAAATTGAGAAACAGATTATATTCTTCCTCGGTAAGAAGTTGCTTAAAGAAGCCTCTGACTAAAGCAAAGAGACCAGAAGGAAACCTCATATCAGGATTTGCTATTATTGAAATGTCTGCCACATGCATGTGTGTAGATGGAATTCCTTTCCCAACTACAAAAACACATTAAAAGAGTGCACCGATATCCTCGAATGTCACAGACATTGTGGTGAAACTACACTTTGCTCTTTGCAGGCCTCAACCTTTTGGAAGGGCAGTCGCGACCGATCACGTGGGAACACTTCCAAATTGTGGATAATGACGACATCCAAAATGTTCAGCTGGTCACAGTAGACGGCTTGCAACACGGGCGACTCACAGTGAGAGGTAAATCGTCGTTTCAGCTCGAAGCACTGGAAACACATTTTCTAGTGAGAACCAGCTATCGCACAGCACGCAATCAGGCGTTGATAGAGTCTGTTGTACACTGCTCCTTGCTGAGCGCAGCCAGCGTAAGAGCGAGATTTACAAAGGACAAAGGTGCATGAAGAATGAAGAAATAGCTATATCTATAGTAAATGTTTTCATAAGCTCATAAGCTCATGAAGAATTTAGTTGTGTAATTTATTATATTTATGCAGGTTATTTATGCTTTAAATATCTAAATACTTGTAGGTCTGTCATGTTGCCTAGAGAAGCACTCGTATCTTCACTTGAAATTGAAATTGTTTCTTATTTGCTGCACTCGGAGAGAATTCAGTCCAAGGGAGCAAATGCAGCTGGTAACTGTGGGTAGCAAGCACCACTGCCCTGACTCCCAGCAGGTAAACAGTGACTCTCTGCAGGTCAGCATTGGGAGTGAGGGACTTCTGACAAAGCAAAGTGTCAATGTAGCTTTATATAGTCTTGTGGTGCTCAAAGAAAATGTGAAAACACATGAGAGCGTTTCTTCTGCAAATTTCATCTGCAATGTGAACAGCCAAATCCAAACTGTATGGAAAAAGTCTTCTCATTGAACAAATGAAGTAGATTGAGGGGGAAAACCTTCAGCTTGCTTTTTGTTTAACCTCCCATACCCTCTCTCCAAAAGCTCTTTCTTCGTCTTTCTTCTTCCATATTTGCAATTAAAAAGCACACCATTAAACAGAAGAGCCCAAGTAATGTGTGGTGGCTGGTTTACAAGATGCTTATATAGAATTTCAGGCAAAAGTAGTCTTGTGTTTTGTTTGACCAAAGCCACCTGCAGAAGGACCTTTGTCATCTTGCAATATTGGAGTACTTGAAGACAGTCTCGTTAAGGTAGCTTGTGCTCCCTCTACTGACTAACTTCCTCTACTACAGCCATGTTATAGTGGATGGGGAAATAAAATGGCATTTTAATGTTTTGTATTTGAAATAGTGTTTATTATTATTCAATTTATATCTACAAGATAAATATTATGTAATCAGCTATGCCTTCATAAAATGCCTTTGTAGACATGACTTAGGTCAAATGCAGTTATTTAACTTGCTTCTTACCTGTTGAAGATGATAAGGAAAGCTGAGTCATTTGATTTCCTGGAAAATATAGACAACATTTGGATATGGTGATTACTCCTTCATAGATTTAAAGGTTGATCTTTAACAGGAGTTAAAACTTTGAACCTGAACTTCTCTTTAGTTTCTTTGTAAATCAAGTTGAATCTGTACTTTGTATAGAGTTAATATTTAATACAAGGATAGATGTCAAATCACACTTTAAAAGTATGATCTGAAAAATAGTAAAGTAGCTGCATAGAGTAGGGTGATAGAAATTCAAGTAAGTAGCTGCAATACTTTAAGAGAAAATTGGGGAGGTTCACTTTCAAGAGCGTAACCTTTGCAATTTCTTTGTATGGCCCAAGTGAGAAAGTTGATAGTGAGGTGTTAGGAAACTAGTAATACTCTTTTGCTGAAAAATGAGTTGCTTAAAATCGTGATTTGCATATTTATACATATACATTCTTCATAACATTCTTTTTTTATGTTGAAGAAAAATAAAATGAAAGCGTTTAAAGATCTGACTGTTACTCCCTAGGAAGGAGGAGTGTCATATAAACTATGAGATTATATTCTGCCTTTCACAAAGAGTGGGCAACAAATCAAACTTCTAATTCATTAGCCTTCTTCACTTTCATTATTACTGGTTTGGTTTTGTATTGTCATGGGGCATCACAGAGATGCTCTTTCTGAGAAAATGTTTCAGTATAAAAACTCACTCTGCTATTGGGTGAATGGATGGGCAGAAGCCATCACTCCAGATGCTGGATTTTTTGGTATTTTAAATCCCTTTAAATAAAATACACAGACTTGAGACATAAAGTAAGTACTTAAAGAAAAGTTGAAGGTGATATCTAAGATAGTGGTAGAAACACAGAAACTACTCAGAAATAATTTATGTCTGAGGAAACTCCTGCCACAGAGTTTGGACTCTTTTGTGTGGCCGCCCCCCATGACTTTAAAAGAGAACTCTGAGATGGTTTCAGCATTATGAAGGTTGGGCACCCAGAGAGCCTGGCGTTGCTTTGGAACATCACAACCGGCCAGGGAAGAGGCTGAAGTGCAGCAAGTGGCAGAGCCATTTGCAGCTGCTGCAGTTTGAAGTTTCCAATTAGAAGTGTGTTGTTGTTCGCTCTCCCATAATAGAATTCGTATTGGTGGAACGATTCTTCTCTTGTCTGAATTGCACATCTTTCTTTTTACACATCTTCTCCCATTGCTTTGACAGGAGGGAAAGGATTCATGTTCACAGTCACTGACATTCAGGCTGGAGCTGTTTGCTACCATCATGATGACAGTGACTCTACAAAGGATTTTGTGGTGTTCAGGATTTTTGATGGCCTCCACAGTATTCGCCATAAATTCCCTATCAATATCCTTCCTAAAGATGACAGTCCTCCATTTCTGATCAGCAATGTGGTAATAGAAGTCCACGAAGGGCAGACAATCTTGATCCAAGGCTCTATGCTTCAAGCCTCTGACATGGACTCCAGTGACGACTACATATTATATAATGTCACCAAGCCACCGCACGCAGGAGAAATCATGAAGAAACCAGGACCAAACCTGATTGGTAATGAAACACATTTATAACACAACACTTCTAACTTTTTTTTCTCTTCTTTTTGAACCTCATTAAAAGTGACAGACTCATGACGAGGCTAAATTTGGGTTTCTGTAGTTACAGTGTAAATCCATGTCATTGCTTTCTGTTGGTCTCTGTTTCCACTAGGACAACTATGCCTGTGAGCATATTTTGTCCTATAGTTCTTGCACTCTGAGCTTATTTCTGTACTGCAGCAGGTGAGTTGGGCTTGTCAGGAGCCGATTTACTTGCAAGGATCCCTGACAATTCAAGGCTAGAAGGAAGCCCTTCTTCCATCCAACTGAACTCAGAAATCTCTATTGCATTTTCTGAGATTGTTAGACGGTCTGCAGTTCTGTCATCTTCTGCATGGATATCTAGGCCAGTTTGCTGTGTTGCTTCATTTTTTGAGCAATTGTTAAGTGATATGGATATATGAAAGCTTACGATCTTCAGGAAATCTGTGGCACAGTGAGATCATTTCAGGGCCTTGCCCTCGTTAAGGTGAAAGGGGGTTCTCTGGTTGTGCTTCATTGGTTATTTGCATTGTTAGTGGATAATTTTTACTAGTAATTGAAATCATATACTGTTCAGTGGAAGGTATATTCTTTAATTCAACAGGGTATCCTGTCAGTACTTTCCTTCAGAGGGATCTATTTAATGGAATAATTTATTATCATCATTTTGGAGGCGAAATATTTGAAGATTCCCTTGAATTTGTCTTGTGTGACAGCCATGACCCTCCCAATCTCTCAGAGCCACAGGTATGACACTGAACTGTGTTTTGTAGGATGCCACATTTCTTGTTCAAACAGGTAATGATTTTACACCTCTGGCAGGCCTTAACATTAAACTGAGATCTCTTCTTTTGCTCATGTTCATGTTGAAATTTGTCCGTTCTTATATTCTCTTCTGTTGCCCATCTTTTCTTAACACCTGTTTGTTCACTCTTCTTTATTTTCTCTTTCCAAAAAATACTATCTCTTCTCAAGGACTTTTCTTACAGTGTAAATGAAATGTCAAATACATATCAGGTTCTGAGATGGTGCAAACATATAAGTCAGCCCTCCAGAATTCTTTAGAGGTGAGGCTATTCGTTTCACCTAGGGCCCAAGCTTACTGAATTGAACTTTACTTTCAGTTTAGTGGGCCACTAAGGTACTAGAGTTCAGTGTCTAACCAGTTGTATATTTCTGCTACTGCTGTGTTTATGACATGTCATTGATATGACGTCTGTATTCTATGTGTCTTATTCAAGAGATAAATTTTCTTTATATACCAGCTTATAAAAAATTGCTTGGATACCTTCTTCAGGAGAGGAATTGATGCTGATTTTACCTTTTTTCCTTTGCTTTAGGTGCTGATGGTGCACATTATCCCTGTGGATGATCAGCCACCCCAAGAGGCCCCAGGAGTGACACGTCACCTCATTGTTAAGGAGACTGAGATTGCTCATCTAACTAAGAAACATCTCCACTTCATAGATGTGGAAGAACAAGAAAGGGAACTCACGTATACCATAACTTCTTCTCCATTCTTTTCATGTAGACGCAGGTATGTGTGACCCACTGAACTCTCCAGGTGGAACAGGGCAGTGTCCCACATAAGAGGAGGGCCCTCAGTTGCACGAGTAGGGTTGTGTCTTTGATTCCTCAGCTAGCTGTAGAGAAGCCGAGCTAGATGCAGCAAAGTGCAAGTCAGAACCAAAAGCAAAAGAATAAGGATCAATATTGCACAGTTTAACAAGTAAGAAGAAGAAAAACACCTGACACCTATTATTTCCAAAAGTTTGATGTGTATTTTACGGCGTCCCTTTGGATCCTCTATAGCCTTTAGTATGTCACAGCAGCTTTCTTAACTGGGAGATCTGGTCCCAGACAGAGAGAACGAGATGCTACAGCTCTAGCCAGGCCTTGGGAGTGTTACTGTGGCATCCTGACTGAGCCCTGGACTGGATGAGGAGGCACAGGGCACAGGAGAGCAGAGCGGAGTGGGCTACAGAGGGCACTGCTGACATGCAGTGAACGCGTGCAGTAGCCCTTTGCACATCACTGATGCCGCTAACTCTTTGGTAAATTAATGGTGGGATCAGGAACAATTTGCCAAATAGAAAAGCTTAAATTCCTGACAGTGAAAGAGTAAACTAAAGATCAGTATTTGCAATTCTGACCTAAAGCAACAGACAATAAGTATATAGCTGAGAACAAAGGCAAGATAGGCAGCTGATTTACAAGTTTGCTGGCTACTGCTGTTGTCTTCTTTTGGAAGGATGGAGTGGTGAAATTTGCTTCACTTAGTATGTTTATAGGATGAAAAATCTATGGACAATTTATTTTCCTTCTTTTTTTTTAACATAGATAAATGTACAAAGATAAATGCAGGTATGTAAATAACAGGAGTGTGATAAACTAGGCTTGCAGTGGTGCAGGCAGGCACAGGTGCCCCATACAATGTCTGGAGTGTGCATGGACATGCCTGTAGGAAATCCAGGGCATGCCTATATTGCAATGCAATGCAATTTTTTTTTTCATAATTCCTTCAAAATTGATCATTTTTCCTGTGATAATGCTTGAATGGATATGTGGGAACAATAGAAGAAAGGAAATGATTTTCTTTTCAACATGATTGAATGTGGAAAGTTAGTTTAAAATGTAAGATTCAGCTATATGACTACTGTTCTTCCTGTTCATAAGTATTGCTAATCAGGATGTAATATGTACAGCAAATTAGATGCTGGGAAGCTGTTCATGGTGGACACCATCCCCAAACTGGTGAAGGATCCTGCTGCTCTTGCGCTGAGATCATTTACTCAGGTTAGTTACCTCATATGACCCCATAGCTAGCATCAAGCACTTTTGCAAGCAGTTACAGGAGGCCATCTGGCTCTTGACAGTGAACAAGAGGCGTAAAGTGGGATATGGAGCTCTGTTCAAGAAGCTCAAAACCTTGCTAATTCAATTCCATTTTTTAATTTTAATTTTCATCAGTCCAGTTCTGAAATATACAAATTTACCTTTTCTTCTGAAACCAGCAGGGGCTGCACTTGCTTATGGGAGGCTGATTTGGATCCAGCATAATATTAGATATAGGAAAAAAGGCACATATTATGGAAACAAGACTATTTTCTAGATCCCTGTCAGCTTCATGTTTCTTCTTAGCACCTCTGGTGATAGTTGCAGTCATCTGGAACTGACTTAGGTGTTCATTTTCAGTATTTTGTTGCTTGATTTTTATGCCTGTGTAGTTTGACAGATGTCTTTGTTATGAATACTAGACAAGTACCCTGTTTTATGTTCTTCTGCGTGATTAAGGTCTCATAATGGTCATACTTGCAATATTGTAATAAGATCTATGAAGCTTTGAGTTTATCAGTCTTTAACTGCATGCTTGATAAGGGTGTGTAGATGGAAAGAAAGATTTGCTGATGATCTTAGTTGCACCTACCTACCTCTACCTCAGGAAACAGAAGGAAATTTCATTTTTATAAAATTATTTTATTATTATGAAATTTTGTTGTTATATTGTTGTATCATGTTATATTAAAGATATTCTGGGAAGAAATCCTTATTTTAAAGTCATAGATTAGAAAAGGCCCTAGGAGCAACATTCTTAAAGTGCTCATTTCCAGAGATAAGGCCACTACCTACTGTCATTTATAGGTTGTGCTTGTATTTTTTGTTTCCATGTGCTTAAGCATTTTCACATTTACTTATCTGATTTGTAGCAAAAGCTGCAATCAATTACTCAAGGTATCATCAGTAACTGAAGAGGAGATGCAAAGATTTTGGGATTCATTTTGATAATTCAGATAACTCCTAAGTAGGAGCTCAAAAGGTCTGTAATGTCCTGAATTGTGGTTATTCTTATATTATCTTTTTACATGCACTCCTCTTCACTTTTTGCAGCATGCTGTGAATTATATGAAAGTTGCCTACATGCCCCCACTGCAGGACATTGGGCCTGAACCTCGGCAAGTTCAGTTCATATTTTCTGTCAGCAATCAGCATGGGGGCACTCTGTATGGGATCTGCTTCAATATTACGATTCTTCCAGTGGACAACCAAGCACCAGAGGTAGGGTGATGGTGAAGGTGAGAGTGAAGGACCCAGAAGGGATTTGAGCAGAATTTAAATAGGGCAGAAATATCAGGAGATGTCCTGATCCAACCGAAGTGAAAAATAAATCTTCCATGGTACCAGGTATCAGTGTCTTGCATGGAGGCTTCAGCAGGACTGAAGTAGAAGACCAATTCGAGCGAATGTGCAAGATGATTTTTTTGTATCGAGTAAACTGAGAGGCTCCTTAATCTCCTTCTTGTTGCTGTTGCTGCTGCCTATACTCTAAGTATTTTTGAAGGTCTAGAGCATCCCTGAATGGCATTAGTATCCATATATTAGGGGCTACTATTAGTTGTCTGAGCTCCTACCAACACACGACAGAGGTGCACGTAGCCCTTATAATTTTGACTTTGAAGCTGTCACACGTCCTAACTCTGGAGCACATCGATGTCATCCCGTACAGTGCATGTCTGGTGGTGCAGTGGAAAACAGCATCTCTCCTCCGGGCAGGTGTTCACGAGACACGTGAGAGTGGACGAGGGTGGCCTGAGCCCCATCACGGAGAGCCACATTCACCTCTCAGACGCGGACACGAGGCGGGAGCAGCTCCTGCTCGTCCTGCGGAGACAGCCGCAGCACGGCGCGGTGGAGCTGGACGGCGTTCCCGTGAAGGAAGGGGATGGGTTTTCCTGCGGACACCTGCGCACCCTGGCACTCAGGTTAGAGAAGTGTCTGGCCTTCCCTGCTGCAGTGACTGAGTCCCTCGATAATCATGGGGGGCTCATCTCCCCATGGGTCTGTGACAGCTGCTCCAGGCCAATATTGCATCTCAGTAGAAACCAAGCTCTTGTTTGGCTGGATGAGGAGCTAGGGACAATATCTGCCTGATATATAGAGATGGGGCTTCCGCCCAAAGCAATGCCTCATGCAGGCGAGGGGGCAAATTCTGCCTGCGGTCATCTACAGAAAATGTGAAGAGAGAAATAGTTTTCAGCTTTTTATTTTAAAGAGGATTTATCTAGACTGCAAGAAAAGTTGTACCAATCACTGATTAACCAGAGAATTAAAATTTTGCTATATTTTGCTACTGTATTTGTGAGAAAACAGGATGTTGACTTCTATATGCAGGGAGAATTGAACTTCCCTGGCTTGGTTTCTATTTGTTATTCGAAGAAGATATCTACTGCAGGCAGAAAGTATATATTAGTCACCTCACAAGCACATATGAAAAAAATTCAGATAAACTTATTTCCCAGATGATATCCTTTTTTTGCTGAGGGTTTTTCTCACATGGGAATCTCCAAAAGTCTTATACACACTCTTATGACAACCCTAAGTGAAGTAAGTACTCCAACATACAGATTGGCTTTCTGTTTTGGGAAGGATCCATGAGCTCTGGCTGGACAAAAAAGCACTACATTGTGTGAAATAACTAACTGTTTATCCTTGCAGGTACAGGCATGATGGCTCTGATACACTTTCTGATGATATCCTCTTTGCAGCCACTGACAGCATTCAGTCAGTAGAGTTCATACTGCAGGTCAAGGTGAGTGTGTTGCTTGCTTTGGAGAGCGCTTGTGTGTGCAAAAGAGGGCAAAGCACAGCTTATATTGTGGAAACTGGAAGATAATAGTTAGGCTATTTTTTTATGTAGGTATTGGGTTTATTTGGCAAATTTGAGAGCAGATTTGGCTTGCATTCACTAAAAGGTGTCTGTACCTCAGCTGCATTCATTTTGCTCACCAATAGAGTTCAATGCATTTGAACCCTGACACTGTGCTGCTGGCTTGGGCTGGAAACCAATATATTTAAAACAACAGTTTTTTTGCCAATTTTAAAAATCATTATTCTTTTATATTCACTTTATTAGGTGCTGCCTGTGAATGATGAGCTGCCTGTGATGCGAACAGGGCTTGTCCCTGTTGTACACTGCCTGGAGGGTGAAGAAGTGGTCCTTTCCTCAGAGTACATTTGTGCAACAGATGCAGACAGCGATGATATGAAGCTCACGTTTACACTGGTTCACCAGCCCAAGCATGGCGTAGTGAGGAAGGCGGGCATCACTGTCAGTCGTTTTTCCCAAGCTGATGTCGTCTCTGGCTTGATCACATACAAGCACACAAGTAAGTGAGACAAGGACAGAATTAGACAGAATTAGATATTTGAGAGGAGAAGGAAGTACGTGATTATGGCCACTCATAGCAAACTTTCTTCAGCATCGTTAAGTGTATTAGGAACCTTATTAAATGACAGTGTTTTGCAGAACAATGATAGGCAGAAGATATTCTAATGCCAAGCCTGTGCTTTGTCATTCGCAGATTCCCACCCGTTAAATGAGCCCTCAGTAGGTTTTGTGAGGGAGGCAGGGAGTCACTACTTTCCTTCATAAGCAGTATATTGGCATAGACTTCCAGGACTTCTCAAGACTGGAATGCACTTACTAAAAGGTGTGTTTTGCAATGATGGTGGCAATGGTGGTGGCAAACCCCAGCCATGTATTAGCCTGGTTACGCAACATGGAAATAAAACGCAACCCTTGTTATTGTCCATTCGCTAGGAATGAGAGAAATATATGCACATATATGCCGAGGAATTTAGGCACTTTTTGCTATGCAGAAACATTTTCTGGAAGAACAATGGTATTATGACTTATCATAGAGAGAACATCAATAAAAAGAAAGATACCCTCCCACCTTCTTAGAGAAGGAGTGAAGTAACACCCTGTTTTCCTGGACAAAAAAAGTTCTGAAGACTCTTCATTATACACAGAATAGAACCATGAGAACTACAAGTAATTTTATTACTATTGAAATAGCATATTATAATATTGCCTTAGTTACAAGCTTTTCTACATCCTTTTATTTTAGAAAAATATTCTAGAAAGCTGGTTACAGTTAATTAAAAAAAAGAAAACCAACAACCCCAAACCAAACAACAGCCCAGACTCCAAGTATTCTGTTCATTTCATTGGTCTGTTTTGCCGTTGCTTTGGGCTATCTTTGTCTTCTGAATTCAAATACTACAGTCTGTTCTTGCAGCATACAAGATTTTTCTTCATGAAGTTTTTGCTTCCTACAGCAAAACATTACTTCTCAACATGTTTCCAGGTGGGGAGATTGGCCTGACTCCTTCCTTTGAGATCTTAGCCTTTGTCGTGTCTGATGATGAAGCTGGTTCAGATGTGAATAATTGCTGTTACGACAGACCTCTTCCTCCACCAGTTCCACTTCATGATCCATTGACAATATTTGACCTTAACATCACTGTACTTCCAGTGGACAACCAGGTTCCATCCATCACAACTGGTGAGAGCTTCCTCTCACTGTATCATGTTATCATAATGAGTGCTTTGCAGTACTGTAATGGCTAAAGGCTCAAATATTTTAGGCCAGAAAGAGTCAGCTGAGAAGTTCAGCACCCAAATATTTTAAATCAGAATATCCATCAAATTACTTCGATTTTTCTAGTGTAGTGTGATGACCAAATTCATGTGCTAATTGTGAACGATTTTTTGTGTCTCCTGAAATGTGTGCTTAAAGCATATGGCTACAGAAAAGGTTGCTTAGATCTGCTGCCGTGCATCTACACATATATGTTGCAGCACATGTCAGCTTTGCCTGAGTAAAACCAAACTGTATCTCAGGCAAAAAGTGTGAATTTGAGTCCAGACAACTCTGAGGTTTGTACAGTACAAAAATATGGCTACTTCTGCATATTAGATATAAAACAGAACAGATATAAACCAGAAATTTCTATTCTGGCCTTATTTCTTGTCTTATTTCATCAAGAGAGGGAATATTTGTAGTACCTACAAATGTATAATATATATGTAACTGATCAAATTAATTAAATACGAATCCACATTTTTACTAGTATTCTTCAGGATAAAAATACTCACAGAGGATTTTACGTGAAATTTCCATTGATTTACTTGGCTCTGAAAGTGTTCCATAGTATACTTAATAAAGGCATACTTTTTCTATGCCTATGTTTTTCAATGCAATTTATTTGTAGGCATCAAATATATGTTAGGTATCTCACAGAACATACAAACATATGTATGAATAGTTTTGTAATTTGCAGGCTATCACCCAAGCAATGTTCTGGAAATGAAGCATTGTCCCAGCAGGGAAATAAAACACTGATGCATGAAAAATTGGTCATTATGAGCAATTCATAATAGCTTTCATGCAATTAATGCTCTGACCAGCAGAGATAACAGCTGATTTTGAGCATACTTACAGCATTTTCTGATCACCTTCCTTTCTACTTATATGATGGAAAGTAGAGCTGATATCCATGTTTTTTCCCCCTTCAGTTATTACTTCAATTCTTTTTAGCAAACAGCAAAGTAAACTGAGCTAAATAGGCAGTAATGTTTACCACATTGTTTGTGTGCAGGTGCAAGGTTTGTGGTGGAAGAGGGCTCCTCAGCAGCCCTTACTGCTAAGCATTTGTTTGCCACTGACCCTGATACCGCTGCCGATGACTTAGAGTTTGTCTTGGTTTCTCCTCCCCAGTTTGGTTACATTGAAAATATACTGCCTTCTCCTGGGTTTGAGAAGAGCAACACTGGTATAAGTATAGGTAAGTCCTAATGATAACCGGTAAGCCTGCGGATGAAATACGGGGGGATGGGGGATGAGCAGTGTGTTGGGCTGTGCTGAAGTAGCTGCAGGTGCAAGCATTTATGTGGGCTAATTGAGGAAAGCAGGTGCTGCAAATGAGGGTGGTGGGACTGTGCAAGAGGATTCAAAGGGAGATTGTAGCTCTGCAAATGGGGAGAGTTGGCACATGGAGTAAACAAGCTTATTTCTGCTTTATATATTCCAGTTGCAATTTGTAAGAACCGACAATGTGGGACATTAATCTACTCATCTGCCTCCCCTTCACTCTCCTAGGCAGGTGCCCCCAGCCTTATGTTGTGCTTATATTTTTGTTGATAAAATACTAGTAGCTGAGAATTTGGAAGGTATGGATCCCATGTTAGTGTCCAAAGTGAAACCACAAAAGGGAGGAAGATGGTTGTTAACTTGGTCCCACCTTGAATCATCACAAGACAGTTTCCTCAGGGCTTCAGCGGAATGGGCTGTGGCATGTTCTGTCACCCTGCCTGCCAGTTCTTACCAGTACCTCCAGCTCAGCACCCAAATTCACTGATCAACTTTGAAAGTATTTTTTTGTTTTGTTTTTGATAAATGCCTGTTAGTCTGGACAGACACATTTCTTAGTGAGCTTCTTTTGGCTCTCAGTCTCTTAGGTTGTCAATCAAATGACAGGCAGTGTTATTATTTACACCTTTTCCTCTCTGCTCTATGGGTCTCCTGTTTAGTTCTGTAGACTGCACAGAGTTGCATTGCCCTAGATGAAGCAAGAGGATGTCTTTTTATTTCAGTCAAAGGGAGTGCCACCTGTGATCCCTTGCAGAAGCCCATGCAGTGGGACACGGGAGCCTGAAAAGTGCCTTCCTCCCCTGAACCAGCCACCTGCAGAACTGACTTGTGTGTGGTAGCACAGGAGGTTGAGCACTACCTTTCCTGTCCATCATCCTCCCAACTCAGCACCATGGGAATTGGGAAGGACTAGCCCCCTTCCTCGCCCTGCCTTCAGCTCTGAAACTGGGATCTTGCTGGGACTTGTGTATTGCAAGTGGGGAGGGGAGTCTTCTGTGCCATTTGCTGCAAAGCCCAATAAGGCAGCAGAAAACATGGCTGACGATAACCTATAAAATCCAAGCTGTTGGTTCCTTGAAGAAAAGCACAGTTCCAGATACCTTATGCTGTGAAAGACCAGAGGACAGAAAACCAGTTGTGCTTATGTGACATATTATCTCTTTAAAACCCCCAGCATCCTTTCAGCTGAAACATCTGAAAGCCTTGAATATAAACTATGTACAGTCTAGGCACACGCGGATTGAGCCAACATCAGACCAGTTTGTGCTTTATGTCAGTGATGGGCTGCATCACTCAGCAGAGACTCCATTCTTCGTGCTGATCAACCCAACCAATGATGAAGTTCCAGAATTCATAGCAAGGAATATTTCTGTAAGGAAAGAAATAAAAGGATTGTCATAGAATTATCTTATGCCAGAAAAACTCTTTAGTATAAATTGGAGCATTGTCCTGACATCTGTTCTTCTGCATCTTACCCTTACTTTGTGCAATCTGTGTAGTTCAGGAAAGGGTCTACTTAAATCACCGTTAACCTATAAAACAGATCTTCAGTGATGATGAAGTAGTGTATAGCTCTGCTTGCTAATTTTCAGTTAAGTAAACAAAAATCTACAAAGGAGGAGGATCTTTATTCTTCACCAAAGCCTTTTTTTTTTTTTCTGAGTCATTTTTATTGCTAGTTCCTCTTTCTGATGACACTGCCTTTAATAGAAGTACTGACTTTGTGACCATCATGTTAAGGAAACATGAAATTATGTAATTGTGAAGACCTTATAAAAATGTGCATATGCATATATACATATATCTGTATGTATGTGTTTAAAAGGCTTTCTCATCTGCATTCTCTAATACCTTTTATGATGTTTGCTTGTCTAAAAGCTTTTCTACTAATTGGGGCACATATGAAAACTCTATCTCATCTTTTGTTTTCATCTGCAACTGCTTACTCTATGACTCTTAAACTTGATTGAAAGCAGTATCTTTTTCAAAAGCTACTGGGAAAGGGGTAGAAAAAGCAAAGAGATAGATAACCCCACAAAAATAGCCTACTTAGCTAAAATGTTACAATATTTATTTACGCAGAACAATTTGATTTTTTTAAAATTCTGTTTTGTTTGTGTTTAGGTTCAGGAGGGTGAGCTTAAAGAGCTGGATATCTCTGTTATCAATGCAGTTGATCTGGATGTGCCTCAGGGCCATTTGGTATTCAGTGTTGTGCAAAAGCCTTGTCATGGATTTCTCATTAACGAAGTTCATGGCAATGATATTCTACACTACAAAGAGTTAATTGCCCATCATCACAGCCATGAACTTCTTGTTCACGAGTTTTCCATGGAGCTACTTATGAATGGTAGGTGCAACATTAATTTGACATTGATCTTTCATTTCTTTAATAATTCAAAGCAGATAGAGTGGCACAGTAAGAAACCTACATAATTTCGTTATTCACTTGCCCTAGCTGTATTTCAAAGAGAATGTATAAGAATAGAAATTATCCTGTTTAATGCTAATTTGGCCTAAAGACTTGAAGAACTGTCAATAAATTTACCCTGAGAGGCCTGCATGTCAGAAAGGATAGTAATATGACTAGAGAGGCCATCTGCCCTGAAAAAAATCAAAGAGTATTACAATATACCAACGAAAATATTTTAAAACATTTGACAGCAACTAGAGTAAAGAAGATGAGAGTGACTTAAAAACACATTAGCTGATCATGAGAAATCCTGGGGTTTAATACTGTCCTAAATGATGAAGATACCAACTGGGATGTTCTGTCTTACCATTTTCCTCCCATGGTCCCTGTTAAAATGACTCAGAAATTGTAGAGGAGAAGAAATATGCAGTTTTTCAGAGCAGTACAGACTCTTCTTTGAAGAAGGTCATTTGCTACTCAAGTCATGCTGGTGTCTCTGAGTCACAGGTATATGATTAAAGTCAACAAACAACTGCTGATTGCCAAGCTTACTCTTCTGGCAACGGAAACAGGGTGGCTGTGGGGCGGGTACATGTAGGGGGAAAGGGAAGGAGGGTGGTGGATACAGAGGAAAATGATATGAGAGAATTTAAAGGATATAAATGTATGTATCTTTTTCTATCACTATCTTTTTTTCCTTGTATAGGAAGCAAGCTGATATACATGCATGATGACTCAGAAAACCTCACTGACAACTTTACATTACAACTATCTGATGGGATACATAAAGTTCTCAGAACCATTTCAGTAGAGGTTGTTCCTGTTAATGATGAGAAACCAGTGCTGAGCAAGTAAGCTACACATTCCTATCTCAAATTGAGGATGAGTTTGATGAGTTATCCAGAAGTGATCAAAACAGCACATCAGCGGTCAATAGACTTAGGATGCCAGAAATAGTCATAATGTCAACAAAGTTGTTGCCAGGGAAGTCACCATCAATCTATCTAAAAAAAAAATCATTTTCAGTGAGGGAAGGTTACACTGTAATGTAACTTAGCATTGGAAGGAAAAAAATGTGGTGCTGAGGGCACAAGGAGACAGCACAAGAAGAAAGAAGGCAACAAGTTTGTTCTGTCTACCATGTCCTACTTCAAAATGTTTCCCAGGGAGCCCTGATGTTTGCACATCTCTGCTGGCCCCTGCCCGTGGTGCATATGGCCTCTGCCACTTGGCTTCCTGCTTCCCTCAGGCTACAAGCTGTAAAAAACATCTCTCTGAAGGCAGCTCAGCACAGGGTCCCAAGGGAGTCCCCAAGGCTGGCATCTCCTTGTCTTACAGTGGGAGACATTTCATCCTGGAAATACTTCTTTTCGATTACAAAGCATTATTATGCAGTCATAACTCAACTTTTGAATATGTTAATTTGCTATACTCTAAAAACTAGGTTTCACAGAATAATTAATCCCAGGATTAGGCCTGGTCATATATTGCCTAGCAGACCATTGCCAGGCAATTCACAGGCAGCCATGGAGACATGTTGATAGGCAGATGTTGTAAGAGAGTCTGAACCTCCTGGACGCTGTAATGAGGAGTTGTCTCTTGGGTTCCCCATTTCTTACCTGATAACTGCCACGGAGTATCAGGCCTCCTGTTCTCCTGGCTCCCCTCCAGCCCCAAGGTAGGTGAATGGGAAGCTGGGGGCCTTAAAACCTGGGGAGCATAACTCCAAACCACCAAACCATGCATTACAGACAACCTGTCACACAGGCTGCCTATACTGGGAATGCTGATGTCTCTGGTTATATAGCCATAGATCAATCTGGAGTTTGGCCTGTCTCCAAATCAGACCACCATTTCCTTTTTAGGAGAATTTCAAAGGCTTCTTTTTAATGTAGAATTTCTATTAACAAATGTTCCTTTTACAACTGAAGGATTATCAAAAGCCAAATAATGCTAACAAGAGAGAATGCTTACTTTAAGTTTTAATAAAAGGTATAGTTTATCTATTCATATCATGTGCTAATAATTACTGTTTAAATGTCACTGCTCGTTTGTTGTCTGCTCGGTAAGGATTGACGTGTCACTCTCCACACTTTTTCTCCAAAAAAGGAAGTTGATGGAATGCAGGAAGCCACATGTCTTTCCTTTGTCCATCTGGATCAGGAACTGTTGTTATCTCGTTGTCAATGTCAGACCTTATCATTTGACTGTCTTATGGTGAACATAGGGCATAATGAGCTTTTTCCTTCTAAAATAGCTATTGTGTTGTGGAAAGTTACCACTTCTTACACATTATTCTTCTACTGAGGTGCAGCATGCAATGAGCAGTTAAGTGCTCTAAGAGGTCTGAGGAAACATGTTTCCTTTAGCATTGAAGTGGATTTGCCACCATGTGCGGCTGGTTGCCAAGTTTTTGCTCTGGGGCAGGTATTCCCTTATACCACTGCAATGGTTTATGAGTGAACATATGACAACACCTGTATGCTCATATTCATTCTGTGGTCAGGGAGCACATTTCCAGGCCAGGGAGTTTTAATCCTCACCTCCATTAGCTGTGGTCACCAGACTGAAGAATCTGGATGGCTGTTTTGGCCTGGAGCCACAAAGTGACTGCCACTGTGGCCTGACCCACAGTGACTGCCAAGCAATCAATCTGTCCCCTCTCCATTTGTGTCCTACAGCAAGCAGTGCCCATGGAGAATGTAAGACCCTCAGGTATTTTTTTAAATGCTTCATTTTAAGATCTGTCACATGGATGCTATAAAGATTTAACCATCTAATTGCTATGAATAAGTGAGTTGGGATTAGACAGCATTCAGAGTGTGACTAACTGTGTGTATCTTCACTCATTTTTTGTTTGATGCTTGTCTTCTTAGCCCATCTGTGTCAGATACATAATTCTTCTGTTTACACAGGCCTAACTACAACATCATTATTACTGATAGGAGTCATAAATCTTGAGATGCCTTGTCAGGACATTAATATGACTTGACATACGTTGTTATATCACTTCATCTTAGCTGCTCATTATTTTGCCAAACATTACATTTCTATGCCTCCAATATCTGTGTCAGTTTGAATGTGGAAATGTCAGGCAAAAAAGTTCTGCAGTTTTTGAGGGCAGTAAATATATTTTCACTTATCAGTAAATAACTGTGACAATTCTGTTGGAAAGCTCAGTTATCACTTTGTAGCAAGCACTTGAAATCTGGCAAAGACTTATATGAAGGATATGTATCTTCTGATTCTTGTAAAAATCTTCCTGCATTTGGGAATGCCAGAAGACGTTGATTTTCACAAGCTCGGTAAACTCTTGCCAGAGCTTAGCTGACAAAATGCCTGAGGAGTCTGTATTTTCTGAGATTGCTCTGGGCGCCTAGGCAGGCTTGAAGAGGTCCGATTCCTGGCCTGACTGAATATGCTGAATCCCCTCCAATATGTTGTAAAATCTATAGTTTGGGTATGCATTGTAAAAATTTAAGATAGCTAACAGCAAAAAGATAAGGCCAGGTGTGTAGGGGCAAACTGGTAGATGGCTAGGAAGTTGGCTGAGAATGGAAACAGAGTAGGCATGGTTTGGGAGCAAGGCTTTGGAGGAATTTTAAGCTATGTGGGATTTCTCTGAAGCATGATCTCAAATTTTATTTGCGAGTAGTGATGGCCATTTCTGCCAAATACTAGATCCCCATGCTTAAACTAGTTCTCTGAACCCAGAACTGAATCAAGGTCTACAGTGGGATGTATTAGAGGAAATCAGTTCGGTTTCTGCAGGACAATGTCCTCTAAGGGAAAAGCAGTGTCAGGCTATTCACATGAAAGAAGTCAATCTCTCCTCTAAGGACCAGTGGAGTCATCGTTGCTATGGTCTATACCAGCAGTAACACACAACAACCTCTTATAACCTATTTGATTGTAAGTGGAAAGGGACCAAGGAAAGAAGACAGATGTGATAAATTCCACGGTGCTCCATCTCTCAGCTTTGCTGTTTTCTGCTACTGCAAGGTGAAGCTGGTCTCTCCTATTTGCTCTTCTTCTATTTTAACATAAACAGGGACCCTCCTTCCTTTCTTTCTGCAATTGTTATTTCTGTCAGAATTTGGCTAATTTATATTCTTGGAAGCAAATTTATGTGTTGGAAAGGCTATTTTCTGTTTTACATGTATGCATGACTTCCTGTTTTTGCAGGAAGAATGGTATAGAGGTGAACACGGGTGAAACCCGAATCATTTCTAGTGCCGTTCTGTCAGCTGAAGATAAAGATACCCCCAGGGAGCGAATTTACTATGTATTTGAAAGAATTCCAGAAAATGGTCAGCTTCAGCTCAAGGTTAGTCCTTAAACAAAAACAGGCATGGAAACAACTCTCTCATTCGGATGAAATGAAGCTCATTTTCCTTTTCCCCAAGTGTCATGTTTTGAAATAGACTGCTATGGCTTGTAGAAAAAGTTTTTGAACCAAAGAGTGGCACTACCCTAGAGGCTTTGATACAGGAGGCCAGATCCTTGCTGGGAGGAGAGGGAGGGTGAAGGGCATGGGAGATCACCTGAGGGGATGGTTGAGGGACACACAAGAGGCATCAGCCCTCATGGATGGAAAATTGAGCGATAAAGAGAGAGAGAGGAAAGAAAAATGCCTAGCCTAAAAAATGTGTCAATGTAGTGGCTTCAGTTATTTCAGTTACTAAAAGAGAATGGATGAAGGCTCCGGATGTGTGCAGAAGAGTAAGTGAGAAGTAATAAGTTATAAGAAAAGTATGTGGGAAAGAAAGATTAAAAAAAAAGAGGGAAAATGGAAAAGAATCTAGCAAAAGCATAGGCACTGGTGGAATATAAGATTAAAAGAAAAAGATGACCATCTGTTAACCAAAGGTAAGCCTCTTTTTTATTATACGTACATGTATTTGGGAAAAGAAAAGAAAGAAGACTGCTTCAAGAACCTATGAGCCTGGAAAGTATTTTCTGGGGGAAGAAAGTATTTTATTCAGAGAGGATTCCCTTCAGTAATCTGTGGATCACACAAGACTTTTGAATGAAAGGGGTAGCATCCTTTGGGCCAAGACTTGCTGCTGAAGTCCAGTGGTTTGAATATACAAAGCAGCTGAGTGTATGAGAGTCTGGTGTGTGTGACACTCTTTGCTTCAGAGCCTGTGGCACTGGTACGGCATGCAGGGATGGATGCAAATATGCGGATCTGTCTATCATGAGGTACTATAACATCTTCTAACATACAGAAAAATTTATCATACATTTCATGTAGAGGATAAGACCTCTAAGCCTCTCCAAATTTTTCTGCTTCTTAAAGTTGTCCTGAGTTTCATTTGTGATATCCCTCTCTATATGGTCTAGAATAGAAGAGTAGGTAATTAATAAATGGAAAACATACACTGGATCAGGATCTTTTCCATGTAGCTCATTTTAGGGTCAAACTGAAAAGTATGCAGCACTGAATGTAGTGAACGCAGAGTGAAGGTGATGAAACTCTGTGTACCTGCATTTATTCCAGATCTCTGTAGCATCTCCAGCCTTATAACTACTTGGAAATAAGTAGCTTGAAGGGAAAACAGGGAGCTTCCACTAGCAGTCTGCATGACCACAAATAAATTCAATTAACTTAGAAGAGTTATGGCTGACAGGGGAGTTACATGGGGGACTGTCAGTTACTGAAGGATGTTTATGCTTTCTAGGTTGGCAGAGACTGGGTGACTCTCCAAGCTGGAATGAAGTGCACCCAGGAAGAAGTAGACATGAACCTTGTGAGATACATCCATACAGGAGCTATGGGGTCTAAGAAGCAAGACAGCTTCACATTTTATCTGTGGGATGAGTACAACAGATCCCCAACTGTGAACTTCTACATAAATATAAAGGACATGGAGAAAGGTAAAGATCTGCTTGTGTTTCCTATTTCTGAAACAAAGATGATCATCCTGATACTTCTCCAAGCACTATATAAACACTTGTCAAGTTCCCTACAGACCCCAAAGCCTGCCTACTGGGATTTCATTGCCCAGATGTCTGTATTCCTGAAGAGGTGGTCCTGGGATTACAAAAGACTCTGGCAGTTTTTTACACGTTGCCTTCGAGGGCCTCCAGATACTCTTCAGATAGAGTTGACAACATCTTTCTAAAATAGTTTTTTGTCCAAGTAAATTAAAACTAAGGAAAAGGGCAAGAACGTAATAAAGTAGGCAGAACACTGTTCAAGAACCCTAACTTCCAGTTTTATGTTCTAATCTTATGGTCTCTCTTCTGTTAATGGATCCCTGTGACCACCCTGATGTAGATCAGGGTAACCTGACACTGTCAAAATTGGACGATGGGCCCAGGCAGATTGTGTCATCTCTGTTCTTTATCCAATGGGATAAAGACCTGAGCAAGATGGAATGAAGACCTGAACAATCTGGTTATGTCTGGCCTTGTTTTGAGCAGAAGATTGGACTGGAGACATCCTGAAATCCCTTCCAGTTTGAATTTCCTGCTTTTTCTATTGGTGATGGCTTGCATGTGGGTAAATGATACATAATAGATGAAATTTCAAACCTGTATGACTATTTTATATCATTTTATCTATCCTGCAGGAGATATTGCTGTTTTCATAAAACCTCTTAGAGTGCCAAAAGGAGATCGGGGCTACATTACAACAGATGCCCTCCTTGCATCGGATGGAACAGACAAACCAGAGGAGCTTCTTTACGTGATAACCTCTCCACCTCAGTATGGTCAAATAGAGTATGTCAGCTATCCTGGCATCCCCATTACCAGCTTCAGTCAAATGGATGTAGCAGGCCAGGTAGTCTGCTATGTTCATAACACTAACAATGCACCTGTTTCTGAGGATACCTTCAGGTAGGACATTTAAAAAAAGCTTAATTTCCCCTTTTTTTTGGATAGTTTCTGGAAAAAAAAGAGTATTAAAATGAGGAGGAGATGTTGGAAATCTTAATATGCATATAGCAAAGATATTTCTGCTTTAACAGATGCAGTTATCACTGCCTTAGTAATAAATACATTTTCTTACTGGCTCTGAAATAATAGCTTGAGCAACATTGTCTCAGTGATATTTTCTTGAATATTATTAAAACCCTTGAACATATACAGGAGAGACAGTGCAGAGGAAGAACTAAGAATGTGGTTTTGGGATTTACCTGTGGCTTCTTGCTGTTGCTGGATGTGGTGAATCTGCTCAGTCCAACTGCTTGCTAAGTGATTTCTTCCTTTTTCTTATTATTTATTCTGTTGTAGGCTTTTTGAATCCAGTAGTCATTCTTCAATATACTGATAACCAAGCCATTTATCTATTCTGCCATAATAATATTTCAAAAATTTGTCTAGACAACTGGATTTTTTTGAGTAAATATCTACTTATAGACCAGGTCAGCAGCTTAATGACAGTTAAGTTTACTTTCACCTGCATCCTGCATCCAGCCCTTAAATCAGCTTAGATTAGGTTCATCCTAAAGCTTTATATTGTTCTTTCCTGAACCACTCTTGGTTATAGAATAGAATGATCCAGTGAGTTATCCTCAGGCAAAGAGGGTGCATTGCTGCTGAATGTCTCTGGAGGAGTTGTGGTAAAAGAGCAAATTCAGGCCTTTCCTTTTCTTAAGGAAGAATGCCAAATTCTTGTTAGAAAAAAAATGGAGTAATTGTAAGGAGAATTGCAATCCAGATGTATGAAAGTTCCCTTTACACACTGTCTTATGAATAGGACTCCTGGTCTGAACCGTGTTTTCCATAATGCATGATGAAGCCTTAAGGACATGTTGCATCATTCAGCATAGAAGCTGAGGAAGAGGGGTATGGTTGCATTAAATAGTCCCACATATGACATCATGGCAACTCAGACAGACATTGTATCAATTTGAGTGAAATGTGATTTTGGGATGTTTCTCAGATGAAACTTTTTGAGCTATCCTTTCCGATGAAATCAATGTTGTGGAAAATCTGATTTTCAACCATCTCTACTAATGAGATTTTTCTGATGGCTACTAGTGGTCATAACATAAGAAGTGAACAAATGTTGTGTGGCTTGATGGAAGCTTAGTGACATTGTTGTGGAATATTATGACTAAAACTAAAATTAGCCAGTACAAGGAAAGATCTTGTTGTGTCACTGTTTGATGGAGAGTGCAAAAAAATGGATTGTGTCAATGTGACTTTTGTACCAGACTAATGAAGGCATTCAATGATCCAACCAATATTCAATGATCAGTACAACAATTCCAGGGCAATTGTGCATGCACATAAACCCAATGTTTAGTCTAATGGCTTAGAACCAAATTAGAAAGTCAGCTTTGTTAAAAGAAAGGTTATGATGCTTCAATAAATATGCATATCCATTTTAATCACAATAATTGATGTTCCATGATGTTACCATTTGGCAAAGGATTGGTTTTGTGTAGACATATAAATAGTGGGGCAGGTTATTACCTTAACAAAGAACGGTAATGTTAATTATATTGGGAAGGGGTGTTAATTGATCAGATTTTTACCTTCCACTGAAATATTTTCTTCGGTCATAAATTTGCCTGTATTGTTTGGTGCTGCTGGCCTGGAAGAAAGATTTGGCAGTGCTTGTTTGGACAGATGACTTTGAGTGATTAGCAACCTGACATCAGATGCTGGCAGCAGGATGCTAAAGGAACATACTAATGTCCTCCATTTTGACACACTGGCTCAATTTTGTAATGAGCTGGCACTATTTATGATTCCATTTTTATGTTTTAAATGCCATGACAGATGGTAGGTCCTTCAGCCAACTCTATTGCCATGGAGCTGCAGAAAGCATGAAACCTTGGTAGTGGTGAAATCAAACCATGCGACATGTCCTCCTAACTATGTCTGAGATTTGTCCCCTAAATTTCATCAGAGTAATGAGAATGTTGGCTACTCTCCATTCCTTGGGGAAAGATGAAGCAGCCATAAACCAGAAATAAACAAAAACAAAATCCTCCAAAGTGCAGGTTAAAAAAAAGGACTTCTTGGACACAGTCGGCTTCATTACCTGTGAAATCAAGTGGCATACAACATTTGCGTTGTAATTTTCAGTGTTATGTATATAACCAAGAGCTTTTCTCCTGTCTGATGTCTCATGTTCTGTAGAGGATTCTGGATGAATTTGCTTTCATGAAATGAATTATCTTCCGTAAGTCTTTCTCTTAGGTATCATTTGAGATGTCATCCAAATGACTTTACAGATATCAAAAGAAAAGGTTAATTTCTCAATGAAACAAACTCTCTTCACTTGCAATTTTTCAGACCTTTTGAGGCAGAGATAAGGTCTTAACACGTTTTGCCTTTTTTAGCATGCTATTTCTGATCCTTATTCAAGTTGCATGTTTGATTTCAGCTAGGTTGCTGACAACAAAATCCTTTTACCATTGGCACAGTAGCATTAGGTCAGTAGAGACAGATGTCTCTAGGTTCCCAGCTGGGAATATTGTCCTCAGTAAACATATTTCTAACTCCTATACAGCCCCTGGCCTGCCTATGCTCATTCCCATCTGTTTCATGGCATAGTGCCTGCTTACAAATTGATGAGGCCCCAATCACCCAGTATTGGTAAGGGCAGCAAAGAGTTTTAGATGGCCAGCACGGGTGATACAGCTATTCCATGACCTACTCAAGGTCACTTACATTCAAACCGTACAACCACAGACCCCAGAATTCTTTGAATACTCCTGTGAGATCTGTAGACAAGGTCTGGGAGCAAGATAAGGCAGATGATAGTGCCGGCTAGTCCTCATTTAACTTACTTGCAGTAAGTGTAAGCATGATAGTTGCAGGAGTGCTAGCTCTCAGATTGCCTGAAATATTGTCCATACAAGATAAGTTATGCAAGTGGGTAAATATAAAGTACGGGATACTGTGGAGGGGAAAAGGAAAGACAGGGAATGTGGGTATTCTATCACAAAAAATTTCTTTGCAAAGAAGCTTTGGTCTGACCTAGGCCTTTGGTACCGTATTTTAGCTCAGATAAAACAAATCTGGGTAAAGGCCACTCTCCAAAGAGCTTTTGTACATACTGTGCAGCATATTCACTGAAAGAGAGAAAAAGACCTTTTTTTTTCTTTCTTTTTTTGTACAAACAAAGCTTATTCCTACATTCTGTATGATGTGGTGTGAAGAACAGCCTGGTCTTTCCAAGGCCATTTTTTCTTGATATACCCTCAAAGTATTTTGTTATAAGACATGGCATGACAAGTATATACCAAGTATATAGGTAATACTTTGGCAGTGAAGTCTAGGATGAAATGTGAAGGCTGCAAGATTGGTGTTCTGTTTTCATTTATGCTCTACAAAACTTGATGATTAACTTCTGCAGAGCATCCTGTTATATAGAAGATACCCATACCCAGCTGATAGGCTTCCAACACATATTCTCTCCAGCCTTGAATGCCTTTATGGTTCTTTCTTTAGAAAATGAAAAGTAATTCCAGTGAAAAAAAATGCATCTTTAGTATATATACAGAAATATTCCTGTTTTGGATAGAAGTTTTCTTTCTGTTTTCTTTGAGATGGCTAAGACTGATGGCTGTATCCTCAAAGTCGCTCCTCTGGTCTTAGTTAAGTTCTTGTGGACACAGTGTCAGTCTTGTCATCACTTGCCTGTCTGCTTTCACATTTTTAAGTCACACACCTATCCCACCTTCTGGGTTTGAGCTCAGACCTCTCCCACCTCTTCATATATTCTGTAGCATCACGACAGGCAAATCCTGTCGTGAAGGTGTGTATTACTGTTTCGTTTCAGTACATGGTGAATCAAGAACACATGCTGAAGGCTGCCTTGCCTCTCTTTGCCAGATTCATCATCAGCAATGGACTGAGGACTAAGCATGGGACATTCACCATCTCCTTGGAGACAGTCGACCAAGCTTTACCCACTCTGTCTAGGAACACGGGGTTAAGATTAGTGGAAGGCACCATGGCACTCCTTTCTCCTGATGTCCTGCAGCTTTCAGACCCAGACACTTCCAGAGAAAACCTTACCTTCCTCTTGGCTCAGGTCCCCCAGAACGGTCATCTGTATTACCGAGGGGCTGTGCTAATGCAGCACAACTTCACCCAGCAAGATGTGGACAACATGGATATTGCATATAAACACCAAGGCGGGCATTCCCAGATTGACATATTTACATTTGTTGCAACAGATAGGACTAATCAAGGCTTCATCGTGCATGGGAGGGTGCAGATCGAGCCAGTGGCATTCACCATTCAGGCAAGTGTGGCCACAGGCCTGCTTAAAGAGATATGTAGTATGATAAGGTGCAAAATGTAGTGGTTTTAACTAGGGTTATAATCCATATTTTCTGACTGACGTTAATGATCCAGCTGAAATATTTACATAGGAAAATATTTGCTTTCTATGATCTGCCGATAAACCATGAGAATGAACTGTCACAATGCATTACATAGGCAAAGAAGTTTATACAGTACAAAGAAAGAGATTACACTTGAGAAAAACATGCACTTATATTTGCAAATATTTTCCATAAGGAATAAGGATAGTGTAACTATGATAAGGAAGAAATTTCCCCCTTTTCTGCTTTCCCATTTAGTACTTCACCCATGTGTTTGCATGTGAGGGATATTAGGATGACAGATGATCAATGAGTCACAGAAATCTTGAATAACAGCCATTGCCTCACTCCTGCAGCCAGTCTTCATTCTGAGAGTTGTAAGATGCCTGCTCTGATTCTTCCCTTCCTTACTAGCATCTTTCTGATCCCTTTCCGTTCCTTTTCCATTCCTTTCATTTGTAAGTTCTTTCCACTGTGCCATAGGCTCAGATGTCCTTGCTATGACTGTATCTGGGACTTACTTATTATTTATCTGGCATGTTTTAGTATGAAAAAAAAAAGCCTGGTTGCATTGTTTTTAAGGAGTAAATTTCAAAATAATGATACTGGAAAAGAGGCAGTAGCTCTTAGCTTCTGACGGCAAAGCCATCTGGTTGTATAAGGAGAAGAAAGTGTAATTGTATCAGAAAAT
The DNA here is from genome assembly GCA_034781795.1 of Crypturellus tataupa. NCBI lineage: Eukaryota > Metazoa > Chordata > Aves > Tinamiformes > Tinamidae > Crypturellus > Crypturellus tataupa. Next base: position 2,454,042 of record JAWLRI010000157.1, read on the forward strand.
AAGCAACAGCAACAACTACTGCAGCTGAAGTTAGAAGACATATCAAAAGACCCTCTAAGCTAGAAGACATACCAGAAGTTGTGGAAGGTAGCACAGATCGAACAGGACATTTTTAGCGGGAGTATGATTGTCATTATCACAATCCTTAGATTTCCTCACTTGTCATAGTAGTCAGAGATGAGAAACCTTTGCTGGAGTTTTTCATTTGCTATTTAGGAAAATATACCACAAAAGGAGAAGGAGTATGGCAGGCAGATGAGCACAAGGTGCACAGAGTATATGAAGATGCCCTTCTCTTCCCTGGTGTGTGCTGTATCCCTCTGCCACTAGGCAGTCTGGACCTGGACACCTCTCGTGGTGTAAGATAGTACTTATCTGGATGTCAGAGTTCCTCTGGAGCAGACTGCTAGTCTGTCAGAATGACTGTTGCATTCCTGAGCATACTCTTGTCTTTCAGTAAAAGTATTAGTGACAAGGAGCATGCCAACTCTGCAACAAAAATACTAATTTCTCTTACTTCGAATTAGGTGGACCACATGGACAAAACAGCACCAAAAATTATTCATCACCATTGCTTTACTGATGTAGAACTGCTGAAGAACGGCAATTATGGGATCTATATTACTGCTAGGAACCTGAAGGCATCTGATCCCAATACAGAAGATGACAAAATAATTTTTAAGATTATACGAGGTCCTCATCATGGCTACCTGGAAAATATAACCACAGGTACAGCCCTACAATCTCTATATTCTTGGACTTGCTGGAGCATAAAAGCCTATCTTGTTAATATTTGCTTGAATGAGGAAGCCATATATTCTTAGAAAACTTTGAGTGAAGCTGCAATATGATAAGAAAGCTTCTCTGTTAAGACTGGAGTGCCATGTTAATCATGAATGTTTAAACCATTTTGCAGATTGTTATGAGTTGTAACTCAGAAACTGTTTTTTTTATGAAGCCTGAAATACCAGCATAGGAAGTAGCAAAACTATTATGTAGCGTGCCTACTTTGAGTTTTATGCCAAGGAAATTAAATGCTGAACTGAGTCATTTGGGAGACATATCACATAAGAATGAACTGGCAAGGATGCTTAGTGGGCTAGGATGTTGCTGTGTAGTTACAAAAACAGATTTCTGTAAGTTCAAAGTCTTGTAAGTTTTTAACAATTTTGAAGACAGTCTACATGAGCTATGTGCTTCTTGTTTAATGAGTTTTGACTCATCTGACTGGTTCTCTTCTTTTCCAGGTGGCTTTATCCATGAAGAGTTTAGCCAAAAGGATTTAAACAGTAAAACCATACTTTATGTCATCAAGCCACTGCAGGAAGCGAGTTCAGATGACTTGGAGTTTCAGGTCACAGATCCCAATGGAAATGCGGCAGTTCCCCAAATGTAACTTTGATCTTATGCTCTAAGCTCCACGATGCATCTTCTGTGGTCAGGCCTCAGTGACGGCTTCTGCCTTAGGTCAAATTAATCACTGCTGGGTTTGCAGTAGAACGAAAATGTGACTGTTCCAAATGCTTAAATTGTCCTTTCTTTCATTAAAGAATAAGGAAGCTTCTCTCCTTCAGGATAGGGCTAGTTCAGAAGGCCTAATTTCAAATCAGACTGGGCACAATTCTCACAGTATCTGAACCCGGCGCCTTATGACCTAGAAGGCCTCATGGAAAGATACATCTGATTCTGCTTGTGAGAGTGAGACAATACTTGGAAATACATAATATTTGGAGAGTTGACATGCTGATTTAGGGACAGGGTTGTTGCTTCCTGTACATGTTCCTGCAGCTGGAGGTCACTCTTGTCCTGTGCTAGCCAGTAATAAACACGGGATTACAGCAAAAGGGAAACTCCTAATCAGTAAAAGAGATATATTTTTGCATGACAGTGCTGAAAGAAGAAGGTAGAGAGCATAAACTCTTGGTTGCGTACTTCCAATATTTCAAATAGGCCTATCATCAAAATTTCTTTTTGACATATGATAAACCTACTGTATAGAATTAGAGAGTGGGTCATCATCTGAGCTCTACCTTTATAATCATGACTGAAAGAAACAGTCCCTCCACTATGGATTTCTCTTTATTTCTGAAGGTGGGGTGGAATGTTCAAACAATTTGGTTAATCTGAAGTAACTGACAAAAACAAAAGCAATTTCCATGTGCTGTATTAGCTATCCATGGGTAAATGGAAATAGGAGGTATGTGTCTTCCCACCCCTCTGCATTGTACCTCCTTGCAGGAAAGAGGCTGGAGACAGCTTTTCCGCAGTTACAGGTTATGCCAAAAGATGTCCCTGTAGTCAAACGCATCTGATGACGGCTAGCCCTATGTGCGGCTCAATTCCCAGCTGCACTGTGTTTGCTCAGAAACACATTGGCATTAAAACCATCACTAAAATGCAGCAACGACATGTGGGAAAGCATGAGTTCCTGCATACCAATAGCAATATATTATATACTTTTAGACAGGAACAAAAAAGAATGATTTTTTTTTTCTGTGAAAATACATGCATGTCAGAGAAGTAAATCATATCTGTTACCTGCACTGGACTTTGAAACAAAGGGAAACTTGGCTGTAAGGGAAAAGTCCATGCTTTTAATACTTCATTTTAAAGCTGGTGACAGATTTGTTTGAACAATTTACTATCTAATTGTCCCTGAGTCAAAAGGCAAGTTTGATTTGCATGCTGATAGTATTCCAATTAAATCCCAGCTTTTATTTGAATGCTGCTGGACTACACCTGGCACACTCTTTAGTAAACAGAAAACAAATTCTAAAGAGAATTAGTAAACAGAAGCAGCTTCTAAATAGGATGTCTTTCGTAGGGTATCAGAGAATCCAGGAGGATAGGAGAGATCGTCCGCTGAGGTTAGAGCTGTTCAAATCCTAAGGGTTGTAGAAGTTTGGGTTTTTTTTGAAAAAAAAGTTCAATTAGATTTATGATTAGCACAGACTATAATCCTTCATTCTTCTCTCACAGTTTTTTACTGATTTTTTTAAAAAAGTTATATGTTCATCAGCTGTCTTCTGCGGTGTGCAGTCCTCTGTGGTTTGGTTGCATTCCCTCACAAGCAATTACAAAATGACTGGTTTCAGTTGCTTCTGTGTATGAGGAGAAAGTAGAGAAAAGTTAAAATTAAGGGAGTGAACAGTGAATAGAGGCAGTGAATTGCTGGATAATACCCTGTATACTAGAGGAGGGAACCAGCTCAAAGAAAGCTGAAGGAAGTGCTGAGAAGTAGCTGAAGAAAGGTGGGAAGAAGAGATTTAATACCACGAACTGACAAAATCACAGGGATAGAGGGACCCATGAAGAACCAGTGGTAGATGATCTTCATGTATCTTATTTTATGGCCAAATGTTTCTTTTCAAAACTGCTGTGAATTTCCTCTCTGGTTTTCAGATATGTTCAGCCTTGGTTTGGGGTAGACAAGCACGCAGCTGGAAGATTGATTAACTGTTTTGCCCTCTTTCTAGTCAGCCAAATCACACAAATATGTTGATTTGAAGACAAAGACTTAGTATGTGTATTGGCTGAACCAACACTCAGGAAAGAAGTCTCAGCTTATTGAGCCTTTAGGCTGCAGGGGGTAGGGGCAGCAGTGGAGTTTCTTTTGGTTTTGTTTTTTGTTCTTTTTCTATAGGTTTCTCTTCTCTTCCCCACAGATTGGAACTTCGGTGGTCTCGGATTGAAATGCAACAGACTGAATATGAAGTGTGCGAGAATGTAGGAATGGTAACATTGAAAATCACCAGGGCAGGATACTCCGCAGACTCTGCCTTTATTGCAGTGAAGGTAAAGCCAAAAAAGAAGGCTTAAATGGAGATTGAATAATAATAAAAAGAGCCAGTTAATTTCTTCCAGAGATTTAAAAGATATTCCAGTAATCAGCAAAAATGCCATTCAGTTCAAACCAGCTTCATCAGAACATTGTCATTCGCAAATAGGTGTTTGAAAAAAATTCTGATTAACAGTTTTAAGGGGAAATGCTGATTAATAAAAACTGAGATGTTTTGGAGAATTGTTTTAGTTTTGCTGAACTTTTATGAAATATCAGTTTTCTCTGGCATTCTGCTGAGGAGACTGGGTTTCCACTCAGGAATCCCGACGTTAATGGGTCCTGAGACTTGTTATATCCTTGCTTACATTGAGGAGTCCAGAAGCTACTGCAGCTTCCACTCCACTGTGTAAACCAGTGCCTGTCACTTCTCCTCCCTGTTTCCCTGCCATCGGCCTAGGAAATGATCCATTAAGACCTTGGGTGATATGGACCCCATTTTTAGGACCTTTATGTTCTGAAAATTCAGTTGAAAGATGAGGATTTTTAATATTTTTGTAAAACACGTTTTGTGCCACTTGCTTTCATGACATTTATTTTTACTCGTACCTTTTCCTAAGTTTCCCAACATTTTACCGGCTCCCCTTGATAGCAAAATCCTCACACAATCTTCCTTGCATTTTCTCATGATTATAACCCTAATTAGAAACAAAGGTTTGATTTTAATTCCACTGAAGTCTATAGTCACTTGGGCTGACAGGCAGCCCGGTGTGCAAATCCTTCCTCTGGCAGCAGAAATGAGGGCAAGAGGGGACAAGGACACAATGATGGAGCACAGCCAGGCCGATGCTGCAGGGCAGGAGCCTGCTCTTCCAGGAAGATGCTGTCCAGCACAGTCCAGTAGAGGTCTGGAGAGAGGAGAGAAAATGAACGGATTCTCCTGATTATGTGTTTTCAACCCTGAGCAGGGCTGAGTTGATGTCCGGATCGGCATGTGGTTTTGAGACTCTGTGGGGAGATGCAGCAGCTCCTGCACCCATGAAAACATGCTGGTTTGATGAAATAAGTAGCAGCATGGCACTTACTGTTTGATTTCTTCTCAGATCAACGAAATATCAGCTGTGCTGGGAAAGGACTTTACAGTGACTCCCTCTAAGCTTGTTCAGTTTGATCCAGGTACGAACCAGTGTGCTGACTAATTTTAAAATAAAGTCAGTGAGTGAGAAACCTGCTGTTTTGAAGAGAGAAACTTGTTACATTTATAGCTAGAGATGCTGTGCAAGCTACTTGGGTCATTACTTCAAAGTGCAGTGGGCCTCCTGTGTGAATTAGCATCCATAAGTCTTAGGGTGAGACGATATATAATTTCTTCAGTTAAAATATCAAAAGTGTGGTAATGGTGCTAATTGGCTTCCTAATCTTCCCACGGCCAGCTTGGGAAGGGCTAGTCCTAAGGTGAGCTATGAAATGTTTTCAAGAATTGAGATATATTAGGAGAGATCTAGGAAACTCCTCAAATGTACAGAGGCTTGAGAATAGTTTAAGTTATGCAAGGTTATGCTCACCTCCTCTTGTATGTAACCAGGTGTCTGACCTTGGCTAAGGCTGTAAATAACTACAAATAACACTAAGTGTACTAACAAGCAGACCTCATTTTTGCTGCAGGACTATCAGTACTAAAAATGAACAAAAAATGTCTTTGCCCATGTAAGTATATTATCCAGGAATTAAAACACATTTAACACACATCATAATCCTTTGCATGTTGAAGCTTGGACTTGTAGAACTTATTTTCAACTTTATTTGACCAGTTTAAGTGCTCGTATGTCTCCCAAAAGCAGATAAAGGCAGTATGGGAGTGTAGGGAAAGCGGGGATTTTCACACTAGGCAGTATGGGAGTATAAGGCAGGTAGGGATTTTTATACCAAGGCTTTTGTAGGGCTGTATCTCATGGATAAATTTGTATATTTACCTCTATTTTTTTGGCTGCGTTCTATGGGAAAACTCTAACTTTAAATCCAGTTAAAGTTGAGTTAGATATCTTATTCTCTTGGAAGCATATTTTTAACCTCTCTTGAGCAACAGTGACTTTGATGTAAATGTGTAGAAAAAGAAACTTCTGGTTAGTTTTCAAAAATGGATTAGGAGGATTTAGCAATAAAAATTGGGAGAAATAAGAAAATTTGTCCTGATGTCTGTTATTTTTGAAACACACATGAAACATCGGAAACTAGTAAGCCACTCTTTGGGACTGTTTATTTAACTTTTTAAAAAAATTTAATTGGAAGGAGGAGGAAAGTGCAAAGAGAACAGTGCAAAACAATATGTAATGCATATCTGTGACATAAACTCTCTCTCCATCTTCCGTAATGCATCACACACACTCACCCTTAGGAGACTTTGAACTGGAATAGCTGGAGATTATTGCAAGGATATTTTTTGGTGCAGGGCCATATAAAGCAGACCAAACTCCTATTATGTCTCTCTGATTATTGTGGAGAGACGCACGGAAGTTAGCCATGAATGTGGATAAGCAAGATGCACACTGTATCCTTTCCCAACTGAACCACTCCGGTTTCCTACAAGGGTTTTTTTCGGTGGTTCTCTTTGAGAGCCCTATGTTTAGGCTTAACCTGAGAGAACGCCTCCAAACTTTTACATCCTAGGACATCAATTTCTTTGGCCTTAACTTGAAAGTTTTAATGATTATTAAATAGTAGTGGCCTCTTTAATAAATAAGTTTGTTTTATAAATAAACTTAATCTATGTCAAGTGACTGTACACATTAGATTGAAATCAATAAATTTCAAATGAATCTTAGGAGCAGAAGATCCAGCTCCAGCTAATGAGTCTGTTTGCACTGAGCTCATGATTCGGCAAGGGCTGAGAGGGAGCAAGGAAATGGAGCTTAGGAGAGGTGGCAGAATGATGTAGGAAAACCTTTTCACAATGTTAGATGTGTGTTTTTGGTAGTAGCAAATGCTGACTTTATGATGCAAAAGTAGTTTCGAAAATATTTCTATGACAGCAATGCCTATATTGAGAATATTCTCTCCTGCAGCATATGATCATGCCCCACAAAATTCTAAAGTCTTGCAGCTGATAACCAACCTAGTTCTTTATCTTGGAATGTTTTTTTTTTCTCATTTCCAGTTCAGTGTAAGTCTGAAGTAACCTAGTTAAGACAAACAAATGAATCAAAATCTTGTAACTAGATACAAAGTCCGTGTAGCTGTAGCCCATGTATTTTTTGACCAATTTGCAAATATTTTAAATAATTGCTCTGTCTCTAAAATTCAGCTCTCAAGATAAAAAGATATGCTAACTTTTCTCCTTAAAATTGCAATTAAGTCCTAAATATATGAATTGTAGCCATTATCTCCCTTGTCTAAAGCAGCTTTTTGTCACAGTGTATCTATTCAATCTGAATCATTCTGTGGAAAGAGTTTGGTCCTTATGTTATTTGGGAGAACAGCAGGAGCCCAGTCAGTTGGTAGGAGCACAATACCATACACAAGCCACTCCATTCTACCTGCAGACATGTTAATTAATACAGATTGATTGAAATATCAATTAAAATGTAATTAAAATGTTTATTTTTGTTAGGTATGTCAACCAAGATGTGGAATATAGCAATTACC
>JAWLRI010000157.1:2461471-2482848 GCA_034781795.1 Crypturellus tataupa
GGATGGATTAGAGGAAGATGATGAAGTCTTTGAAGTAGTTCTGAGCTCCCCTGTGAATGCTGTTCTTGGCACTAGGACAAAAGCCACAGTGAAAATTTTGGACTCAAAAGGAGGTATTCTCTTTTGACATTCATCTTTAAAGTCTGGAACAATCTTGGCTGAGTAGCTACTTATTTTCAGCAAAAATATTGTTGATAACATCTCCAAATCAAAATGCAGTTTATTTTTAGAGATAACAGGTTTGACAGTTGCAGGCTCATTATTTCCTCTCAAAACCATGTTTCTACTCTTAGGAAGCAGAAGATGATGAAAGCAACATATGAAAAATGGAGAGAGTTGTGGTGGGGAAACAAACCATCATAATTCATAATGACATAGGCATAGTTCTCAGTTAGTGAAAAAACAAATCCAGGTCCACTAAAATTGTTTTTTGATGATGATATGACAGTTGTAACACTGTTGCACAATTTTCATTTCCGTAAAGAAAACTAATAACTAGACCCCACCCTTAAAAATAATTCTGTAATATTCTACAACCACATTCAGAACATTAGAGCATAAGCAGTGATTATTAAAGAGTTTAGGTTGTTATTTTCTTATTTTTTTTTCAGTGATCTGCTGTGGCATACCTTAAAGTTGAAACAGCAGTAGAAAATTACAAATAACCAGGAAAGCAGCTGAACCATCTGAAAATTGAAGAAATTTTTCCTTTCAGATGCTCAGTGAAACATGAGCATTCATGGAATAGGTATTTTAAATACATATGTTGTGACAAATTAGACTTTAATTTTACAAAAAAAAAAATTAAGTTTGTATATGTTTTTTCTTTAAAACTGATCATTTAAATTAAGAATTAATTGATTCAACTAGTGTTGAAAAACAGTTGTGCTATGAGTTTCTACCTGCTGGGATGTGTTAGAATATAATCAACATTAGTTAAAGATATTCCTCCCTGTCCAAAAAAATGCAACCCTAATCCAGATTTATGTATGAAAATGTGTATCAATAGTAGATACTTGGATTCAGTAGATTCTGATCCGTGGTGAGATGGGTGCGCTATGTGAAATAACATAAACATACAGGTAGCAGTTGCATGGACAGTTGTAATTAGGCAAACTACATAAATGAGGACGGCTGAACAAATAGCAAATCACATCAAGTGAAAAATCATCCAACTTTTAACGACAAGCTGTTTACATGCCCATGTCAATGTGACCACTTTTCTGTTCATGGAGTTAGAACTGACCATCTGCCATTTTTATGCTTTCAGGTCAGTGCAGCTCTTTCCATTCCTCTGGCCAAAATAAGCACGACTTCTGGGGAAGAGGCACGCTGATTCCAGTTTCCTCAGGCTCCTCATCACCTTCCAGGCCTGGCAGCACTCGCTTGGAAAGGATCCCGCCGTCTCCTTCCAAAGGGATGATGGAGCGTAGAGGGGACATGCTGCAGGAGCGCAGCTTGGCAAATCAGTCAAAGACCAGGCTGAGAGTGATTGGAAATGGCAGAATAGTAAGTCCTTTCCATTGCGCAGTGATGGGCTGATTTATGAGCTCTTTGGGATTTGATCTCTTCATTTAGTTGCCATAGTTTAGTGGTGATCCTACCTTACTACACAATCACCACAAAGTGCCTGATTTTGCTCCGAGTCAGACTTGAGAACTATTTGAAAATACTGAAAAAAATAAATCCCGATTTTGAAGATACATGTGTGAGAGCAAGGAAGGAAAGCAGAGCTGGAGAAGTCTCATCAAGCACCTACCAGGAGTAATTATTCAGCTTTTAATCCTGTCTAATCTATAGGTCTGCCAGAAGAAAGAAGCAAGGTCTTGCTGAGGTCATGGGAGCTGTACACCTAGTGTTGAAGTTTAAAGCTGAAAATACAGTTGGTTTAAACAAAGAACAGCTACTTAAAACTTGCCTGCTGAGTTTACCTCTTTAAAATGGTTTATGCTATTTTAATTAAGTTTTCATAACATTCCACTATGATCTTAAAAGGTTATAGAATCTGTGCAAAGACACTTTAATAGGTGATTTTTAATGGCTGTTTTCAGGGGTCACCTGTTTCCAGAGTCAGAAAAAGATATATTCTGCATGATTTGATAGACTGGATTATGCAATAAATTTTGCATAGTTGCTTTGTTTCTATAACCATGGATCGACCTATCTCATTTAGCTATTCTGCTTTTTCAGATTCACCCCTCATCCGTATTTAGAAATGGAACTGATGTTGTTTTCAAAGTAAGTGTATTCTGAGTATTTGCTCATTCATTTCTGACTTCTTCCTAAGTGTGTTCTTCCCTAATTCTACACAGAACAACTTACTAATAACTCATTCATGACTAATATTTCATTGTCAATGAATTTTTCCTTCTCTTTGGTAACATTTCCCCTAGTTTTGCAAAAATTTATTTTTTAATTCCTTTTTATTTTTATGTTTGTTTGGATTTTTTTTTAATATTTGCTGATAAATGGTAACCTTCTCTTTTCCCTCTCCTATTTTGTTTGTGTGTGGGTGTGTATTGCTGTAAAACCAAGTATCACGGGATGGTGTCGCTCAGAATAGAGGAAGACTCCTCACCAGCTAAAGCAAACAGCAAGGCTGAAGTGTCAGTAATTAACCAAGCACAGCCACAGATAGATACAATCGCCTCTAGGAAGACAGAAATCCCACAAGCTGATAAGGCAGAATTGGCATCTGAACCAAGCTCTAGCCGTCAGGTACAAAACCTTTTGTTTCATAGGCTTTCTCACCATCTGTTTTCAGTCATACTGTTTTCCAAAATAGTTTAACACCTCTGAGATCTGCAGCTAACTCTTCCCATTCCAGAACTGAGTTTATCCAACACACAGATGAATTAACAACTCAGTCCTTGTAGAGTTTTCATGTCATGAAGATATAGGAGCTTTTATCTGTTCTATTCATCTTATTTGTTTTGTGTAATTATTTTACTTTAAATGTTCATAAACTATTTCATTTTCCAGGACCTCTACTCTTTTCCAAAGGCCTGTACACCAGATCTAAAAGGCCTCTTGCATTATGAAGAAAGCACTCAGAAGCTCTATCAGTGTAATGGAATAAGATGGAAGTTCTGGAATTCCCAAGATAAGGTAAAAATGTTACCGGCAGCATGCCTCTAAATCAAACTACGTGTTAATATCATGATCTGAAAATGCATTTGAATTTTGTTATTTTTCTATATGCTTCCCCAGTATATTCAGCTTATGTTTTATAAATGCAAAATAGATTATTTTAACAATTTTTCACTGAAAAAGTGCAAGCGTTCCTTTCACTGAAGGAGTGCAAGCAATCTATCGCCATGGCTTTAAACTTCCTTCCAATACGTAAGTTTCCTTAGGCTCTTCATTTCTGATGAAACTCAAGAATATGCCCTAATTTGACACTTGAAATCCTAAGATTTTGATTTTGAAGAATTGACACAAAGCGCATGTTTGTGTACACAAACAAATATATAATCTGTGATGTCTAGCCATATGGATAAATACATAACCCCACATACAGCCTGACACACTGCTGTATTAGGGATTCTATAGGTTGATTTGGTAATCCAAAGCAAATATAAATGCTCCTGCTCTCTGCAAGAAGAATCTCAGATTTGGGGATAATTACTTCTTCTGCCAGACACTATTTTTTTTCTTGCTGTAGAAGGTACATCTGGAGATTCCTTATCCATCTGATTCCTTGCTACCCATAGATAGTCAAGATTTACTTAAAAATATGACATGGTACAAATATAGTTGAATGGAAATGGTGTGTAACAGCACAAAAAAAGAGCAGCGAAAAAAGTGCTTAAATAATAGCAAATAGCAAATATTGCTATTGCTTCTGCTATAGCAAATACTGTTATTGCTTTGAGGACACCGCTCCCAGCCATAAAGTTGAGATGTGTGTTGTTTATGTGCAGACCAGAAGGCCTGCACTCTGAGTCAACTGCATCAAAGATGACTTCCTCAGTGAAAGATCCTGCATCCTAGAAACAGAAGTATGCCAACAGTGTTGCAGAACATCCTGCTTTTTCTGCTAGATCACAGAAGAAACAGGCATATTATTAGGATTTCTAATAAACAAGGGAAAACAAACAATCAGTTGCAACCTTGCCTAGGTTTATGGAGATTACAATAAGAAAGACTCTGAAGCAAAGGACTACCCTGTAACAATTATTGACTCAACGAGATGAAAAATAGTTGGTCAGAAGTGAGGGTTTGCGGGCACAAAGTGAGAATATCTCCAGCGAAGTGATGAGGGCCCGAGGCTGAGGTTGCCTTTCCTCTGTGTCACACACAAGTGCTGCTGCCAGAGTGTTGAGCACAGATGTCTTGGTGCTAGTGGGGGTGTGGGCTTGAGAGAGTGAGTGATTGAAATCTGTTGGAGAATGAGTGTGAGGGACTAAAAGCAACTCAGTTAGAGATTGTATAAGTACATATCACTTCCTTAATATCCCAAATTGAATTTTGTTACATTAAATTCCCTACATAGATGGTGGAAGCCAGGAAACAACATCTAAGCAAAGGTACTCTTTCAAGAGGGTGTCTGAATCTGAATGCCTCTGCCAGGCCATCGCTTTACTTTTCCTAAGCAATGTTTTAGTTTACACATAAACCAAAGTCAGAGTTCAATTTAAGCAAAGTCTTGGGAACCATGAGTAGCACCTCTAGCCTTCAACCTAATCACTCGTGTGCAGAGCTGGGCTGCTGTGAGCAGCAGCCTAGTTTGCCTTTTCATCTTTTATTTCAGGAAGTGAGTATGAAAAAATGTCCTGCTGGATGGAGTCATCATGAGGGCAGCTGCTATTTCCTGGTTGTGAATCACAAGGTCTCCTGGAATACCGCTGCTCGGGCTTGTAGAGAACAGTAAGAGCTCTTTCTTGGAATAAAAGTGGTTTTTGTGCACTGGTTGCTTCTCTAAACTGCATGCTGTTATGGCCAAGTTCATTCTGATAAGCTCTACTCTTGCTGTACTGCACAAGAGAGAGAAAATATAACAGGTCCTGGGATTCTGACCTGGCAGAAGATATGAAAGCTATTAGTCTCATAATGTTTTGGGTGCTTATCTTACCTTATTTGTTACATGTATTCTTGAAACTCTGCAGCTGCACTGAGGCTGCTTTCCCAGGGCAAAGTCTCTGTCTTTCATCCTCTGTGACCAACCAGTTTCTTCGCTTGGTCTTCATCTGATGCAGCACAGCACAATGTTGCCAGCTCCTGCGGGCCTCACAGTGATTATTTGAACTGATGAAACTGAAGTTTTAACTATTTGAAATTTTTAACTTAAAGAAAAATCACATTTCTGCCGTTCACGGACGAAAAATAATAATAATTGTCTCAAAGTAGGAGGCAAATAGAAAATCCAACATTCAAGTCAGTCTTGCTTTTTGGAAAGCCACTTTGTGATTTTTTTTAGAAGAGTTGCTTTGGCCATGGCTAATGGAGCTTGCAGTAGGATCAGGTGTGTTCTCTGCATTATGCTGAATTCTGGTGAAAGAAGAGGCTGAGATTTTAGAACAAGTTGAATCATAGGAATTGCTTGAATGGACCCTTTCCCTTTCTCCATGAAATGATAGCTAAGACAGGGAAGATGGAGATGAGTGTATTCAGAAAGTGTTCTCAGAACTTGAAGGCAATATGAAGGATAGACAAATAGCCATAACAACCTGAATTTATTCCAGTCAGATGTGGCAGCTTATTTTGTTCTGGTAACATGGAAAAGTAAAGTCTAAGTCCTTGTAACTGCCAGATGATGTCAGTTTCCCTTACAAAAACTCATCCTTCTATTGCCTGCTGGAGAACCACAGCAGGTAATAGACACAAATTTCAGAATTTGCAAATCGTTTTGCCCAAAATTTCAGCTCCTGAGGTAGCTGTATTTCATCTGCTTTTCTGCATTCTGACACTGCCACAATCAAAACTGTATTGTGTATTTCTTAATATTTTTCCTAAAGTCTTTAGCATTCAGTTGAGCCCTTAGGAATTATTGTATGTCCATTTCCTGTGGAGGTATTTCCCATTCCCAAAAGGAGTGTATTCCTGGGCTCACGTACTGTTGGTAGGAGATAACTTCCTGCTGAATTCTATAGTGTGTAACATAAAAGTTAGCAGGAGGTGACAGCATGAAGCACCTATGGAGAGGGTCAGGACATATCACTGAATTCACACGCAAATGTATTCTAGCGATAATTTAATTAATGTCTAATTACTGCAGACTGAGGAAGCTTTATCATAGTAAATGGAATCCATTTACCCATCTGGAATCAGTTTACAAAAGCACAACCCCAGGCAAAAGCAAGGTTATATTCACTTAAAATATTACTGGAGGATAACCTAATACATTCCATTTTGCCTCTTTTATTCTCCCCTCAATTTTGGTATTTTTGTAATAAATATTTCTACAGTTGGCAATTAAAAGGCTCATATTCTCCAAAAAGCAAATGAAATCAGCATAGAGGCATCTCCTTTGCTTTTTTTTTATAGCAATAGAAACACTGGATATTAATTGAAAAGATTATGACTAAGTTTCAAGACATCACCCAGCTTAACTGAAAAATAAGAATCATTTTCAGCTATGTGAGCTACTTTATTTTCAGTTTCTTTTCAGCATTCTTGCTAGGCTTTCACTATGATAAATCAAGTACAGGAAAAAAATGTATTGTTAAAAAGTTGCTTCAGCGGCAGTCTCCAGCCGATCAGCCCTCCGAACTTTTAGAGAAAACCCTGTTACCCTGAGATGGTGAACTTGAGACCAAGCAATTGAACCATCAGTTTATTGTGGAAGCAATTGAAGTATAGACATAACCATATTTAAATGGGCTTATAGAAAGCAGTTTGGACTTGCATCACTTTGCGTTTGAGTTTTGACATGTTTGCTGTAGGTGGCACGTCAACCTTTTGTACAGTTTCCCTGGGCAGGGATAGAAGAATACATACAGAGCTGCTTGTCTTGACACAGGTTGCAGCATGCCAAGGCAATACTGGGGGCAGAAAAATTGCTCTAAAAATCTTGTTCCATTTCTACCCTACCTCCAGTGCAACTTAAAGGCAGTTTATGAACAACTTTATTATTTATTTTTATTTTTTTCTTTATACATGGAAAGTCTCTTGGCAACATGAAGAAAAGCATCTGAGAGACATCATGGTGATCCCATAGCAGCCTGGCTCAGCAGCACTTTTGTTGCTTTACTTTGCAGCTCTCGAAGGGAAAGGCCTCCCCAAAGGGTCACTGCTGCCAGACTCGCTGGCATGGGAAATGGCACGTACTGCTGCCAGTAAGCAGACTTGCAGCCTCATCTGAGTGTTTTTGCACTATTTTGAGGCACTTGAATTACTTCCTAGGTAGTAGAAACCAGAACTCAAGGGATAGCCAGTGCCCAGAGATGGTAATTCCTCCCTGCACAGCCTGTGTACAGACATGGATTACTACGGAAGTCCAACTTGAATATCTTTCTGTGCTCTGGAAACCAATGTAGGTCAAGGGCTACTTGAAATATTTGTTTAATTTGAGTAACTGCTCTGAAATGATGGTTTGGCTTGACTTGACAGCAGAAATTTCAAAGAACACAGACATCATTTTCAAATGGACTTATTTTACACAGGAATCAGTGAGATGTACTTTTTCTTATTATTTATTTATTTTTTTAGCAAGGTGCTATGACCCTTTCTCTAGAGTAATTTAAATTAGGAAGTGGTAGATTTACATAACTCCATAAATAACATTATCCTGTCATTTCCTGTGCCTGGCACTCTGCCCAGTGGTACAGGTCAGTAGTATTATCACAAGTGGTACATTCCTTCAAGGCTGTTCTCATTTCCCCCTGAAAAAGTCTAAAACTCTGACTAGGTTTAACAATTAGGATGGTTGTTTGCTCTTCAGTCATGTGTATTACTCAGGCTGTATTTAGAAAGTACTCCTACTGAGACAAGATTAGATAAGGTTGTAGCTATTGCAGTGCTTTCTTTTCAGAATGCTGAAGCCCCTTCTCTGTACTCCGACTGAAGTGAGAGTCTGAGGTGGTGGTTGCTCAGACCACCTCATATGTTATAAATGATACAGCAGTTAGCGATAGTACATGGCAGTTTTTGTTAGTTTTTAGTTCGCCTAAAACAATTGAAACATCAGACACAAGCTAAACTTATATCAAACTATTTCATTCCAGAGCTTCGACTATCCTTAAACAGAATTCAGATGAATTTCCTTGTTCTTGTTCCTGCTCAGAGCCTGCCGCCTAAATTTCCTTTCAGCCCTGTCTGGTCACTGGCCCAATCACAGGCATCATCTCCTCCCCATAATGCCTGGGCAATAAAAATGGCAGAGGCTAGGGGAGAGGGCAAGATGTTGCAGGTAGGATAAGTGAAGAAGGGAGGACTCTGTAGTGACAAAACCATCCTGTGATTAGGGCTCATGGGTGGTGCTGGAGCACTTTAGGGACGCACTGTGAGAACACAGGGCAGAGTTTCACCTTTGGCTTTATTCAAAAATAATCTAGTTAATGCACACCGAAACTGCTCTCTGATCTAAGCTAAAACGGTCATCACAGAAAACCCAACCTTACATTTAAAAACCACACTACAACTCCAAACCAAAAGGCTGAAATAAAAAGACACAGGCTTAGTTCTATCTTGAAACATGGCTGAGATTTTAACAAACAAAGCCCCAGCTCTGTCAGAATACAGTTAAAAATTACCTAGTCTGCTGCAGTACACGCGGTCCAGCTGCATCTTTCTGCATGCTTTAATAATCTGTATAGACAGATTATTAAAAAGAAAAAGAACATGTTGCTTTCTGCAGAATAGTTCTGATTTACAGAAAGGGACTTAAATGTACTTAAGTGTGCTTAAATCCAGCCTTAGGCATTCTATGGGTCTATGGTCAAAAGCTGTTTAAAACTGTGACTATGATGTATACATTTTCTTTCCACACTTCTTTCAATTGCACCGCTGATGTAATTTTCATGTGAGGTAAGTTGAAACAGCAGTCAAAATAAGAAGCCTCCTCTCCACATAATTCATAATTTCAGGACTTTATCTTCATGTAATCATTTTTTCACACAAGGATTGTTTTTCCTGTGAAATTTTAGCTAAATGCTTTTTATGAGAATCGGTGGTTCTCGTTGGTAAGTCCGTGGGAGACGTCTGTCACGCTGTGGAATCCTAATTGTGCTGTCCTCTCTCCTCGAGCCTAGATACCTGGGGAGTCTAGCAAGTGTGGCTAATGAACAACACATGAAATGGCTGTGGGACTTCGGCGGGAGGAAGCCCTTTTGGATAGGCAAGTACCTCAGATGACCGTCTGCTAAGATGGCCCTTCAGCGCGCCTGGCTTTGGAAAACAAGAGCTGCTACAGCAGCTCCTGGCCCATTTTCAAATGTTGCCTTGTCCACAACTTTCCAATGCATTTATCATTTCAGAGCATGACATAGATTGAAAGCCATCGTCCACCTTGCTGCCTTAATAAGTTTTTAGCACAAGGAAGAGTTTCATACGTGAGAACTTGCTGAGTTGCTCAGGTGTTCTTGCCTTGAAACCTTTCACATTTTTATTCTAGATAATGAAACAATTTCCAGTATAATTCTTGTACTTTTGTTCATGCCACTTTCTTTTGACTATTATTTTGTTTGCCTTTATTACTGCTATGTCTTTCTTCTAACTTTCTTCTTCCTCAACTTTCACTTTTTTGGTATTTTTTTTCAAACAGTGAGCTGCAGTTCTCAAAAAGCTAATATTCTGAGGTGCATTCACTAGTGACACTATATCAGCTTTATTCTGAGGTGGATTCACTAGTGATACTGTATCAGTTTTAGTAGTAGTTTAAAAACTACAGTCAGTTTGGAGTAGTGCTTAATGATACCATGATTCTGTTAATCTGAGAGAAATAACTCTTCTGATAGAAATAAAGACCACAAACTTGTGGTATTAATCCTCTGACTGTGATCTCCTCTAGCTAAGCAGAGCTAAGAACATATATACTATGTTTGAAATACCTTTTTAGGTTGTATTAACTCAGACACAATGTGAAAAGTCATGTTCCATACTATTAAAATTATTGTGTTTTCAACAGTGTAAACAAGGTGTGTGAGGTTCTACAGGATTTTATTTTTCAGAAGGAATCTGATTAAAGTCTAAGGTTGCCTAAGCTTGAACAGAACCTTATGTTTAGCGCCTTAACTATCAAAAAAGAAATTTGGGAAGTGACAGACATGCAATAAATGGAAGAGGGGAAAAGCATTTTAGATAGGTAGGCAATGTGGAAAAAGGTATTTTCTTTTATTCAGGTGGCAATAATCCTCATGAAATATTTAATTACAGTTTTTTTGTATTCCTCCAGACACCTTTTTTCCTCTCAGCACAGTCTCATGTGTATTTTTTAACAGAGGGATAGAACAACATGCTTCTTTTGGCAATGGGCTCCAGGGGTGATAAATATCACTAATTTGGTCTTACTGCTTTCACATAGGCTTGAACGATCGAGTGAATGCTGGGCACTGGGAGTGGAATGGTGGAGAACCCATCACCTACATAAACTGGAGAAGAGGCCCCTATCGTGTTCCAAAGAGAGGGAAAAATTGTGTTTTCGTGCAGAAGCAAGGGAAATGGCAAGCAACGGACTGCAGGAAGATCAAACAGAACAGCTATATATGCTCAAGAAAGCTGTAAAGAATGAACTCTTGTGCAAGCATGTGGTCTTTCCTATTCATTCAATTTCATTTGCAGATTTGTGAGGGTAGGCAGTTAGAAAATCAGGACCGCGGTCAGAAGATTTTCATCAAATTTCTACGTAAACACCAGTAAAAGCTATCTATCCAAAAATATATATATATATACTAATATATCCTTTGATTTCCTTCTCCCTGAAGGAGTGACTGTGAATTGGTTGTTGCTTTAATTTAGTTGCCATAAAAATACAGTTTTATCCTGTAGTCACTGAAAGAGAAAGACTGTGTGGAGTGGAAATGGGTCAGTCTGTTGCCTGAAAACAGTTTGCCTTGGGTGAGGAGGAAAAGACATGGTATTTGCATACGGGTGCTTTCTTTTGTGGGTGTCCTAGTACAAAATCGTATGATGAGAATTCCAGTGGAAAGTCCTCACAGTGTCAGAGTACCAGCAGGAGGAAGGCTGGCTTCTCTCTGATTGCACAAGACCAGACCCCAAAGCTTCATCTCCTAATGCATCTGCTCGTAAAATGCTGTATGTTGTTCAGCATTCCAAAATCATTTGGTGTTTTTCAGCAATGCAGGATGGTGCTATAATTTTTGCAATGAAATTAAATAATGGGACCTCTATAAATCTAGTGCTATCTGAAAAGAAGGTTTATGCAAAAAATTAATACAGAAGCTTAATCCCAGAATATTATCATAGGATATTCTGTGATACATTGACATCAATAGGATTTATATGTGTGTATAAGCCAATGTCGTAGTGAGACATATTTTGTTAAAAAACAGCCATGGCTTTTGAAAAGTATTAATATAAACCCTCATTACGGATTTGAGGTCTCTTAATAATAATAATATAAAATCCAGATTTAGTTCTGAAAAAGGCTTAAAAAACAGTATTTAACTGGAAAAAAACATCTGGAAAAATAACTTCATTTTAGATATATGTATTTGTCTTGTTACCATTTGATAGTATTATAATAAAGTTATTTTTTACCTACATAAAATTTAGTTAAAAAAGTAAAAAAAGAAATCACAAGCTTGCTAAAGCAAATAAATAAATAAAGTCTATCCCCTGCTGCCCCAACCCTTTCTCTCCCCATGGGTGTGTGACAGTTAGAGTCGTATTAAATTGAGTTTCCCTTTGCAGTACGCACTCTCAGCCCTCCCGTCTGCTGCCCAGTACTTCACGCTGCCCCTTGCCTCCATCAGTGCCTGTATTTGACCAGCCCCTGTATTAATGCCACCATTTTTACCTCTGCATCTTTTGAGGTTTCCAAAGGTAATTTCTCAGGCCTGAGAGGGGACAATCACCCCTCCCCTCTAGGTGGAGGGACACGGTTCCTGTGTTATCCCTTCTCCTTCCCCACAGCACGTGCTAGAAGAATATGAGCGTGAGTCCCTTGGCGACCTCTATACTACCTAGTGAAATCTTAATACTCTTCAGTTACTTCAAGGTAGTTCAAATGAATTATGGAAAACAAAAAAGCTAAAATCTCCCTTCTTCTCACATAAATAAAACTCTGAGCTCGGTGTCAGCTCTGCCTAGTCAGTTGGTTACTAGCCAGGTAATGAGCACCATTTCTTTGGAAGAAAGGCTAATGGGATCGAGATGTTTGTGTGTATGACTCCGTTAATGTGGCAAATATCTTTTAAACCTGTTGAACGATTTCAACCAAACTTGACAGACGAGTAGGCGACTCAAAAGGCAATTGTTTTGAAAAAAGAAAATAAGAAATTTAAAAACAACTAGCCAACGATGCGTTTTCCCCAAAGCAATATATTTTTATGGTCTTTTACTGCAGAGAACTCGTAGGGGGAATACATTCTGAATTCAACAGTGAGGAAGGCTAAAGCTCCACATTTTTCCTTGCTGCTCCCCAGATTCAACCAAACACACAGAAACCAAGCTTCAGTAGCCTTAGAATAAACAGTTTGCATTTGTTTGGATGTGTTATTAATTTAAAAGAAATCAAGTTTAAATCTGAAAAAAATCAGATGGAAAAAAGCTGTAGTACACACAGAAATTTACCGAGTCTTAACTCACTCATTCTAAAATTATAAGAATAGTTTTGACTGCATTTTATATAGAATACAATGAATAATGTGATTCTACCTTATTTAGAACACAGACTAGTGCTAACCTCATTTTTATATTCGTAACTGTTACATGTAACTATGTAATCTGTGTTAGTACAAATTGTTCTATAGCATTTTAGAGAATACATGTTTCTTCAGTTTCCTTCCATAATCATATATATTAAAAATATTTTTTTCTTCAAGTGATAAAAAGCAGAGCACTGGGCATAGTGGAAATGCATTTATAGCTAGATACAATATATCTGTTGTTTATTCTATGAAGTTTCTTCTTCTGTTTCTTCTCTATGAGTCTATTACTATTGCCAGATTATTGCAACGGGATTATTTACATTATGGGCAGATCATTTTTTTTTAAGATTAAAAGATAAGGAAATGTGAATTTCCTTCAGAAATACTGTAATTTGCAGGTCTGCAGATATTCAAGAGAACTAATTCGAGAGAAAATATCAGTCCATGTAATTGAATTTCTTGATTTATGAAGAATGTAAAAAAGCTCATTGTCCCTCAGTAAGCTCAGTCACTTTCATCAAAGATACGCAGATTTCAGTCCTTCTCTCTTATCCCCCTACAACAAGCCATGCTGCATGTGATATGGAGATCTCTTACTCTTATTTCCATTGCCTAACTACTGTTTCCTATGTCAGCACAGCCTGTATAAGGTTAGAAAATGAGATCACATTGGGATTTGTTGTTGCCTAATACTAAGATAATACCTTCTTTCAGTCAAAAGAAGTCCAAATTATCCCAGTGAACAGGAATCTGGTATCTGAAGTACCACATATAAGCATAATAGGCAAAAGAAAATTATTCTGTGTGTACAGACATTATTTTTAGATGTTCTAATAAAGTTTACTGTAATAAAAGAGTACGAAACCATTGGGTTATGCTAGAACCATTTACTTGCTGTTGCTCTTTGACGAATCACCATTCTTCTCTCAGTTCAACGAGATGTAAGGTGATGTGTGTTGTTAAGTCTCCCATCTTTTCTGGAGGCTGAAATTTTTCTCTATGTCCAAACTCCTCCCCTCTCAGTTCACTTCCCCATGGCTCTACAGACTGAATTAAGCAAGTCAGTACCCAATACAGCTTCACCTGGCTGGGTTTGAAACTGGGTATGCTCTCAACTAAACTGTATGTGTGTGCCAGCTTCAGGTGGGCACCTGTCCACCTGACTGACTGAGAACTACAGTACAGATGTAGTGCATCAGGTGTATACCGTACAGACCTGCCTACTGCCCAGGCTGCAAGAACACGTAGTCAGCAGATATGAAGGGTAGATTATCCCAGCTCTGATGGACACAAAAGTGAGAATTTTCAAATGTGAACATCTAAATTTTAGCAGCAGCTTGAAATTTTGATCCAGTCCTGTTGATACAGCACAGAGAAAATATTGAACAAAAAGCAATAAATGAGCAAAACAAACAAAAAAGCAAACAAACTGGAAAACCACCTCAAAACAGAACAGAACAGAAAACCCACAACAGTGCATTTCAAACTGAACAAAAAAAGGGGATAATTGGTAAAGTACAATAACTAAGACTGAAGATAAAAAACTAACCAGATTTATTTACAGGTCGTTCTTTCATATCAAACCTTGCAAAAGCCTTTTCATTTCATTATTTTAACCTCCCTGTGAGGCCAGTGATCTTTTTTTTACTATAACACAGTATAACAAAAAGCACAGATGGCTTAATGTGTAATAATTAAAGAATAAACTGTGTAGTGCTGATTCATTAGTTTTGAGTTCTTTATATGGGTTCTGAGAAAGATATAACTGGATACAAGTCTGTCTACATAGAGTGTCATTTCTAAAATTACAGAATATTGAAATGGGCTGCAAGATATAAAATCCATTTTAATCATTTAATCATCAGTCATACTATGATGCGAGTATTTAGCTCAACAGAAGGCAAGTAATTCAAGCACTGTGTAAGACTTATTTTTAGGCATCAACTGGCAGTATAACTAATTACTCTGTTTCTGTCCAAAATGACTGAAACTGTGCTCTGAAACAAATGAGTAAAATGACTTTGTATTTGGTAACACTTGCCAACACCTGACAATGTTTTACAAGCATCCGCAAACACCCATCGTGACTATTTCTGGTGAAAGTGGAATGCCCAAATAAATTGCTGTTATGAAGGCAAAATAAAGCTTGCATGAAAGAGACCACAGGATACAGTCACAAAATTTAGCAACAAAATGCAGCAAAAATATGTGTTATGCTTATATAAGAGAGTGATAAGGCAGGAAAACAAGTTTTTTAAAAGAGACAGCATGGCAGTTTGTGGAACTCTGATATTAGCCATACGTAGAACATATTGATAATGTACCCACTCCAATCTCTATTGATTACTAGCCTGTGCAGATGATGTCACCATCAAGAGTCTTAATAAATATTTATTACAATTTTTATTTCCAGAACAATTCCAAAAAGCAGTTTTCTGGGTTGCTTTTCCATAAGCAGGTAGGCTTCTGCCTGCACGGAGAACCTGTGACGTTATAACCATAGTGGACTCCAAAAGAGCTTCAGGATGTGTGTTACTACAGACCAAACAGTGCCCAGATGTACCAGATCCTATTTCTTTCCACTGGAAAGCAGTCACCGCTTCCTACTGGAGGCAAGAAGGAGCACTGCTAGACTGACCTGACAGCAGCAGAGCTGGCTTGCTGCTTCTGCTTCCTAGCAGATCTAAAACCTTCCAAGAAAAAAACATATCTGTTCTTTGCCATTGGATTGCAGAATGATCTTGTTCACTCTGCTTCACTTCAGCCTTCTTCTCTACTCTTTTGCAATTATTTTGTGGGTTTTTTTTTTAATACCTGAAAACCTGCAAGATAGGCCCTGTTACTTGCTATTTGTTACAGAACAGTACAGTCCAAACCATAAAGGAACCCTGATCTCAAACAGAATTTTTTGATGCTGCATTTGTTGCCAAATTGCGGATAAATACTGCACTACTAGCTTACTATCTTGTATGCCTTTTCCAGCTTAGTACATTCCTTTTTCAGCTTTCGTACATTCCTTGCTAATGTCTTCACTGCACTGGTAACCCTACCTAACCGGTAACCCAGAATTAACTCATATGTTAGTGTTGTGTTTAGATACATCCTGATTATTTCAGACATAACAATTTCTTCCTTTCTATCTGTAGATTAGCAGAGACATCCTGATACATTTTTTGAATATTTGCAAGACCCCTTTAAAACATACAGAAAAAAATATTTTTCATATGTTCCTGCTATAAAGAAAAAAAGCTCTCAAGAGAAACTAAGAGCACTAATAACCCATACTTCCAACTACATCAGATAAAGAGAGTAAAATACCCCGCCATACATGTTTTGTTGTTTTGTTGGTTTTTTGTTTTTGTTTGTTTCAGGACAGACTAGGTTAAAATTTAACTGAGATATAAAAGCCTATTCTCTGTTACATTGAGTATGGTGGGATTTTTTTTCATCTGTCTTCGAGGGGAGGTAAATTGGGCTTTGCAGGCATTTAGTTTTCAATCTTGTAATTAAGCATGTCAGTGACTAAAGTTATATGTGCGTGTTACACGATAAGACCAAACCTTGAGGTTTTAAGCAGTCAGTGCACCAATGTACTAGATGTAGTCAAGACTGGACAAAAGAAGTGGCTTACAGCAAATAAAAATAACATCTCTGTCTTATTGCAATAACCTAGAAAAACTTTGTTTTAGTTACTTTTATGTTTTTAAAATTTGAAACAAAAAGCTTCAAACAAGATACATTGCTAAAAATGAAAGACTGACAAATGTGTTAGACCTTATATGCCTCTCTGACCTTATACGCCTCTGAGAGAGGCATATAAGTCTTGTAACAACTAAGTTACTGTTACAAGTCTTGTAACAACTAAGATCATAATGGGGAATAAAGGAGCAAAGATCTGATGTTTATATTCTTATTTTTGCTGAATAATTCTGTATGACTACTTATAACCTACAGTATATATAAGAAATTTTAGATCCAAAGTTCCACAGCTTCAGTTTAACTTGTTGGCTAGAGAAAATAGGATGGGCGCATTCAAATTGGTCTTTTAGGCAATTTTATCTTATCTACACTCAAATTAATCTTCTAGACACATTGCCGCTCCACCCTAATGCTTATGTAAATACAATACAAGGGCTTTTAGAGGCAAAGCTCATTCTTGCTGCAGATGCGTAGGTTTTTATGATTTATTTCCTGGTAGTTGTGGAAGAATCTATTATTTGCCAGTAGAAGAATCACATTTCTCAGAGTCCAAGCTCCGCAGCAATTAAATAAGTGCCTGACAGATGTGTTTTCCTTAACACAATCATCCCACTGAGGTGAAAGCACAAGTACACTCAAACTTTGGTATAGGAAATCATCCTTAACGGAGCTTCATGCACTTCTGTTTTACGATGAACCTAAAGGCTCAAGATAAGGACATACTCTGAGACTCTATTAAAGTTTTCACTGAAGTTGTAAGTCAGTGTCTCACAGGAATGCTGATGTGGAATTAGTTTGCTTGAATTATGAAGCAATAAACTAATGTCCCAGAAGCGAAAAACAAATAATGCCATACACTCAGTACAGACCAGCTATGTTTTTAACACTAGGAAACAGACTGGCTACTAACTTAAGTCTACTGATATTAAAGTAGAGTTCATCCTCTTCTATCACTTTTTTTCTCACATGCTTAATAGCATAACTTCGCAAAAGATGATGTCTAATTAAGAGTCTAGTAGCCTTTGGATGTTTCTTGAGACATTCAGGTTTACAACCATGATTAACATGGGTTCTAACATATTTTGCTTAAATCTTCATTGTGTTTATCAATTTTATGTGTCTATAGTCACTTTGATGCCCAAAGAGGGGGTAAGAATGTTCATCTCTGAGAATCAGTGACACTGTTTCTTCACTTTGGGAACTTCTATTCTAGGCTAGCGATACTTCTGCATTCCAGCGGCTGCTGGTTCTCTGCAGGATTCATCTGAGCGTGTGAGCACAAATCTGCTGGTTTACAATGGGGCCATCAGAGAGGTTGGGTCACACACAAAATAAGAAAGACCTAACCGAGAAGCCACTTTTGAAAATATGGACTGATTTGCCATTCCTGGAACTAGCTTCATGCTTTACAGAACTTTAATCAGCTTGTTTTTTTCCAGTTGTGATTAAATAACATTACTTGTAGGAACAGTCTCTGGCTTCTGGAATGGAAAGACAACATAAATAATGAAGACCACGCTGAAGAAGCTAATACACAAACCCCAAATGCTTCCTTAATTCCTAGACCTCAGCTAGACAGCTTATCCAAACATTTCATCCCATTGCTTTCCTCTGTCCTCCACCCCATCCTGGGGTACTAGATCTTAGATAAGAACTTCTAATACACATAACACAAATTGAAACGGAGTCTCATTAGCACAAACTCCCCTATCGTAATTGAAATCTACAGTAAATGAATGCAATTAGCCACGCAAGGGTCTCCCTCCAGCCCATCCTTCCTCTCTGCACACAAACATTGGCCATAAGCTGACACCAGCCCGTGTATAAAGCTGGCAGAGCACAGTTATTGCAATGGCAGCAGGTCTACAGGGCTGTGCTCAACGGCATCATGTCACTGCTTTTTTTTCAGCTACTAGTGCTCTCAAGCCTTAGAGCCATAGAGGCAGAGGGAGAGCCACAGCAAAAGAAAAGTAGAAGGCCATTTCAGCACCTATTCCCCCCAGGTAAGAATCTGATTTCAAGTGAGAGTTTTCGTGAGCTGGTGGGGAAAAACCCAATAGGTGTTGAAGAAACCCTAGGAGAAACAAGTTTATTTGTAGCAATTCCACAGACAGCAACTGAGAGTTTGAAACAAGGACAAAAAAAGACTTCCAGATTCACCCTTCCCTATGCAGAACTTCATGCAAATCGAGATCTGGGAACCTGGACAGCACCCAGAGAGACCTCTCCTGTGGAAAATTTCTCTCCATACCACTCTTCCAGCAAGAGAGAAGCTGAACCTCTTTATAGAAAAGATGCAAAGAGATTCTGGGACCACTTCATGCTGAAGAAGAATGCAGCTTCTGAAGAGGTTGTGCTGCCAATCAAGACCAATGAAATGCACCAAGAAACCTGCAGAACCCTGCCTTTTTCCCAGGTAAGCACAGCTACCCAAGATAGTAAATATGACCCTTCCCTATAATCTGTAACTAAAGAAATACATGTTAGTTCATTTGCTAAGTCACATGGCCACTTTGGAAATGGATCCTCTTAGTGGCTGAGAAAGACCTTCTAAGGAGGCTTTAGTCTGACGGGACAAACTACTAAACTGAATTGCTGGAAGGCAACACATTCTGTGTTCAGAAAGAGTTATTTTCCTCTTTATCCAAGGAAGCTCTAACTTAACCTGACCAGGCAGGGGGAGGTAGGTGATTATCTGTTAGTAGTGAACATGCAACTATACAGTGTCTATACACTGTATATATGTATATATATAGTATTCAAAGAGTAACTTGTTGTTTTTGTACAGCTAGGCAAGGATCTCTTATCTACTGCATTTACTGGAAGAGTGATGCATAGTTGAACCTCTGTGCTGGGAATGCTGGAGAAGTGGTGAAGTGCCCTGGGCACAGGTGGAACCTGTCACATTCACCCTCACACCCAGATGAGCAAACAGCACAGAGGAACGCACACATTTCCTCATAACCTACATCTACTCACAGGGTTTCTGTCATCCCAGTCAGTCAGGAACAGTATGTTTTCACATCCCTCACCTAATTTGCTTATCAACAGATAGCTGTAAACATAGATGTGGCCTAGAAATCTGTACTTTCTTTTTTTTTTTTTTTTTTTTTTTTTTTTTTGGTCATATCATACGCTTTGCTTTTCTGGCATGGCTGCAGTTCTGCCAGTACAAAAGTGCTAACTTCAGTGTAGCATTGCTGGCCTTGGAATTCACAAGGCTATCCTGATACAAGGAACTGTCATTCATGCAATGACATGAAAGAGATGAAAATTCCTATTATAATTTGCATATTAAAAAAAAGGCACTAAAGAAAATTATTATTTCTCCTGGGGAAGACAAATCTTCA
This sequence comes from Crypturellus tataupa, assembly GCA_034781795.1. NCBI lineage: Eukaryota > Metazoa > Chordata > Aves > Tinamiformes > Tinamidae > Crypturellus > Crypturellus tataupa. Next base: position 2,481,291 of record JAWLRI010000157.1, read on the forward strand.
AGATTGTAGGTGTGAGCCTGGCTTGTGGTTAACAAACAAGTATGTTGGACCAATATGATGTTTTAAGTACTACTAAGCAAGTAATACTGCTTAATCTACAGAAATGCAGATTCAAAACAGTAACTAAAAGGTACAAATGATCAAAATGTTCATTATAAAATTAATAATGGAGCTCTCAAGTTTGCTTTCAAAAACTCTTAAACTTTCTTGCTATTTTGACCAGAAAAATTATTTTAGTATAAATGTTGTGAGAAGAAGTACAGTAGATGTACAGAAGTATGTGGTGTTTTTTTGATTTTATGCCTTCTTGCAAAATCCAAGGAGATCATTCATGCATCAGGAAGAGTAAGATAAAGATCTAACCTATGTTCACAAACAAGTGCCAGTATCTGTGATCTTCAAACTGCTTTCTGTTACAGGCCGTTGTTCATGAGAGCTGTGAGAAGGTAATGGTGCAGAATAATCTTTGTTTTGGAAAGTGCAGCTCCTTCCATATCTCTGGTCCAGATGAGCATCTTCACACCTTTTGTTCACATTGCTTGCCCACCAAGTTCTCCATGAAGCGCTTGGAGCTCAACTGCAGCAGTTCTGTCCCAGTGGTCAAAGAAGTCATGATTGTGGAAGAATGTAAATGTGAGATCCAGAAGATCAAAGATCCTGCAATAAGATCACTACAGTCAAACTTGCAAACAGATGTGTATGAGCATAACTAACGTTCTCAAGTGAACTGCTAAACTCCCTCATTATACCCATTTTTCATTTTGCCAATGACAAAGTGTATTTTTAGTATACAGTTTCACGAATAGATTAAAAATCATTTTTCTATTTAAACTGCTTTCTGGCTTTGATCATAATGCTACCCGAGATGCACATTTCTTTAGTTGTTAAAGAAAGGGAGATGAGAGTACTGAGCTTATGCAGTTCTTACTTAAACTAGGGAACCTTTAGAAAAACTTCTAGCCTTCCTTTCAGTGGCTCCAGGCTGCTAGTAAATAGCATCTAAAAATTAGTCTGTGCAAAATCCCATTTTTTTTGCCCTTAGCTGGTTTATATTGCCCCTGCATGCAGGGGTTGCCCATACAGCTTTGCTGAAAAAAACAATGGTGATTTAGACTCCTCCCTGGAAAATGAGGTCTGTTTTTACGTCACAGTAATAAGTGGGCACTGTAACATATAAGTGGACATTAGACAGAGATAGAGCTGTGACTGGTTCACTTGGATTCCTCCCAGCTGGAGTTCAGTCGCCAGTACAAGCTAGCACACCTCACTACACATTTACACGCTTGCTGCACATTATATTTTGTTACAGAAATCAATCCTTTTCTTTTACAGACTTTAATTTTTGCTCTCCATGTATTTTAAAGGTGGTATATATATTTTTATTGAAACTTTTACCTAGCAGACAGTGAGAAAAAAATGAAAAAAAAATGGCATGTGCAATACTTCCACAACAACAATAGCAGAAAGTACTGGGAGTGTTTATTATTTAAATTGGAAAGACCTTTGTCTTCCCCTCCCCCCAGCAATAACCAAAAAAAAAAAAAAAAATCCAAAACAA
>JAWLRI010000157.1:2492003-2502035 GCA_034781795.1 Crypturellus tataupa
CCACTCTCCCTTTGCCACTCTCCCTTTGCCACTCTCCCTTTGCCACTCTCCCTTTGCCACTCTCCCTTTGCCACTCTCCCTTTGCCACTCTTTGCTTTCAAATGTTTTCTGTTTGGGGTACCTATTTAGAAGAAATTGTTTTAAATTCTGAGATAAAAAACATAAAGTAATCAGGTTGGTTTATGTGTATTCTATCCTTAATTATATTTTGCGCTTGAGTTTTTGTAAACCTGCTCATAAACTTTTTTCCTCGCTGTATTGCTGCTGTTTTCCTCAGTAGTAGTGCATCATTAAAAAAAAAAAAAAGCTTTCAACATTTTTAAGTTGAAGTTTTAAGTTTAGTTTCTTGAAAGAAGATAGTAGCCTGATGAAAAATCACTATTTTTTAATAAATATATTCAAATTTGTTAACTGTTTACTTTTGCAAGGATGTTCGTAATGAGAATGCTAATACATTTGAAGCATGTGTTGTATGAGTGCCTCTAATTGTCAAAGTTCGGTAATTGAAAGTGAAAGAGAAACACTGGTCTTTCCTTTTATTTTTTCCAGTATGAGTAAAAAAACCCCAAAACTCTTAAGTGTAAGCAGGAGAGTGTGGCTGGTAATTTTGGAATTAAAAACATTTGGAATTAAAGCATTAACAAGATCTGACAATTTGAGAGGGAATTGTATCAGATGTTCAGATTTCAAGAATGATCCTAAGATGTCTGCTGAGATTAGGTGGATGTATAAGCATTGTAGACCAGAAAATATGCATGAGCACATTTGTGTGTTTCCCTGTGTGTACACTTAAATGAGCAGAGAGTGGCTGAATGATTCTGTATTCATATAAGGCAGGTTAATTCCAGCTAAGTCATCTAGATGAGGGAAGGAAGAGACAGTGTGGAAGGAGGTGCAAATTAATACTGTTAGAACTGAGAGAAATAAACAAGAGAGCTGTTTATTTCTCTAGCTAGCTCTAGAGCTAGTTTACCTTAACTTCCTGCTCAAAACAGGGTCAGTCAGAGCAGACTGTCAGGTCCCTGTCCATTTGGTTTTGAATGTCTCCACTGATGGAAAACCTCCAACTTTTCTGGTCAACTTGTTATTGTGTTGAAAAAAGTTGATTTTTTTTTGTTCTTACATTCAAACTGATTTCTTATATTTCAGTTATTGCCCACTAATTATCATTATGTCACTGGGCACAACTGAAGAGTCTGGCTCTGTATTCTTTACTCTGCTCCGTCAGGTATTTGTACACATGGATAAGATCTTGAAATGTCTCTTCTCCAGGCCAGGCTAAACTGTCCCACTTCTTGCTGCCTATCCTTGCGTTTCACATTTGACCCCTTAATATTTTTGTGACTCTTGCCTAATTACCTTGTTCTCTCCTTTCCTGATTCTGAACTATAGGCAAAGGTGGCTCTAGTATTCACATTTCTGTATATTTCTTTTTTTATGAGCATGAGGAGCTCCCCTGATTGGTATTAAGATTGATTATGTCAAGAAGTTATCATGAATGGTCTCCTAAATTGTTTGTGTGCTGCTATGTTGCTTCCTAGCACATATCAGGATGGTTAAAATTGCTGATGAGGACTGAGTGTGTGAACTGATGCCTTCTTTCAGTTGTCTAAAGAAAGCCTTATCTGCTTATTCTTTCTGATCAGATAGTTTACAATAGACATCACAACATTGCCCACACTGCTTCTCCCACAAATACTGATCTGTAAGCTCTGATCGTCTCTTCTAAGGCAATTCCATGCATTCTCACTACTTTCTACCTAAATGGTGACTCCCTGTCCTCACCATTCCAGCCTGTATCTACACATTGCAGCACTCTAATCATGTGAGCTATTCCATCGTATCCTTGTTATACCAGTGAGGTTGTAACCCTGCTGTTGCACGCAGACTTCTAATTACTCCTGTTTGTTCACGGTGCCGCATGAATTGGTGTGTAAGTACCTCAGATGCACACCCAGTTGTGCAATTCCCCAGGAGAAGTTTACTCAAATAGGCTGGCTGTTGGGCAGTAGAGTAGTTTAAGGTTTGTGTGTATGTTTGAGAATAAAATCTGTTGCAATATTAAGATACTTAGGCAAAGGCATCCTGCCAGGAAAATAAATGCTGGTAATCCTTCCCTTGAAGTTTCTAATGGAGATCTCTTAAACCTTTCAGTGCTGGGCAAGAACAACAAAAAAATAGTTCTGAAGTTTTTAATGTGGGTCTTGGCTTGAGCACCGTATGCTAAACACTAACAGAATAGAAAACTTGATGTTTTAGTATGAAAAATAGTGGGAAAGCATGTCATTTTAAGATTCCTCTTCTTGCTTTATGTCAAAGATGTTAGGGAAGCGTGTTGCCATTCTCTACAGAATTGTTACAAATGGTAAGAGGGAAAATTTTTGAGCAAAGAGGAAAGACAGTAAATTCCCCAAAAGCTTGTGAAAGTTTTGTCACTTCAGCTTTAAAAGTTAATCTTCCAATATGCTTTGGGAAAATACAATAGACAGGTGAGAATATTTCTATCCTTTTCTACTGTCACCTGGCAGGCACTATTTGCTATCTTTTCTTACGACTTCCTAGATTTCCCAGGCATTCGTTTTACTTGCACCTTGGTGAAAATGTTGCTTTTTACTAAGTTGTAGCTAGTTAATAAAATCATGAGATAGCTATCTTCCTGATATAGTAATGTGTAAGTGAAGCATAAGTTTCATTTAGTTCCTTAAATCATAATCTGACTGTTTTTGTTTTCCCTGTTTAATATGTATGGCAATGTGTAGGTTGTGTGATACTAGTTGCAATTTTTTTTGTAATCTCTCTAGATTTTCTCTTCGTGGATGTGACAAATTGTCATCTGTTTGTGTCCAATGGGTCTACAAATTCACTTTGTGGTTGACCCTCAGGGTTGGTGCTGCATGGGCCTCATTATCTTTGTCTGGCTGTACAACACAATCTTCATTCCTAAAATCATCCTTTTTCCTCACTATGAAGAGGGACATGTTTCAGCTGTGGTGATTTTGTGTAAGTCAATTTAACTTAGTTCTGGAATTTCATGGGAAGGCGGAGTAATTTCCAATTCAGTGCTGCAGGATCTGTATTTTTGATTCAGTGGAAACTATATTCCAGACCCCTCTGAAAATAAAATGTGTTTCTACTGAAAACTAAAGCTGAATTTCTACTGGAAGCCAAGGGTTACTTATATATCGTTGGTTCCAATCATGGATTCGTTTTACAGTATGATTAATGTGTATATTTCTAATCATTAATATATTGTAGTATGAGCAGCATATCTTTAGGTGGTAGTAGTTTTTTTTTTTTTTTTTTTTTAAAAATCTTTATTTTTTCGCAGTATATGTGTCAATGCAAGGTGAAGAACGTTATATTCTTGGTTTGGAAACTATAAGAAAGCTTGCAAATGTTTTATTCTAGAATTCCATGTAACTGTTGTTTCTTTAAGTGGGGACTACAGTTGTTTTCTGAAATGTTATTGAGAGATACTTGAAATTAAAACTTAGTAAATAGGAGTTGAAAGAGTCAGTATGACTTTGAATCTTTGCCAGGATGAGGCTGAGCTATCTTTTCCGTTACTAGTAAAGGGCAGAGGCTTGTTGGCATGTACATGCTTCTCATGTCAGTGTTTGAAATAGGACTTTGAATCCTCAGTTTTACTGCTCTTAAACATCCAACATTCTGGGAAGATAGTTTAGGGGATAGGCCTATCATAAGCTAATAATGGCACACTGTTAGGGGTTAATGAAGGAAGAAGGGGGAAGCGTACTTCTCACTCAAGCTGGAAACAAGGTGAAGAATCACTTTATTCTTACAAGCTTTTCAGTTTATTTTCCTGAATATCCTTGACAAGACACTGGGAGCTCAAGTTTTAGGCTAAAGGGAGATGCGTGTAGCGGGTCCAATATCACAGTTCTTGTATTTGTAAAACATCTGGCCAAGTGTATCTGGAATAGCATATTCTCTTGCAGAGTCCAAATTATGTTCTGTGAAACTTGGGTGGGTAGCACAAAGAAAATTCACAGGACTGATGGATCTGTGAAATTTTGTTGATTAGAAGGTTAGGTTCCAATACTTGGGCTCTTTTATGTTACTCAGCCCGATTCATCCAATTAATACAAAAGTTGATGAATCATACAGATGTCAGTACAATTTGCTCTATGGACTTATTTCTTTCGGTTCTTCTAAAAACCAAAGAAACTACTTATATGGACCATCATTCTACCCCTCTGTTAAAGTAAGTGGGAATAGAATGTTAAAAAACATTTTGGGGTTTTAAATACTTAAGTGATTATTCTTTTAACACTTGCTTTGTAGAAAGGGTTTATAATATCTATCTGTGTACACTTATTTTCTTAGAAAATCTAAAATATTAGATTTGACTGTAATCAAGTGAACTCTTTTGGTATGTTATTTTATCATAATTTTTTACTCTTTTTTGCATTTTTACTAGCTTGAAGTAATTAGTATGATGCATTATTACTCCTGCTTTTTTTTTTCCTGCACGCATGTAACCATCATTATATATTTTTCAGGTTATTACTTTTGTTCGTTGTTTTGTATAGCTTCGTTGCTAAGAGCCTCAGTAGCTGATCCAGGAAAGCTACCTGAAAACCCAAAGATACCACTTACAGGTATAAGATATTTTAAATAATATAAGATTAGGCTGCTGCAGTTGTTATCTTTATTCTAGTAACTGCTAAATTTATAAATAACAGTAATGGCAAAAAATAGATTATTTGGTAATTTTGAATAAAAATGTCTTTTATGCCTTCAGAACAGTTAGGCTTCTGATCTGATACTTCTGGCTAGCTGATATTTGCCAAAAATTTTGAGAATACTTAGTGATACTTAGTATACTTAGTATAATTCTATATCTTTTCCCTAAGCATGTTTATGAGGGATTAAAAACTGTAGTGTAGTGTAAATGTAGTGTAAGACTGATTTTGCATGCTTGTGAAGGACACATTTTATTACACGGAATTACTATTTGGCTACTGTGTTAGCCAAATGAATGTGGCAGTGGTTTATTCCATAATTCCTGTTTGGTAGCTAAGAGAATTTAGAACATTCCTAATTCTCCATGGAGAAAACCAGTGTTTAAATGAAATACTTGTTTTGTGATGTTAAAGTTTTTTTTTTTTAATTTTTATTTTTCTAAAGGATAGAGCTCTTATGTGGCAGTTTAGAATGCAATAGGGCAATTAAACAGCTTGTCACATAAACAGAAAATACTTTGTGAGTGTAGAAGATGTATCAAATGGATTGAGTGGTGAATGTTTCATTGTCTTCCTGCAAAATGCTTAAGGCCAGGAATAACATTGCTGTCTTGAAGAGCGGTGAGACTCTAGGGTGTATCTGTTTGGAAACACTACCTCTTTGGCCTCAGCTCTGATGTTGTGACAAGTTACAAACTACGCAGGAGGAAGGAATTTATCTCCCTGAGGTTCAGATGTGAAGTTGATCTTTGGGAGTCTCATGTCAGTGTTCTACTTCTCATAGTTAAGCTTGTTACCAGATAAAAGGAAAAGTGGCTTAAAATTGTGTTCCTTGATGAAAGCGTGCTGCAGGAATAGCAACATGGAATATCCAGTCTGATATGGTGAATGAACACACTTTAAGTTACAGACAGGTTCATTAGTGAACTTCTTGTTCCTTTCACTGAAAAATGCCAGGATTAATACAGATCAATACAAACCATTTACTTTTATGCACAAATGGTTCTTGCTCTATTGAATATCTTGGAATAGCCCTCCGAACTTTGAAATTCATTCAAGATATATTTCATGATATCTTTGTAGATACTTCTGAAAACAGAACACTTAGACCTTACTATAATGGTGTGGTTGGGTTGTGCTGTATAAGGGCTTATGTTCTTTTTATAGTAGTACTTCAGTTCTCTGGTGTTTTGCAGGTTGGTAGCAAGACACTTTTTGCATGATCTAAATCCTATTCAGTAATGAGGTTTGGGTGTTTCTGAGCTCTCCTGGTATGCACCCTATTAGGATGCCTTTGTGACATTAGATTCATGGGAACAGATTGTAAATTGGTTTCCATCTGGCATTATCACTAGTTCAGTGATCTCAGATGTTACTGAGTTTCTTTACTTCTAGTTCAGATTGTTATTTTACAGCAAGAAAGACGAGAGCTGCCAGCAGGTGGCCCAGACATGCTAAGTTTAATTCTATTTTTTTTACATGGTGACAATTATTTTACCATATAAGATTTCAGAATAATGAAAATCTAAGCATAATTTTACTTTTCTCTTTGGGATTTAATAAATTTCTCTGCATTAAAAATAGTTCTGTTTAAATGGAAATAATCAATTGGAGCATTTAAACATTCTCAAGCATGCAACTATTTCCTTCAAAGAAAAAAAAAGTTTTTCTGAGTTAAAGTATTACAGTATTGTTGTGGTTCTCTTTTCAAGTTTTTTTTTTTTTTTTTTTTCCAAAGGTTTGCTCTACTTTGAGGGAGCCAGTTTGGGATAAGTAATAGTTAATCTGAAAATAGTAGCTCTTAGTTTCAGCTTTTGTACTTGTCGATATTCCTAGTCACTCTGTGCAGATCAGCCTAAAGTGTCACATTGGTCATTCAGAACTAGTATGTATTTTTAATTACAAATATATCTTATATCTGTGTGTTTCATGTTGCCCTATCTATAAAAATGTGTTTTTGAGATGCATATCTTAAAGTACTTAAGAAACAGAAGATAGTTTAGAAGTGTTCATTGTGTCTTTTATTTTAGTTAGCTTGTTTTGACAAGTTATGCGTAGCAGTCTTTCCTCAGAAGAGTTGGAATGGTAAGGAGATAGTACTATGAGACTCCTTCGCAGGTATGTTTTTTCACAATAGGTTTTTAAAAAAGAATAGAACTATGGAGGTTTAGAATGAAACTTATGATTTTCCTTGTTTATACCTTGTTTGAGTGGCAGCTTTTGTACTATAATACAAGAAATACATGAGAAGAGTGTTTTGGAAAGGGAAGCTGGCAGAGAATAGTAAAATAAATGCTACAGGAATACCTTCTGATTTAGTTAATGTGGCAATCGGGAAAAGAGTTTTCTTAGTTACACAGTTTTGACCCTTGTTCATAGTTCATGAGTTGTTCATAGTAAGAATTTTTTTTTCTCTTGGAATCAGTAGCATTTATCATGAATTTGCTGTATTATGTTTAAATCTCTCTAATCTGTCTCTAATATTTTTTCGTAGAAAGAGAATTTTGGGAATTATGTAACAAATGCAACATGATGAGACCAAAGCGCTCCCACCATTGCAGCCGTTGTGGACATTGTGTTAGGAGAATGGATCACCACTGTCCTTGGTAAGACCATGCTGTATGTTCTGACAATCTTGTTTTAGTGAACCAGGTCTTTCCTATATTTTCAAGACCTTGACAGTTGATGACCTTGATTATTGCTCATTTGTCATCTTTTTTTTTTTTTTTTTTTTTCCCAATTGCATTTAATTGTTCAGGTGGCTAGAGCAGGGTAAAACCATAGAACACTAGGTATAGAAACAAGCATAGACATCAGGCATTGTAAAACTTAGAATTTATGATTATTGGAATGGAATAAAATATTGGGTATCTTTTTTATAAAAATGAAATAGTTCTGTGATGATGTGTGCTTTTTTTTTTTGTTTTGTTTTGGTTTATTTCTTTTGTAGTTTTGATTTTTAGTTTATGGAAAGATACATTCAGGGCTCTCTAGAAAATGTTACTGCATTGCACTATACCCCACTTGATACTGTATTTTTGATTTTCTACTGAGTTTGGTCATGTGTTTCCTAATTAGTTTCAGTCAAAATGAACTAAGTCAAACGATTTAAAATATGTCAAGCTCATTTTTTGTTGCTTAAAATGAAGATGAACGTTTCTGCCATGGTCTGAGGGGTCATTTCCATCAAGACAGCAATGATGAGCTGCAGAGGACAGAATTGAGGTCAGGATCCTCGTACATTAATTTAGTCATTTTTCAGATTGCCCTTTTTTTGTGTATCTCCAGTTTAGAAAATAGTGCCAATATAATGTATTTGTCATTATGACTTGGCTTAGTATTAATGTCTGTGCCAGTGCTTGTAGTAGAGTTCTCATGCTTGTACAAAGCTGCACCCTGACCAAGTTAATTTTAATTAGTGCAAGTTCTGTGAAGCTGTCTAGACCCAGTTTTCTAAGGTTATAAATTCCCAATTCGTATTTATAGAATCCTTGCTATTCTTTACTCCTTTGTGTTGCTTCTGAAAAAGAAATTTCTTATTAGTGGTGCCTATTCTGTTTTCCAGTGTCTTATGTCTAAGTCATGTATATCTTAGTATTGGGGTACTCTGTGATTTCATTTATTTCATTTATTTCAAACTGTTCATAATACTGTGAAATTTTGAAACTTTTTTATCATTTATCATCTTGTTACTTGAGCATAATTTTAAGTTGTGACATATCACACAGTGTATCTTTGTTACATGAATACAGGAGAACTCTCTCCTGTTCAAAATAGTCATTTCAGTAATTTAGCCTCCACTTTAAGTGACAGTGTATGCAATCATCTTCAAAATAACTGCCATCTTTAGCAGAGACTATCACTTTCATTAACAATGGAGTGATTAGTCAGTAGCTTTTGTGTGCTGCCTATGAGTTATCATAACTTTCTATTATACCCAAGCAGTAGTTATCTTCATTTGTCAGTATATTTTAACTACTATTTTAAAAGGCCTTGGTATCCTGTCTTTATATATGCTTTGTTTTTCTGCAGGATTAATAATTGTGTTGGTGAAGACAATCATTGGCTGTTTTTGCAGCTGTGTTTCTACACTCAGATTCTTAGTTCTTATACGTTGATACTTGATTTCTGCCATTATTACTACTTCTTGCCACTGAAAAAAGATAACTGGGTAAGAATGTGATTCCTTTACAATGTAAACAAATAGTTAATATTGCAGCATAATTTATTTTAATATTTGTCTACTAAATTTTACTTTCATGTCAGCTGATCACATCATAATATTTTAAAGTGAGCAATTAGATTTCTGATAAGTAACAGAGTATCATTCTGAACTGAGTATCAGCTCCATGTTGAAAAGACAACATAAATTTTTTAACAAAATCTAGGAAAGAACGATATCACTAGTAAGGTTGCTTTTAATATCCCTGATGAATATTGGAAACAACCTGTCTACTTCAGCAGTGCTATTTCCTTTTGACTTTCTCCAAAGTAAATATATGCAGAATATAATTTTCTATCCTAAGTTTTTATTTGTAAATGCTAGTATTGACAGAGAAGTGCAAAAAAAACCCCATAATTTGGAAAGGAGAAAAATGTATATTGCTTTTGAAGCAATATTTTGTGCAACTTTTAGAAGATTATGAGAAATGTGGGTAAGAGGCATGGGAAATTTGGGTTGCATGCTGTTATGTTGTTTCAAGTTTGTCTCTGCATAATGCAAACATTAACAAACGACTTAAAAAATGGAATACAGTGAAAAAAGTGTTCTTTAGTTACAAAATGGAAGTTGTGAGCTCCCTGCAGCCAGTACCTGTTTATCCTTATTGACAGTAATGTTAATATTCCAGAGTTTTGCTTGAAAGTTTTTGAATGTTGACAGTACTGAAGCAGGAAAGCAGATACTCTTCTGTTTTTTTTTTTTTTAAGTAAATATCTCTACGCAAAATCTGAAATAAGCTTTTTATTTGTCTGAAAAGTACAAACATACTAAATAAAAAAGCCTAGAAAGCAGAGCCTGAGTTAGAATTAAGATTATGCCTCATGCCACGTGTGAAGAAGAGACCAGAACAATTTCAAAGATTGGTAAAATACACTAAATTTAGTTTTATTCTGTGCTTTTTTTTGTTTGTTTGCTTTTGTTTTTCCCAAGTCCTGAAGTACTGCAAATTTTGTAGTCCATTTTGATGTAACACCCTAGCATATTCCCTTGTGGTGACTTCACACCCATCTTTCAAGAGTGCTGGAAACTGGCACTCAGTTATAGGTCCTATTTTTTCCCCTTTTGGCAAAAGTTTAGTATCTTATTTTGTATCCGAAATGGTAT
>JAWLRI010000157.1:2507212-2527587 GCA_034781795.1 Crypturellus tataupa
TAATCGTAACTTATTTATAAGAGAATGGCTGTGCTAACTCATTATCAAGGGATAAGACAAGGTGTGAACTTACAGTACATGTGCAGTAACTGCCATATAGAACTGTTTTCCTGTGATTAAAAAATAGGTAATTTATCCTTTGAAGATCATCTAAAAAACCCCACAGTAAGCTTAAGAGAGCAAAAGAAGGCTTTCCAGAGCAACCTTGAGGCAACTTGTTTGTGCTTCCATACTGAAAATTACAATAAATCATACCATAAATTACAATAAACCATACCAAAAATTACAATAAGTCATTTGAGGCCAAGATTTAATAGGTGAAGAAAAGTTTATGTTGGGCAATAGGCAACACTATAATCAGATCACTGCAGTAGAGAGACCTTGATTTTACAGGTACCATCTTCAGGAGTGCTACTCCTAGGAATGCTACTTTTTTTTTATTACAAAAGAGGTGTTTTTAAATGAAATTTGCTGTGGATGGAAGCCAATATTAAAAAGCCTTATGATGAAGATTGCTTAACATATTGGTTTTCTTATGTTTTATAGCTGTCCAACATGGTCTGAGATGAAGGACTAAATCACGATTTTACCGTTTTCTTAAACTTTAAATATCTTTGGTTATCTGGCCAGGAAGTGTGTCAAAATATAAATAAAAGATTCTTGTTTATAGTTTCGGTACATTTAGTGACTGAAAATCCAGTATTTGCCTTTAGCTGTAAGTCTTTGGGGACAGCTGTTATCTAGTACTGCACTGGGTTCAAAGACTTATTTTTTAAGTGCTAAAGATTCTTTATTCTCTCTCTCTTTCCAGGATGTATTTGTATGTAGACATGAACTTGCCCTTCTAAGAATATCTGCCTTCATGGGTCTGGTAGTACTAGGTGGAATAAGTGGCCTCTTTTATACTCAGCTAATGGGTATTTTCACTGTAAGTATCCCTGAATTTTAGAAATTTAATTTTATCTTTTAATTTTGTTATCAATAATAGTCTTAATAAAAGTAGAATGTCTATAGAAAGAATTAAAACTTCTGTTCTGAGTCATCTCTTTGGTGAGCTCTGTCAAGACCCTTCTCTCTGAGGAAATCTTAGGAAGCCTTCTTGCAAAGAGGTGTCTAATAATTCACGTATTGAGGCAATTTCCTGATTCATATTAGTGAAATCAAGTCATGAACTACCCAGGAAATGAACAGTGAATTCACTGTGAAATAAGCAGTTATGTAGTTTGTAGATCATTAATTTTTGCTTTTATTTTAAAGTCTTGTGTGCTCTGCTTTCAATTACAATTTGTGACAGTGAGGCCCACTAATTAATCATTCATTTTAAGAACACAGCCCTTTTTTTTTTTTTTTTAAGTACTTAAATAAATCTGCTTACTTTCATATATTTCAAGTTAATAAATTGTGGCATGAGATCATGTACAACGTACAATCTAAATGCATATTCTGTATATATAAAAAACCTACATAGAAAAATTTTCTAATTAAATGGATTTGACAATGTAATAAGTATTCACAAGAAAAGTATGTTTTTGCTGCACACTAGAAATTAATTACTCAGTGAATCATTTTAAATTGTCTTAAAAATCTGTTAAAGTTCTCCAGAATAGAGAGAATATGTTAGTCAAATCTGTACGTGCTTGAAAGAATGTATGATTCAGCCTGCAATTATTTTGTTAATGAGAATAATATACAAGATGACAGTGTCTTTTGCATATTGAGTTACATGGAGATTGCCGCTAATTCTGAGTTCTTGCTGAGATTACGTTTTAGAATTATGAGATATTAATCTTTGCAGGTGCAAAATGGAAGACCTCCTAACCATTGGGCCTAATGGCTTTACATGGAATAGAGGGCAAAACCTCCTGTGTAGTTTTTACTTTTGTTAGATAAAACTGTAATAATATTAATATTACCTTTCTCTAAGTTACAGCCTCTGTTTTTTTGACTGTATAGTCAAAATTTATAGTTTGCTTGTTTTTGCTGCTCACCAGCTGCTCTAATATTTTTGCACCTTCTTTTGACCTGCTGGTCTGTTTACTCTGTGCCTCTTCTGTTCTGGAGCTTGCTCCCTGTTTAAGTGTTGTCCCACAACCTTGCCTCTCTACTTTAGAGTCAGAATCTTTTTCCAATCCTGTATCTTTCTGAAGTGGTGCAGACATCCAGATTTTCTGACCTCCTGCTCCCACTGCAAGGAGATACTAAAGTTCAGGGACTTCAGTGTCTAGACACTGTAATATGAATGGCCGTTGAGCCTCTGTTAAATAGGTATCTGAGAATAATACAGTACAATAAAAGATGGAATGATTTAGAAGAAAGCAAGGAAAAAATCCAGGGAATAAACTGGGACCTTAATTTTGGTAGTGGTCATCAGCATTTAGCCAGATGCTGCTAGGATACAGAAAACAGAAACTCTTGAGACTGAAGTGGATTCTGTTTACAGAAACACCTGAAACTTGGGACTTTTCTGTTTTGGCACAAGATGCCAACTGTACTGCATCTGAAAAATGCATGAATCCCCAGAATGTTCTTACATGCTTAACGCCTTCAGGCAGGCACAACCTTGCAAACTGCAAAACAATGAAAAGCTTCTTTATCTTATGTCAGTTGCACAGTATGCTTTGGTGCATGTCGTAATTACCAAGACCACAATGCCTGGAGCAGGCATGAGCTCACAGCTAACCTTCTTTTCTGTGCTCAAAACCATTCCATGGATGGTGGAGTTGCAGAAACCCTGGATTCTCTCCTGTCCCTTTGTCAAACTAAATCATTTCTTTACGAAGGTCTTTGACTCTTGTCTCTGACTATGTAGAACAGAGATATTGGGCTCTAACTCTACAGTACCCAAAGAGGCAGAAACTGGAAGCATACAGAAGACCCTTGCTGTAGTCCAACTCTAGTGAAGGAATTATTCAGGTTTGGGCAGCAGTGATAGTGTAAATATGTAAAAAGCATAACTCTCTGCCCACTGTTATCCCAGGGATATCCCTTCTGGCATCTCACAGAATACAGCATGCTGCCAGCCATTTGAGAAACTGAAGGAAACTTTCATCTGTGAAAGAAATTGGTTTTGGAATTCAAAGTATGGGCACTGGATAATATTACTAAGGAGGCAACCCAGTGCATCCTTAAAGTTCCTGAACTGCCACTTTTCTTTTGTCACAGAAATGGGTGGCTATATACATAGAAATATTCCTGTGATTTTTTTTTTTTTTTTTAGGTAAAATTGATATTTCCTTTGTGAATAAGCTTAAGTGAAAACCTGTAACATAGTGTGTTTGGTATGGTTTAGTATAGTATGATTTAGTTTAGCTTAGGTATAGTTTAGTATAGTATGGTTATGTTTTTAGAAAAAGAATTAAACTCATGATTTTACTAATTTTTAGCTTTTTTTCCTTTTTTACAACAGTACTTCTGGATCTCCATAAAGTAAACTTGCTTGACCTTTTCATATGCTTTTCCAGAAACTAAGCCAATAGTTTCCGTTTCATGTCACTAAACAACAGTGATACAAGCAGCTAAAGACAACTTTTTTTTTAGTATTATTGGATATGAAAAATGCTCTGTTCACAGTTTCTTTCAGTATCTGCTACACATGATAATGTCAGACCCACAAAAGCACCTTTTTATATAAAACTGCAGCGATTTCTTTCTTCAGTATCATCAGTAGTGAAGAACTATGCCTTGAAATGGCACCTTCTGCCTTCATTATTTATGGTTAAAACCTGCAGTATGGTGGCTTTGGTCAAGTATATATTATCAGTGTAGCAAGCAGCTCAGCTATGAAATGACCTACATGCTTCTTTGGAGTTCTCAGTTATTTGCAGCAAATAGTAGTAGTAAAAAAAAAAATGCCAAGCATTTGTACTTTTGGAAGTATTTTCCATAGAATTTTAACAAAAAATAATAAGGAAAAATTTTCTCATTTTGAGTAACAGTTTTCAGATGTTGAAAAATGTTATCAAGTTTTCTGCATAATGCAATTGATATATTTCATATACCTTGTTGTATTACTCTGAAATAAAACCACAAATAAGAAAACAAGCACTTTGTGATGTATAGCTGATATATTGTGCCTGATGTACTGGCACTTACCAAAATGCAGTGTTGCGGTGTCATTGACTTGTTTTCTGTACCCATCCTCATGTAACTGTCTTCAGTTTTAACAGCAGATCAGTTATGTAAAGGTTCTTAAATTAGGGAAGCAAACCTACATCCTCTAATGTAACCTTGTTTCAAGTGTGTTCAGTAGAGTAAGAGGCTTGGAAATAAGTGTCCTCTCCCACATGCATAGAAATGCGAATTTGGCTCTAGTACAGATACTGTTCTTAAGGATATACTGTTTGTGAAGGTGATTAATTGACAAAGTTAGTCTATTAGTTAATATAGAGTAATCTTTCCAGAGTCTTACTGTCCCTGTGTCTGTGGTAAGACTGTTAGTACGTCCTAAAGACTCAGCTATTCACATCTCATCTGGAGGTTCAGGCAGCCAGAGATCAAAGGAGGTAACTTCCTACAATGAGAGTGTGAGAACAGCTGGCAAAAAAATGTCCTCAGAGGAACTTCTAATGTGAATTGTTCTCATGAAGAGGTCACTTTATAGCAGATTAGTGCTTTCTCCCTAGAAACTAGCATATGTGAAATACCCTTTTAGCAGAAGGGGCACATGGCTCTTTTCATCCTCCTTCTCCAGTTGCTTTCCTCATGCCCTCATTTGCCTTTATTCTTGTCATGATCCAGAAGTTGTAACACTTTCTATCGCAGACCTTTTTCTTGGTAAGCCTGTTTTTGGATACTTTGGAAATAGAGGAAATCAGAGGTTCCCTCTAATTCAGAAGTCTCTGAAAGATAGGAGAAATTTAACATCATAATTTAAAAAATAAATAGGACCTTTTTTTTAAAAAAAAAAAAAAAAGCTGTGTAGGAGTGAGTATTCTTAGATATAATTTTTATGTTTCTGAAGAGTGGAAGAAATCACTCTAAAATATTACCCATGAAATATTTCTGAATTTGCTGAATTTTCAGCATTGATCATGTATTTATACCAAATATTCTTTGCTTGGTGCTAGTTTTTTTCCAGTTTTCTTTTGTTGCTTGCTCTGCAAAATTAATTTTGATCTTGATTAATTTGAAATGAGTCTGTATTCATTTCTGGACAGAGTGAGGATTTTTTTTAATGACTTTGCTTGAGAAATAAAGACAAACTTAGTATGAAACAAGACAGATTTTTGTCAATTGCATCCTAGAAAATTGAATGTTACAATGTTGTTCTACTATGAGAAAAACATCTTTCTAGATTTCTTTTTAGCTTTTTTTCCCCTCTCTTTGTCTCTCCTTTACTTTGTTCTTTACTTCAGTTTGGGTAAGCTCCCATGCTGACCTCATGCTAGTCAACAGGATAAGAAGATAGCTTTAGTACAGGCACTACAGAACCATTTTGCCTTGAAGGCAGAAACACTAATCTTCTTTTTTTTTTTTTTTTTTTTTTTCCCTTTGTTTGTCACATCATTCTTTAATATGAACATACCACTTAAATGTAAAGTATCATCTTCCTTGACATGGTTGTTTCAGATAGGTTTAACATTTCTAGTTTAAAAAAAAGTACAAAACATATTGGGTACTCTGCAATTCGTGTTTAAAAGCATTCAACTGTAAAGTGAATGCAAAGTTTATGAAGGATATTTTATACTTCTAAAAAAAAAAAGTGTGTGGGAGCAGTTTTCTGTGCATCTCCACTGTATTGCCAGTTACTTTTTTTCTGCAGTTATCTTGATGTGATTCAAGCAAAAGGTAGATAGAATAATACCCAGGAATTTGCTCACTTTCCCAAGACAACATATGTTTTTTAGAAAAGTCATTTCATTAGTTATATGCTATTTTTATATACAGCATACACATGTTAAAAGCAGATAGCTAACTTACTCATTGACAGGAAAAGGCATACATCTGTCTAAGGAAAAGTGTGTTTTCTGTCAGTTATAGATTCTTCTATTTTAAGGCAAAGAGCTGTAATCTAAGGTGTTTTAAAAAGAAGGACTGTCAAGCTCATTCTGTATAGATTAATAAGGGGGCTGCACTGACATAATTATCTCGTTCAGTTATTCCATTTACTCTAATAAATTACTTCTATATGTTCTGATAAATATATATCTAAAAATAACTGCAATAGTACAAATAATAATTTGGATTTTTATATAGTGGGTCACTATTTTGCTGTGTTGTGTAACATTTTGTTTGCGTATTCACTGGGGTTTTAAACTGTCAGACGCTACTATAAAGTAGTCATATTTTTGAGGCTGACACCTTTTGCATATGTGAAGGGCTTCTTCCTCTCAAGCTTTGTCTTGTTCTTTATTTTGTTGGCTGCCACCTGTCTGAAGCAATCAGCCACTTCCCTCTTTCTCTTCCTCTGCACAAAAGGAAAATCCCATCTTCCCATGGATGGTGGAAGGTAACAGGATAATCAGTTCAACAGTGATCCTCTGATGTCATTGTGGGAGCCCTGTAAAAGCGGATTAGCTGTGACCCAGATAAAATAATTAGAAATTACTTGGACACTTACAAATAACAGATCTACTAATCTCATTTCCAAGGTTAAAAAAGGTCTGTCTCTCAACATAACACTACCAGATGTTTCAGTTGAATGGCATCCTTTGCAGAGACTAATCTGAACCCTAATTTCAAAGGATTACCTTTGATTGTTTTCTGTTAAAACACTAAACAGTTTGTGTTTCCATTTTTCCATATGTTCTAATAAATAATTTATATAGAATTACTTTTTTCTTTAGTTTTCCTTTATAGTCTGTCAAATCTTTTTTGTGTTTTTATGTGTCAGCATTATAGAAATGTGTTTTTTTTGTAAATATTTTTTGCTACCTACTTGTTTATCTAGAGCAAAACTATATTAATGTATGGGCTTTCACAAATTTGGTGGATCCTATGTGGTCTTTCTACAGTGTAGCGTATGTTTTATCATAAACTAAGTGATCAGTGACTTTATTAATTTAATTAATGCTGCCAGGGTTTCCTGTTAATTAACTGTTTAAATGATGTACAGTGATATGCCAGTATCCTCAAGCATCAATACTGTGTGTATGTGGTAGAGAGAATTTTTCATTCATTTACTTCCAGGAGGTTGGGAGAGAAAACAGTTAAACAGCTGGCATGCTGTTGGGTATAGAGTGAGATGCCTGTCCATATAACATTCTCCCTTCATAAACATTCTGGATATTTGTTGGAGACTATGTTGTATTATTATTGCAATGCTTATCCTTAAACACTGTAAACACATAAGTAGCAAATGAAACACGTAAGTTGCAAATAAGTAGCAAATGCATTTCACCAGAGTTGTTGTTGTTGATATTCTAGTAAATATATCAATCTCTACATAAACATGGTTAATCTCCCAATTCAGGTGTTTTAATAAAATTCCTTAATGGAGCTGTTACTTTGCTCAAAGTTTATCGTCTTTTAAAATGAAGAAAACTTCATTCTAAAGCAATAGAAAAGGTTTGGAAATAGTATAGATGAATTTTCTGTGATAGTTTTATCCTTGAACTTGATTTTCAAGCACTTAGTGTGTTTAAAGGCTAGTATTTCATTTAACAAATGTAAAAATCAAATGTAAACAATAAATGCCCCTAAGAAATTTAAAATTTCTTGTAATCAGTAACTTGTAAAATTTTACCCAAGATGAAAGCTAAATACTGAAAAAAATATTGTAGTTTTTCTGTAGGAAAAAAGTCTTAATTCTGCCTTAATTTTATAATGTTGATTCATTGACATTTAATATACACAGATTGCACAAGTGATGTAGTTATGCTAAAATGCTTTTTGTGTTGAGAAATAAGTATCTTTTAATTAAAATATTTGTAGTCATTTCTTTAATGAGATAATCTATTAAATGCTGTTTTGATTAGTGAAATAATAAGGGCTTTACTTTTTTTTCTCCAAACATGGCAGAAATGTAATCAGAAAACTATTAATCCTGATAATTAAGTTTAGCACAAAAGAAACTCAGATTGGAAGGGGAAATTAGGATTTGCAAACAAATATTTTCTTTATTTCAGTATAATAAAGTGTAAAATATAAAGCATTCACAGAGAGCAGAGGACATATACAGTAAAGCCAAATAATAATTTGAAATATGAGGCTTAAAATAAAATAGGTTCATGCAAACACATATCTGTATTTATCTTCCTTATTCTTCTTATCCCTTCCTTTTTTTTTCTCCTCTATATCTGTCTAACTTTAATCCACCTATAAGTAAATTTCCCATTAAAATACTCTGAAATTTTATAAGCTAAATTGTCAGAATTTAGTCATGTTCTGGTCTTTGAATGGAAATTTGAATGAGTATAAAATCTTTTGTATCTCTGTGTCTTATTATATACAGCACATTTAATTTCTTTAACAAATGTGTCATGTTAGTCTTAAAAGCCTGTTTACCATCAAACCCATATCTTAGATTCTTTTAAAAAGCCTTTGCATTAACATTTTAAAACATAAGAATAAACTTGAAAGCACAAAATACTGAAGGCTGAAAAATTTTACCCATTTTATTTAGATCACGTTATGGTTTACAAAAATAAATCCTGGTAAATTAATGATATGTATTTGCCCATACATCTCACTGTCGGTTACTTGAGAGAACTTTTTTTGAAACTCATTATTTACAATGTTATTAAGGGAAGGTTGTTTAATTTAGGAAATTTAGTCAACAAAATTTATCCTTTTCAGAGAAACCAAGATAAATATCATAAATATGGTTCAAGGAAAGAGCTCTTTTGCAATTCAGTTATTTTTCTAACTAACAAACAAGGTACTTTGGAACAACTAGAAATAAATAACTGGAATGATGATGGTGTATTGTGGAAGATGAATAGTGTTTGTCAAATTTAGACATCAGACCATTAAAATAACTTCTGTGTGTGAAGAACAACGGCTGGCCTTGCCAGGCATTTTCCATTAATGTTTTTGTCTTAAGAGGGTGCTCTAAAGTACTAAGAGAAATACTTATGAATGTCTTCATGTGTGTTATATGCAATACTGTCCAACTTGCTGTATGTAAAACAGGAGGGATTTGAAACAAGATTGAAGAAAAGAGTGTGTCTTGTTTTTGTTTTGGTATCATTTTCTTTGTATACATACTCTTAAATCAGTATTATGTGTTTTCTTTTGACTCACTTTTTGGTTACAAATACATGAGGAATCTCTTTCACTACATTCATCACAGATCAGAGAATAGAGGTATTTCCTTGAAATAATACAATACAGCATCGTTTGTCATTTTGCACACAGTCAAATCATTTAAGAAATTTTAAGAATAGCAATTCAATCTGAATTAATTTAGTAATTTTCATGTTGAATTTAATTGTAGTTGTAAAATTCAAAAAAAATACTTTTACAAAAAGTAGTGGATGGTAAAATCAAAATGTAGTTTATAATTTTTTACACTGTAGAGGTAGAAGAACTACCAAAGTGGGAAACATACGTTTTGATGAAGTGTTCAGTATTTGATATTCCTAAAGGAATGAAAAAATGATGTATCATTTGTCAATGGTCAAGTACATTATAGGCTGTTTTACGCTTTGAGGTAAAAGCAATAGCTGCAGTTCATACAGGTTTGCAAATTTTATTTGGTTTTCCACTTTCCCTGTTATTATGCTTTTCTGCTGATTCCTGTTTATTGAATATTTGAAAACTATACTACACAAGTATGGTATAATGCTTGCATTCTTCCAGTACAAGTATTAAGATAAACCTCTACTCATTAGACATTCTAAGCAAGCGCAGAAGAAAAATGGGACCATAGATTGTTGCTGCATGCTTTGGAGTTAATCCTGCAAGTTACAAATTGCTGCTTCTCCTCTGGAAAATGTAAATTGGTTAGAGGTTCCTTCCATGTGCTCATTATGTCATAAATTAGTTCATGATGAATCCTGTCCTATAGCACTATTTGCTCACCAACAAAGATCGTGTGTGTGTGTATATATATAGATATATACACATACCATCTCTGTAATCTCTATACACAATCTGCTTAGAAAAAGCATTTCTTGAAACAGTTTATGCTAATGAAATATATACGTGTGAAAGATCTTTAAGTAGCTAGTGCAGGTGCATTCATTTGCAAATGCATTTTAAGGCAATCTGCAGGATTCAATCCGTACTACTAAATATAGCTCTTCGTCTCTTTCATAACAGTCTTAGTTGTCGCAGTATCTTAGTTTAGTTAGTTTAGGCAAGCTGCTGTTACAAAGCTAGCTATCTTAGGTCTACAAAGTAATAAGACAGCCTCAGCAGTCTCTGAACCTTCTGGTGTTTGTTTCTCGTGTTAAAATATTTGTTTTTAGTGTTTTCTGTGTTTATTTCCTCTAATGTCATTTGCTTTCTCCCTAAGATACTTAGGAGTTTTTTTTTTTCTTTAGTTGCTTTGAGATTCTTATGCATGGATGTATATTTCTGAATAAGCAAGTTCAGAAGCAATAATTGTTTGCAATCAAGATGATAACCTTGGTAATCAATTATGTTTTAAGTAATTTTGTCTCATATGCAATTGTGAATTCTATATTTTTCCTGAAGATAGAGGTTACTAGGACTTGGTTGATATTTGCTCGCTTGAAGTTGCTTGTAACTGATAGATGAGTAACTGCTCTACAAATTCTAATATCAGAATTAGCAGGGAGAATTTATAGCAGCATTGCATTTGTATTAATAGTAATCCAAACTGATAGTTGACACAGACAGTCAAAGCCTCTTAGGCTGAACAATATAACACTGATGTTTTAACAAAACCTTTGCAGGCTATTCTTTAAATGCCTCAACGAACACCTTGTCTGTCAGTGGAATATTGACTGTTCTCATCCTCCTGTTTCTGAACATTCAAGTCCCTGAGAAAAAAACCTAAAAAATACTAGGCCAAAACTCAATTTTTGCTGCCTCCCATTTCTTACTCTCTCCACTTCAGGGGGAGGTTGCTGAATTAGGAAATGCTATAAAGAGTATATTGGAAAAAAATGGTAATGAGGAAGGCAGGGAAGCGGAGGAGGGAATTTGGTTTCTTAAATTTAGTCATCAGTACTTGTTAAAACACATAAACTCCAGAAAAGACAGTTTCCTCCAGTTTCTTCTAACACTGCTTTATAGCTTTTAAAATATGTCTGTAAAGCTTTTTTGTTATCTGAAACAAAGGATTCACTGCTCAGTCCCAGTTTACTTACTGTTATACAGAGCTATTTATTATTAGATAAAAATTGACATTTTAACACAAGAAGAAGGAGGGACAAAAGGAAGGATTTTCTCTCACTTCCTGGCGCTGGAAAGTTCAAATCCTTAATGTATTTTGAAGGCATGAAAGTTTTGCAGTCTCTGTTACAGTAACTATTTGCAGTTCTTGTTTTAGTGCTTTCACTGAGTTTGTTAATTCAGTAGGTTGTACTTTTGAGAGAAGCAGTCTGTGATGAGTATATTCCAGGTATGGATTCTATGATAACAACTTCAAAAACAAACAAAAATGCCCCAGAAATTCAGCGAATTCCTACAAAAATATTTCAATGTTCAAAATTGTAAATAACAATATTTTAGACATTTTATAAACATATTAACAAAAAAACATGTGCAAAAAGAAACGTAAACCATTCTGAATATGTTATTTTTTATGCAATGAGAAGTTAAGCTCCTTTTCTGAAAAGAAAGTACAATTTTTGGTAACTAGTTATTTATAGTCCATGCTAGTGTACTACTGTTATTCAAAAAAATCATCTAGAAATCATTGTTTCAAACACACCAGTATTTTTGTTCTATCAGACAGATTTGAGTTAAAAGGACAGTTACCGTCAGATCCATGTCACAATGTAGAAAAGAGCTCGTGTCTCTTTATACTTCCCTGTTACTGGTGACAAATGAGAGAAAGGCAAACTAATATACTAGGCAGGCATAATGTGAAGAGGAGAATCAGTTTACCTGTGGAAATGGAAACATCAGACATGTTTCAGACAGCCCACCCAGACATGATGGGGTGCCTCCAGTCATGGCTCACTCTAGAGCAGAGGTTCTTACCCACTTAATGATGGGGTAGAATGAATTTATGTAATTGTTGTGGGCATGCCTTTTCTGCAGAAATGCGTATTCAATTTCTAAATCAATCAAATGTGGGAGATGGATGTAGAATAAGGAACTTTGTCAAGGGAGCTTGAGTCCATCTACATCTGGGAAAGCGACTTCCGTAGCATTTCCCAATATACCCTTCCTCTTCAAATCTTGTATGAATGGTGGTTTAATCCCAGCAGTACCCACACTAAATGGGGAGCGCGGATTGTAGGAATGATCAAGAAATGTGCTGTGATTTATTGATAGGTAGAGTTTCCAGGTGACTTGATGAAGTTGCAGCCTAATTAAACCATGTCTCCTGTGTGTCTATATGGCTGGGACAGTAGAGACAAGTTCCCAGTTCTATTTAACACAGAATAATTTGACAGGTGCCTAAATGAGTTGCCATTAAAGGGAAATAGCAAACTGCCATAACAAAGAGGTAGCAAACATGAAAGGTATTTGAATTAATATATTTTAGTTTTTTTGAATTATATTTTAATGCAATAAACTGTGATTCTGCAATGGAAAAAAAGTACTGCTGAAGGTAAAATGAAGTAATACTGACTTATAGATAAGCTTTTTTATAAAGGATATGTTGCTGAAGTATAAGTACCATTGTTGGTAACTTTTGAGGTTTTATTTAAAAGTGATCTGAGCTTAAATAGATTATTTATAAAATTTCATGAATAATGAAATAAATCATGTTCAGAAAAGTAAAGTATGAGTTTAATTTACTATTAGCGGAAGCTATCTTTGTTCTAGCCCTTTTGTCTAGACTGTTCAGTTTTTGATGAATTTTAAGGAAATCAGTTTTATATTTAATAATTTCATCTACAGAGCATGGAAGCTGTTTGTATTATCCTTGGTGGTACATTTCAGACTGTAATATTCATGAAGATAACTATTTTAAAACTTAATAGGTTTTGCTTTTCAAAGGACTACTTCTGATGATGGTCACAATTTACTAAATTATGTTATAAATGTCCTTTTTCCTTTGGATTTCTGAATGGAAACTCCAAGACTGGAATACATGCTTTTTAAAAGTGTGGCAAAAGTGCACATTATTTTCAAAAGTTTGTGAATTAATTGTAATATCTGAACTATTTTTAGCTATTATAATGTTGTTATTCTGTTAACTTTTTGTAACGTGTGTTTTCATAATAGAACTACACACTATTGTTGCACTTTTTGTTAGTAAAAGATCGCATTTAATAGACTGAATAAATTTGCAGTGCGTATAATTTCACATCAGTTTAATATGGAGTATGAGTAAAATGTTGTCAGAGAAATATGTGCCAAGGATTAATTTTCTACTTAGCTTTTTTCATAATGACATTAACAGTTAGATACGTAAAGTTTTCTTTCATAGTGTTTTGTTTTCTCTAACAGGACACTACGAGTATAGAAAAAATGTCAAACTGTTGTGAAGATACGTAAGTACTATAAAATTCCTAAATTTACTTGCTGAAAAATTAGAGGAATGGCTGTACGTTGTAGCTAACTATGTGAGAGAAGAACGGAAGACACTGTTAAGTGTATTTTGCATGCTGCTGTTCTCTATATTTCTTATCTACAGCAGTAGCTCACTGATGCTTTAACATTGTTTTTCATGAAATCCCCTCAATTTATTGTTATTCCCTTCTTACCCAAAGTAGGTAAAACGGTATTTTTTTTCAAAAGCGGAGATCAAAAGGCATTTGCTGCTGTGTTGTTGATGTACGTTTCATTGATCCTGAGGTTGTCCTGTGCTTCAAAAGTTGCCTTTGGTTGATTGACGACACAGATAGTTTCTTCTCTCCAAAGTTCAGTCTCAGCTGCGTGCTATAATGAAAGAAAAGCTGTTTTTGTGGTGCTGGGACACAATTCATCAGAGTCCAGTTGGACCCTTAGCCAACCTGTATTGTTCTAGATGACTGAAATGCACCCTGGGAGTGCTGTCTTTCACTAATAATGCTGTTTTTTATAGATCAAGGCCCCGAAAGCCATGGCAGCAGAGCTTCTCTGAAGTTTTTGGCACTCGCTGGAAGATCCTGTGGTTTATTCCTTTCAGGCAGAGACAGCCACTGCGAGTTTCCTACCACTTTGCCAATCATGTCTAAACAGATGGATGGTGGGCACAGATGGGTCCTCTATGCTGGAAGTGTGTTACAGGTTTTATGATAATAGGACTGACAGTCCTCAAGTCAATTAAAATCCACCCACCAATCTTAGTCATCATAATGTACCCCAGGCTTTATTTTAATAGTGGTCTGGACTTTGTTGTGGGATTAATAAAAGTTACATATTTAAGGTATATTTACTTTCAGATTAGCTTTCTAAAGAGGTTTCTTTAGTGTTTGATGACAAAAACAAATGCTGGACTAGAGTCTTCCTTTATGGGTTTGGTATTGCCTAATATTTTTCTCCCTTTGGTAGGAAACACTGAAATTTACATTGATTTTTAGCATTCCCACTATGTAATCTCATGCTGCATTTAATTTTATTACTATTGTTCTTATCAATAGATGTGTCTAGTTGATAGGCAGGTCATTTTTTCTGGTAAATGTGTTTAATATCCCTTGATATTTCCTTGTGTTTGCTCTGAAAAGCAAAACTGAGCAAATCTGAAACTGAGGCAGACTTCTATATCTTTCTAGTAAGAGTTTTTATAAGAACATATATATATATCTGTGTACTCATGCAGAGATCTTACATCTTAAGTTATCATTTTATATGCATATGATCTTAGTTAAAGATAATATTTATTATCATTCATGTCTCATATGTCAGCAAAAGCTATGAAAGGCATTGAGGATAAAATAGGCAGGTAGTAAGCATGCTTTCTCCTTTTTCCAAAGGATTTCGTTGCAATAATTTGACAAGGAAGCTGTATGATGCAAATATTAGAAACCATATACTTTTTATAAGAGCCGATTTAATTAGCATAATATACCATAGAGAATGCTATATAGTCGTTAAAGTTTTGCATTTTGTATTTTGTTTAGTCATGACTAGCTGGAATAAAAATTGTTTTTATTGTTTATAAATGAAAATATTTTAAAATATTTATATACAAGTATGGATATTTGCTATAAGCTTGTACAGTGAAGTATATTAGGTGATTTAATTGGACAGTATATGCATGTATGAGAGTTTTATATTCTTGTTGTGGGCCCTTTCTTCATGGGCCAAATCAACCAAAGTCATCATCCTTAAGATTAGACCTGGTGAATTGATAGTAATTCACAAAGTATTGCCTTTGTTTTGCTGGGTCTCGAAATATCATGTAATTTATTGTTCTATGTCTGGACAAATATCAACATGTGATGTTTGTAATTCTTGAAAGTTCTGGGAATTTTTGAAAAATTCATACCTGAGATTTTTCAAATTATGCTGCTTACTATGTCTGTTTTCTTGTATAACAACAGGAGTATTATCCATCTCAAATGACAGCCCCGCAACATGATAGTAAGAGGTACCTTTGTACAGGGTACAATACAAAGATTATATTTGGAGAGAATCATAATTCACTTCTGAACAGTGCATTCAATGCAAAGAGCTAAATTTTAAATGAGTGCTTTTCATAATAAATCTTTAGATCAGCTCTTTTAAAGCCTTAATACTGCCTATCTTGGGCACATCATCCTTTGTTAGGTTAAAATGGCGTGATGATGCAGTGGAAGTTCCAAAAGGATTGTTTTAAAAATTACTTGAGATTAAACTTTTTGCAAACTTCTGAACCACCTTTACTACTGCCCTTTGAAAATAGATGCAGTACTTACTCCACTTAAGTTTCAAGCCTTACGATTAACTGTTCTTTTTGAGTGTCTGCACTGTGGTTTTATAATTCAGTTTAGATTTTCTTTAAGATGCTATGAGCAGTAATATTTAACCAAACCTAGGCATGAACAAAGTAAATGAAAGGCTTGCGAGTTCAGATGTGTACATATACATTATAAAGTAACTGCTGAATTCTCTTTTTTTTTCCCTTTTTCTAACAAATTCAGTTGCACTATTCTTTGTGAAATACCAGGGGAATATTAGGTGTCACCTTTGTGTCTATATTTAAATCTCTTTCATGATACAAAACAAAGTTAGTTTTCTTTTAAGTCTTTCATATTTTATCAATTTTCAAAAATAGAAAATAACGCAGCTCTGAAACCTTTCATTAAGAGAGGATAAAGAATTTAACTGTTCTTGATTCATTCATTGTGGGGCATATAATTATTCTCCATGTTCTGGTGTATCATTCTTTCTAGTTACTTAGTTACCTATGGGGAAGCAAATCTGTAATAACATAATCTACTGAATATTAAGAAATGTAGTTATAACTTGTATTTAAATTTTGATGTGGCTTATAGAGTGAAGTAATAGAGACTGCATAAGAATCCATGAATAATACTCTGTACAAATAAAAGGAAATATGAAACACTGAAACTAATGCTAGAATAACTCAGATTGGAAGTAAACATGGTCCAGAAGTACTGCAGACCATGCATACAAACAGTCACTAATGTGTTTATATGCCTGACTGACAGGCAACACTCAAAGTTTTAAGCTTGGGACATGTGCACATATTTGGTCTTTTGTAGTAATACATGATGTTTTAAAGACTGAGGCTAATGTCAAAGCCCACATGCATTAAAAACTGGGATAGAGCCTGTGCTGTCTTATTCCCCAAGTGCCCTCTTTTGGCCACGTTATGCAAAGACAGTTCGCTCCTGGACTGAAGCAGGAGCAGTGCCTGGCTGTGGCAGCCAGGGCTGCTGCCGAGGCTTCTTTACTACACTGTGGTTTTGCATGGGTGGCCGTGCAGACTGGGGGTTCACATCTGAGGACTGAATTATATCTCAGATTTGCAGATGCTGCTTTGGGAAGCATATTGGAATGTCTAGAAAATCATCAGAACAGATGCTACATCTGCATCACTAAGTAGCATAACTTAGTTTGTATCTGTCCCTGACAGATTCCCAGGTATGCCTTCTAGCATATTTATATCTTGCCTGATTTTCACAAGAAGATACTAATTTCACAGTGTAAGATTCTGAAATGTGTTTGTATTATATATATTGATATGCACAAATATTTTTCCTCTCCCTCTCCCATTCGCCCTTAAATGCAAGAACTGATGTAAAATTAAGGGACCTATTTTACTTTTTAAACCGTTCACTTTGGCAATATTCAGCATCGCTTTCTAAATTTTGTAGAGGAGAGAAGATAGAATTTGAAAAGGAATGACTTCTAGGAAGTCAGGAGTTTTATTTTCTTAATAATAGACTTCTAAACAGTATGTTACCAAAATCTTGAAAATTTAGCAAATGAATATATCGTGTTACTTGGTTATTAAAGAAATTTTCTAAAATTGTTTCTCAGAAAGAGCTGTTCCAGCAACAAAAGATGTTGAACTTTAAGCAGTGGAATCATAGACCTGCACTTTGAAATCTCAATTCATTCTCTCCAGCTGTCCTTCACAGTGGTTTTTTTGTTTGTTTTGTTTTGATTTGATTTGTTTTGTTTTTTCCTTTTGGAAGAAATTGCATTCTTAAGAATATTACTGTAGTTATTACTCATTTCAAAAATCTTTCAGAAAATATTAGTGAGCTTCATTCTGTTAGAGTATCAGAACTATCCAGGTTTCATTGAGTGTGGTGTGTGTGGGCTTAATTAATTGATTTCCTGAGGAGCAGTGATGAAAAACAATCAGAAAACATTTGAGAACAACTGTATTTTTATTGAAGTGTTGGATAGTTAACGGTAAGACTGATAGTATCATTCAAATTCCTATCTTTTGCATAATATTAGAGATTTTCTGTTTGTGCTGTAGCACTCCACTGTATACCTATGTAAGGAATGTAGATGACAGACAGTGTTTCAGCAGGACTACTAAAGAGAATCTGCCTTATGTCAGATTGGCATTCATTTGAAGCGCAGTGTGGTAGGATGGACTTCTGGTAACCTGAAATTGTTAGTTCTCATAGTTCTCATTATTTAATTGGCCAGTGTGCCTGCCAGCAATAGATCACAGTGTCACTGTCACGTAAAAGATGTATTATTTAACTTTGTTATTACCTCTGCATCTCTTGTTTGCGGCACAATTTTGCAGTTGCTCACAAATAAGAAGCCATTGTGGCTTTATTGGAACAACCATGTTACAAAGATAAAACTAACAGCTTAGAAGTTAAATACTTTTGATTGGCTTCTCTCAGTTGTTTTAGTGTTACCTGTAAGAAATAACTTCTTCTTCAGAATCTTGTCTCTCAAAGAATAGAAAATTAAGTTGTCCAATGACAAAGGTGCTGTTCTGTTTTCTTAAAGGAATTACTAACTTTCCATTAACATCAGTCTCTTATACCTAAAGTTAATGTCTGCAGCGAAAGATGTGGATCTAACAAAGTGATCCATCTGATTATTGTACCTATCCAACAGTGCTAACAGACAGAAACTTAAAGTTTATATATGCTAAGCACAAGCCAAATTTTTAAGTTTCTCAGGGGTTGCCCCTTCCCAGTCACATCATTCCTCTTTGGACTTGATTTTCTTTTTTTGTCTTTAATATAAATTGCTGTTAGTTTTACCAGATAGCATCTTTGTAGCTCTCCATTAGCTCTTAGCTATGCTGATGGGTTGTGCCCATTAATGAGTCCTAATGGGCATCAGCTTAATATGTCCCAGCTGCTTCCCTTTCATGCACAGGCAAAAGGTAGCAGCTCTTTTTATCACCTTTTCAGATTGTCCCTTGATTGCCCTTAGAGTTTGTGGTGTGCTAACTTCAGTAAATACTTGAAAAACCTTTAAAGCAGGAGCATATTCCTAAGAGCACAGCCTGCACTTCGTCTTGTGCAGATGACTTGGCTGATTTTGGCTAATTTAGTTTTCCTCTGAGTAAATTCTTAGCATTCTTAGCATGTTTATCTCTTATGTTAGAAAAAGGGAGTTAGATTTAAAAAAAACTTAAGTGTGTGACTTCACAAAGGTCCCAAGTCGAAGCTGCAGGCACTCTCCCAAAAAATCAGCATGATAATGACTTGCTGTTCTGTTCTGGATATTTTGTACAATTTATTTGCTGATTCACTTTTAATATTTCAGTAATGTTTCTTAAAAAAGCAATGTGAAGGGTCAACATAGAGCACAAATAAAAATGTTCCAGAGAACCACTTGCTTGCCTGAGGAAGGAAGTCTGCTGTGGACAGTAACAAGTTGTGCCTTAGGTAAGAAGTTGGACTTTTCTCAGCAGAACACTAGTACTCACTTAATTAGAAAAAATCTCTTGTGATGCAGCTGAATTTGTACCAAAGAAAAGTTGCAACAGTGCATAGGCTCTGTTCATCATTTGCCCTCAGGCACTCCCCGTGTGATGGTTCTTTCTTATTGGCTGCACTTATTGGTGCAGTCGTGTTCAGCTCATCTTGGTCCTAGAAGATGATGTAGTAGAATAACCTGGTAGAGTATAGAGATACAGAGTGTTGAATATATATATGAATATATATAATTTTCCTTCCTTCCATTCTTTCCTGGGTTGAGAGCAAGCAGTTAATTGCTTGCAGTACTGGGATTTGGAATCTCTTACATTTTACATGGAAATACGCAATACAGAAGTCGCCTTTTACAGGTTTTAAGCGGGTGCTGATACTTTTTTTTTTTTTTTTTTTTATGTGATAAAGCACTGCTGGATGTGTACCAGTTTTCTGGGTACCTTAATATTATTTTTTATGAAGTATCCAAATTGTTTTTATCTTGCTGTTGCCTGAGTCAGTATCTCCCAACCTAAGCCATTCATGCAATGTTCTGGTGCTGCCACAATATTTAGCAAGAGATACATGTTTTTTGCATCAAAAATAACTTCTACTGGTTGGTCCAGTTGGGAGACTTGAATTCTCAGATACTTGGACTTTTTAAAACTAAATATAATGCTTTCGGATAAGTCAGTTTGGCCATTGAAATATAGACGCAGTCTTCAGCTCTACGATCATTAGCAAATTATACATGTAAGATATAATGCTGAAAGTATTTGTTGACACAAATTATTACAATTAATATACTTATTTTAAAATTTGCCCTTAGAATTTGCCCTTCCAAAGTATAATTATACTGCTCTTTAAAGCTGTTTCAAGTATATGAAATGTGAAAATTCCTGGTTTTGTTGTTTGTATCAAAGTAGAATTGCCATTATAATAACTACACACACTATATCAGGTACCTTATTTTTTTGTTAACTGTTCTATATGTGTGGTTATTAAAGCTGAAGATAGATAGGAGTGCAGAAATACTTGTAATTGTCTTTTGCATTAGCAAAATTAAGATTAATT
>JAWLRI010000157.1:2529031-2544889 GCA_034781795.1 Crypturellus tataupa
TCTTTCTTTCTTTCTTTCTTTCTTTCTTTCTTTCTTTCTTTCTTTCTTTCTTTCTTTCTTTCTTTCTTTCTTTCTAAGAGGTTTCTAGAGTCTTTGACATGTTTTTTCATGCTTAGATGTTATTTTTCATAATTACTCTTAGAACCCTGTTCTTCCTTTTGAGCTGAGTGAATGGATCTCAGCTGGTAACGCTGTAGTTTGTGTAATTATGAAGTGATGTCACCAAGTAATGTAAAGTTCCACGCAGAGAGAGTTCACTGGTTCGAGTGTCCTTTAAAGAAGGTACTAGATTCATACATATAAAAAGAAAGGCCCATAAAGATTACAGTGTACAGGTACGTTGTTGTATTCAAAAGAAATCCTTGTTTTATGCAACTCCAGGTTGAAGCCAGCTCATTTTGGTTTAAAAATGTGATTAGCTGCAAAAGGATTAGTGGCATATAGGAATAAAAATGATGCTGCTGGGTGCATTGTATGCAGTAGCCGGAGCTGTAATGGAAGTGAGATCAGGCATCTAGGATGATTCATTATAAGAATAGTGAGCAGAAGAAAAAAAGCCAAGGAAGGACTGCAAAGAAATGATTAAAATAGCTGAATTGTGGGACTTCATGAATAAGGGAGTACGGACTGTACAGTGATGGTTTGTAGCCCAGGAATTGCATCTTCTGTTTCAAACCAAGAACCGGATTCTGCTAATACCCCTAATAAAAATCACTTTCATACTGATCCTGAAAATAACCTGCAAAATTCTCTGCTTCTCTGTTCTCTCTGTATTCCAGAAAAAAAAAAAAAAAAAGGCTATTCATTCTTGCTGCCAACAGTTTCAGTTTCTCTTGTCTGGAGTTTTACTGGGCCTCTTTTCTGCACATCATAATTTCAAATCTGGTTGATCTCTACTACTAAATTTATTTATTTTAGTATTTTGCTAATTAGAAACAACTGACTTGTGTGTGTGCCGCCTTTTTGATCTGTGGAAATGGCAATGTATTCCCACCTGTCCATAAAATAAATTTAATGTATAAATGGCAATATTTTTAATGCCTAAAGCATTAAAATACTTTAGATGTGTTTTGTCCTTTTATAAACCAAGTGAAACAAGGTATTCAGTAGTGCTTTGGGTCTGTAAATTCATTTTAAGAGGCTGCCAGGTAGTATAGATGAACAAATGCGTGCAAACACTGCTGTAGGCTGACCAATTACCCATATGAGTTGCAATTACATTAGTGTGCAATGGCAATTGGAGGGAAAATTGGACCCTGTGGATATCCAGCTGAGTAAACAGGCTTGAGGAAGGAAGGAGGTTGTGTTAGCCTGAATACAATACAGCTAAGCAAATTAAAAAAAAAGACCAGAACTTATATCAGTCACAGCACATTCTTTGTGTGTCTTCTAGTTTCACAATATTTTTCTAATCAGACTTTCAAAAACATTCCCTTTGCTGAAGGATTAGTGTGAGATCAGATATAGGCAGCCATAGATTATACGTGGCTGTTTATACCTCAGGTAGAAGGGAATATAAAGCCAACTGGGCAGGTGCTGCTAACAACAGCAGTACACTCAAGCCTAAGTAATGGTTTATGCCTAAATATAGCATGATATTTCTGTCTAGGATGTGTTTGACATCACTTTCTTATGCCATGAAACTAGAATTTGTTTGTGAATGTGGCCAGAATCCTTGCTTCTACAGCGTGTTGCCTGCAACTCGGGTGCTAGGCTCATTTCTTCATTCCAAGTAGTGTAAATAGGCAATGAAGTAATCTGAGAACTCCGCAAATACAAAACTGTGCAATTTATTTTGATAACTAGTGAATGCTAAGTGTCTCCTAGATGGTAATGACCCACTGTGTTATCTGGGGGCTCTGTGCCTTCAGCTTTCTGCTTGGCCAGTTTTCATGTCCGGGACGCGCGTGGCACTGCTTTGCCCTGCGGTGCGCACACGGAGCTGGTCATGCCTTAGCGATTGGCTGCGCCTCGAATACTGTGCTCAGCTTTGGCCCCTCACTGTGGGAAAGACACTGAGGTGCTGGAGCGTGTCCAAAGGAGGGCAGCGAAGCTGGGAAAGGGCCTGGAGCTCAGACCTTATGCGGAGCAGCTGAGGGAGCTGGGGCTATTTAGTGTGGAGAAGAGGAGCCTCAGGGGAGACCTTATTGCTCTACAACTACCTGAAAAGAGGCTGTAGTGAGGCGGGGATTGATATCCGAAATAACTACCGATAGGGCAAGAGGAAATGGCCTCAGGTTGCACCAGGGGAGGTTCAGGTTAGACATTAGGAAGGATTTCTGCAGGGTAGTGAAGCACTGAACAGGCTGCCCAGGGAGATGCTGGAGTCACCATCCCTGGCAGTGTTCAGGAATCGTGTATCTGAGGCCCTTGGGGTTATGGTTTAGCAGGAATGGTGTTGAGGGGCTTGTGGTTGGACTGATGATCTTGAAGGTCTTTTCTAACCAACTGTAATGATTCTATGATTCCAGGAGCTTCCAGGACAGGATCTCTGCATCCTCACCTGAAAGACTGCGTGTTTGTTTCATCCCTGCAGGATGACAGTCGCCTTTCACGGAGGCCCTTGAGTGAGGTATCCCAAACACAGCTGACATACATGGAGAGGTTTCACCTGCTCCCGCAGCAGCCCTCTTTTAATTGCAGCTATAGCAATAGACTGGGCATACCTCGGAGCAAAAGAACACAGGTGGAGCAGTTGACTTGGTCTGTGCTCTCGTCAGCTTATAATAGTTCCAGCGTGTATGTTGGGTGCTCTGAAAGGCCATTCCCAGAGGCCTGTGTTTCAGTGTGTCCTCACAGACAGTCTGAAGTCCGGAAGTCTTCACATCTGAAGTCTTCACATCCTTAGCTTGGGACCAGGTAGTTGAGCAAGTCTCCATTTCTTCACGCCTCCCTTGCTTTGTAATGGGACTGAAAACACTATTTTAGAGACCTAGTAAGGGCAACATCGCTAATGAAACATTTGGGTGCTGTAAGCAGTCTCAGTAGAACTTTCCTTGCAAAGAGCAGTGACTCGTCTGTCATGTAAGTTCGCAAACTTGACACCTATTGTGCTTTCCAGTGATATGATAAATATGTTAAAAAAAAAAAAAAAGTATAATGACATCACTGCTGTGGCAGGAGACCCATGTAATAATGCTATGTATTAAAGATCTTTCAACTTGACGGTTAGTGAAGTGACATGATGAAGGAAGAGACTTGCTGTCCTATATGCTTCTGTCCAATGGGATTTGTATTTATATTGGAAGTAAATTACTATCATTCTGATACCCTTTTTCATGTAATAATGTACTTATACTGAAGATTGAAAGGGAAAACCACAAAGTTCAAAAACTTGATCTTTTTAATTGACTTTCATTATTGCCGTTGAGGTGGGTCACCAAATGTCTGCTGATGATAAAATAGCTTTACTTTCTGCTCTCTTATCATCAAAATGCAGTCTGAAAGACCAAGAAGTTAAGTTTTCTCCTTTTTCCTAGTCGTTATTTATACAGAAGAAGTGTATTTTAATAGGAAAATTTTGTCTTGTTTTGTAGGAAGTTTTACACTGTTGCTCACTGAAAGCAGTGTCATATGAGCAAAGGTGAACCAGTCAGAAAAACAAACAAAAAAAAGCCAGTAATTTTAAGTAAAAAAAAAAGTCTTTTTGCCTTGAAATAACGATTAAATGTAATATCTGCAAGTCTTACGGCACGTATGTCAGCTTTCAACTTATATATTTATATATATATATTTCAACTTGTATATTTGAATCATATGTCTAAATCAGGCTTGTTACTAGAATCAGGGTGAGTCCAACTAGGGAGTTATATTTAGTTTCATCTCCCTAAAGATCAAGATTTATCTGGGCTCTGACTTGGTAATCAGTAAGTTCATATCCCACTGTCAACCTGCAATTCATTAGCCAGCAAGTGGGAATTTTGCTCCTGTTTCCATACAAAGTCTGGCTGCCATGCACACATGTTCCAAGAAAGGTAACTGTGGGAAAGGAGGAACCTTGGGGAATGTAAGGTGTGCCCTGACCTACAATAACCTACAAAATGACGGACTAAAAGGTACCGTTCAAAGTGATCAGCCCTTTCTCAGCAGACAGTAATGTAAGAGCATTTAAAGGGGGCACGAGGATATTAGCTTTTGCTCATCAACGGATGCATAAATACATTCTGAGGTCAAGATCTTAACCAGACTTATCAAAAACAGGTATTGTAATTTAATTTGGTTCCCCTGACATCTTCTGAAAGAACATTCTTGAACCTCTCAAGGAATTTAGCTCAACCAGCGTAGCTTGGTAGCTTTATCCCTTCATTTATCATTTTTCATTTTTTATACTGTTCTCTTTTCCATCTTGAAATTGTGATGTTTTCATTTAAATGTATTAGGTTTCTACCGTGACTTTCTCTGCTCTCTGGAAGAATCCTTAAGCAGGCAACAACTTCTCTGCCTAAACTTTCTTGTATAATAAAATCAAATTGCCTTTCACCCATATATTTATTTGATGAACTAAGTGAATGTACATTTACGATCTTACTGAGGGCATCGTGTGATTTCTGCAATAACATAGTTTTATTGTAATCATGATCATGTTTGAAAGTTACAAATATACACATGATATTTCATTAATAGCCTTTTTGTGGTCAGGGCCACCCACAGAAGTAAAATCCTCTTCCTTCTCATACTTGATCTGCTGATTATTTACTCAAAGATCACATTAGTCTTTTTTTGCTGCAACATCATTCCGGCATGTGGTCCATTACAATACATAAATTCAGGATATGGTACCCAGACTTAGGCCCATTCTTTGTTCCCATTTGTAACTTTGTAATTAGCAAGGCAAATTCTATTGAATTAGGTTCATCTAATTAATGAGTCTAAATGTCCTTATATGATGATAGTATACCAGCTTTCCAATTACCATTGTGCTCAGCAAATTTTACCAGAAAGATTTTTTTAAAGCTCATTGACTCATACATTCAGTGATGTAAATTCTAACAGTGCCTCCACATTAGAAAAATACTGCATTTATTTATAATTCCTCATAGATGAGTACTTTTTGAGATCTGTTGATCTTCCTTTAAGCATTTCTGATGCTGAGTAGCACTATTTTAAAAAGGTAATGCAGATCAACTCCAAAAGTATAAGCACATAATATCCATGCATAATGTTTTTACAATACTCATTTAAGAAAGAAAGAAAATAGGTCCATTAACATTTTTTCTTTAATTTGCATTGCATACATATTGATTCGAACAAGTTCTATAGCAAATTCTTTAATTCTTGCTTAATTGAATCATCTTTTCTTTTGCTTGGGGTGGAAGTCAGCCTGTGATGACAGGTGATAAACCTGATAAATACAGGTTTATTTTGTTTGTTGTTGTTGTTGTTGTTCCTCTTTAATGCTGGCGCAGTGAGAGCACCTGCGAAAAGAGAGCTTGCTTTATGACACCTCCATCATCTCTGCTCTTCTTTCAGCCAGTGACAACAACCACGTGATCCATCAGGTCCTGTGTTTTCCTGGACAGTGTGCAGTCCTTGCCTTAATCAGTCTTTATTGTTAATTTTACTATCTGATTGAGTTATTACACACAAGCAGTAATGCTTTTGGATACCACCCTTCCCATCGCATTGAATTATTCAGGTCCCAAAACCATGGATAAATCCTACCAAGTTCCACTTCAGGAGAAATGGCCATGCCAGAAGCTGCTGAAATAGGAAACCAGGCTAAAATCCGGGTGAGTAATATTTGAAATATTTGCCTATTTTATCTTGTATGGATAAATTTGTCATGTATACCTATGGCAAACGTTTAAATGAAGAAGAAAGAGCATTATCAGAAGCTATATTTAATTTTCTGTCTTTGAATTTGTTGTATCCAAATGGACTGCTTTATAATCAGTTGCATATTCAGTTTGTATTTCCATAGCAAAATTCACATAAAACATGTCTATGGACTGGGAGAGTTTCTAGTAATTCATTATTAACGGCCAGAACCAGAAATACGAACCACGAGCCTCCCCACTGTCCAGCGGTACATCATCCCCAGGAGATGGGCGTACGAATTCTCCTGGGCAGGACTTTAAAGGCTTGTTTTTGAGCTTTACTTCAAGGTGTTAAATTCTAGCACTAACATAACGTGTTACGCGTAGGGACTAAACAGGTCCCTGTCCTCTCTCTCTACTGCTTCCCAGACCAACAACTCAGAATTTCTTGGAACAAAGGCAAACACGGGATCTGACACTCAGAGCACAGGGAGACAGTGTCTCGCAGGGGCAAATACAGCACCTGTTTATGGCCAGAAAGGAGACTCAGTGCATTTTCCAGTAGTCCCAGTGGTCTTGCACCTTTCTTGATTCCTGAAGAATTAGGGAGTATGTTTGAGGAAGAAATTTTTTTTTTTGGTTGTTTTGGGGTAGTAAAAGTGATGCGGCTCAATCCAGCCACAGCCCACGAGGTCTAGACCAGCTTGTGAGGGGCAGGGTGGCTCCGCAGCCCTCCCTCCCTCCTTCCTCTGTGTTACTGCAGAGCAGAGCACCCTCATGGCTCCAAAGCAGCACCTCCTGGTAGCTGGGAGGAGTCCTCAGAAGATCGGGAGCGTGAATTACAGAGAACAGTCTTAAACATTTCTAAACCGATGGGAAGGCAACAGCTTTCTGATTGCTCTGAATTCACTTGCAATGTTAGATGAGTTTTAGGGCAAGGTGTGTTTGATTTTACTGCAAAACTAGTAATTACTACTAGGGGCAGAAGCTTGAATGCAAAAAAAGAACAAAAAAAACAAACAGAAAACCCCCAAATTCTCTCTTTTATGCAGGCATTCACTGCATCTCCCCTGGCTAACAGGCTGTCTGAAGGCTATCACAACTTAATTCATCTTCATGTATTGCTTTCACGGTAAAGCAGTCTGACTTAGAGAGACAGATACCTTTATATGCTCAGATCCCCGTGAGATTCATATTCAAAACTTACCCCTACCTCCTTCCCTATGGTTCATCTCTAAAACTGGAGGAGAGTTTTAAACACTCCTGGCACAGAAATGACTCTTCGCACCCAACTTATCTGATACTGATGTTTTTGGGTACAATAAATCTGAATCTTTCCCTGCCCAGGAAGTGAAACTTGTTAGCAACTATCCTGCTATTTAATTTAATTATAAATGAACAGCTAACCTGCTAGGAGATAAATGCTTCCTTCAGTTGGTGGGACAGATTTCAACCATCAGTACATACTTTTTTAGCTTTGGAACATATTTAATCAGTTTCATATACTTCATATATGCATATAGCTGAGAGTAAAATATATGAATTTGCCTTTGATCGGGGTTGGATATACATCTGACTGAAAAGTAATATTAATATTAATGCTACTACTAATATGTTACTAGTATTAAGTTAGTGTTTTATGTATTTACTTTTAATTATAAATTAAAAAATGACTTGTTTGCTCTTTACAGGACCTTCCAATATTTATTCCACTGAATGTTGCCTTTGAATTTAATGATTTTTTTTCAGTGATGTATTTGGTGGTCTAGAGCAAAATTTATTACAAATTCTAACCAAATGGCAAAATTATTATGTGTTAGTACCTCTGATTTTATTAAGAATCTTATTTTGAGCTGATTTGATCTAGAGAGAAAATGCAAACAATTTGCTTTTTCATTAGAAAAATGACAGCTTAGACTACCCAGCTCCGATGTTGGCAGATTCTTTGTGAAGTGATATACTTGCAGTCCACAATTCTCAAATTGCCAAAATCAATTTTTTTCAACATCACTGGAACCACTTTTTTTCAGTATCTAAATCTACACTGTCCATAATGTTCTTCTTTTGCTTTGTTTCTGGTTGTATTGCACGAAGATCAGCACTTAGTGCAAGGGATGGGTGGTGGCTTTAATACTCAGTGACCATGAAACAGGTAAAAGCTCCTAGTTCACTTATATGGGCAGATGATTAACAAGGAGTATTTAGTTACTAACTTCATCTTTATTTTAAACATACTAATTCTGGTGAAAAAAAAAATCATCCACTCAATTATTTGTAAGAAAAAGTACTGAAAATACTGCATTGCTATGCTATTAAATCTATTGTAACAGAATTGCTTGAAACTATCTGCAATCTCCGCAAATATTTCAAAATGTGTAGTGTCTTGTCCAGTTCACTTTGCTGAGAGCATGAAACAGTAATTCTGACCATTCATTTGAAATGGGAGCGCACAAATTACAAAAGGGTTTGAACTGTGCTGTTGACTTTTGTACTGTTTACTGTAGAACATAAGAAAGATGAAAAAGTATCATTATAAAAAAAGTTTAGGGAAATGCTTCTCAAACATGACAGGAAGGTATGTGAGCTGCCCGTGCATTTATAGGGAATGTATAAGTAAATACGGAGAGTCATTTAGAAACATGAAGGGCTGAAGGTGCACATCTGGTTTGGATTAATTTCATGAATGAGGCGGGGGCTTCGGAAGCTTAAGAAGCGTGGTGGAATTCCTTCAAATGTCAAAATGCTTCTGGTTCAGAGCAGCAATGAGAGATGCAAGAAGTAGGAGCTTTGTTAGCAAGCTTGCCTATGAAGATTAATCTCTTTATCCTTCCTGCTACAGTCAGCCTGCTAAGATGCTTTTGTTTTATTCAGAGCAATTCCTCCAAACTCCCCTGCAGAACTGCTGAGTTATGAATGCAAGCACCAGGCTGGGAAATCCAATCTACTGTCCTCAAACCTTCTTGCAAATCTCCCAGAGATATTTAGAAATCACACTTATTTCAAATCTGGCAAAGGTATGCACACTTAAAAGAAGATGATGTAGCTTTGATGGAATTGTTGAACTTCAGCCACAGATGTGCTTTTTTTCAGAGAATGAAAATGATTCTCTGTCTGAACATGCTATCAACTGAGATTTAATTTAGAGAGTCTTCTCATAAAGTTTTAATTTAGAGAGTCTTCTCATAAAGCTTTCCAAAAAAAAAAAAAAGGAGGAAAAAAAGAACCAAAAGACAATTTAAAAGTCACAAGCTACTGTTAGAAATTCTTCAGAGATGAGTCCATCTTTCAGTAACCTATTCTAAATCATCAAAAAAAAAAAAAAAAGAGGAGGGAGATGATAGAAAATTATTTAAAGCAAAATTGGGATCATTTGAAATTAATATGTGTCCATGGATGTGAATGGATGCTCACAGCTTTCAGTAAGTCTGAACAAAACTACAACTCTTCCAAGTAGACTTAGGCTTGAAAACATTGAAACACGATCAAAACGCATCTCAAGAATTGTATGTCTTCTATTTCAGAAAGCCAATAGCAAATTTAATGGGAAATTTTATTATAGTTACTTATAGAATGATTTAGAACAAAGGATGTTTTGTTACATCTTGCTTCAGTTCATAAATTTTTAGGGAAAAATTATGGGAGTAGGTAGAGGAACAATTTGTTTCTCATAAAAGACATGCAGTAAACAGTGTTAATTTATGGCTTAAAAAGAAAAAAAAAAAGGGTAGTATATTTGCATCTGGGAGTATACTAGAGAGTATAAATGTACCATCATCATTGCTAGGTCTAATAAAGGTCTTGGCAAACATTAAAAAAGTTCTTTCAGTTATAATTCTGAAAGTCTATAAACGCAAGGGTCTTTGTTGTATTACAATGGTAGATGAGGAGCAAACCAATGCTGTGTAAATGGACGTTTATTTAATTAACACATAAAATAGACTGGGAAGAGTGCTTGGAAGCTGTTTGAGAAGGGAGTGGTAACTGCAGGTCTGTGAAATTAGCAGTTCCTTTTAAGAGTGTGCTAACTCCCATCCATGTATTGTATGTAGTTCTTTCACAAAAGCAAGTGGGCTTTTGAAGGAAAGCATCTGAATCGTTAACTAAATAGCTGAACCATTAATCAAATAGCTTGTCTTGATTATTATTACTCTGAGGACCTGTTGTAAAGGCTTATGTAATTTGTCTAATGCATCCTTGGAATTACAAGATGGGTAGGCATATTGAGTTCCTTTACTCTATGGGAAATTTTCAGAAATTTTCATGAACAAGCTTAAAAAAATAAGCTTCTGTGGAGATCCCAGAACCATTTTCAGATAGGTTATTAATTTTCCCAGGTGGAAACTGAGTATAGTTTTACACTTTTCCATTTACTCAAAGCATGCTGTGTTCTCTGTACAGCTTCCTGTGCTCCATCAGGATGGTAAGCTGGAAGAAATAAGGCCATTTCTCCTAAATGCTGTGTCACTGTGCTCCTTTTGAGGTTCAGATTCATTATATTGCTGTCTTCTTCAGGGAGCTTGGTCTTGTGGTGTAACCCATTGTTTGGGTTACTTCATGTTCTACCTATGATTAGGTTAGTATGCTAACCTACCTCTAGAAGAGCTAGGTGAAAGGAAGTCACAGAAACATATGCATAAGGAAAATATCAATTGCAAACTTGTATTAAATCACAGTAGTAATTGCTAATATCCAGGACATACATATGTGAATCAAAGTCATATAGTCATGGAAATAACCAAAACTACTCATCACAGCTAGTGCTTTTGCTAGGAAAAATCAGAAAAACATAACTCTGTCTAGCAACAGACAAGTTGTTTAAGGTCCAGCAATCCTGCAGTGAATCCTGTATTAACATTCTACGTGAAAAATATCTGC
The DNA here is from genome assembly GCA_034781795.1 of Crypturellus tataupa. Lineage (NCBI taxonomy): Eukaryota > Metazoa > Chordata > Aves > Tinamiformes > Tinamidae > Crypturellus > Crypturellus tataupa. The sequence continues at coordinate 2,539,663 of JAWLRI010000157.1, forward strand.
ATCAACGTTTGCCTGGCCCATCAGAGCAGAAAAGGACTAAAATCAAGATCTCTCTGTGGAGAGAATCAACTTATCAGCTGTTCACCTGCATCAGTTGTACTACTTCTGCAGAAAAAGAAAAAAAAATTTAAAAAATAGAAGAATAAAGCAGAAAAAGTCTAATGGCCCTCAATGCATTGAAGAGAGACTTGCAGTAGATAAAACCCTTGTTAACAGCTGTACAGACAGGCTGGCACAAAAGGACGTGCTAAACACTGCAAGTGAAACTTGTATACCCAGGCTGCAGCTCTAATTCCTGCACAGGGCTAGTACGGATGAACTGATGATCTGTTTGACGATGTAAAAGGAATTAGACTTATGCTGGGAAGCCAAATGATCGTCTCCTGGCAGCAAAACCTTGGTGACTGGATGTAGCACCAGGACTATTATCACCGTAGTGAGAGTAACGTGAGAACCTGCTAGTGGCCTCCCTGTGCTACCCGCAGCCTTCCCGTGACAATGAAGAGCATTAGTGTCCATCACAGGATGATGCTGGGTGTTACGCTGAAGGGAACCAGCAATCTTGCCTCATGTGATGAAGGGATTATAATTACCACCAACACGAGATAATCTAGATGATCTTTAAAGGTCCCTTCCAACCTCAAACGTTCTGACTCTGTGATAAGGAGAATCATAGTATATGTGACATGGAGGGATTCAGGATGAGACCTCTTTCCTTCAGGGAGAATGGCTCTGGAAGACAACACACAAACTGCAAAACCAGTAACAAAGAAAGATTTTTAAGTCTGTCAAAATGGGAGCATAAAGGTAGTATCCTTTGGCTGGCGACAATCAAAAGGAATACTTGTTATGAAACTGCCTTCTCTCATCTCAGACAACTACCTGTGCTAAACATAGAAAGAAATATTGAGAACAACTAAAATTGTGAAAGTGAATGGAAAACGAAACTGAAAAGCAAAAATGACTTTTCAAAGCGTGAGCAAAAAAATCTCTCAAAAAATGAGATAATTTTTTTCTAAGATCCTAAGATATTTTATTTCTGAGGAACAGGAAGTCTAAGAGATCCATCTAGACTTTGTCAAAACATGTACCATTTCCAGCAGTAAATTGAGTTGTGCTGGAGAGGTCGAGATTATAACCAGTGAGATGAACAGGAGACAGGACAGAGGCAGCTGAGAGAAGGTCAGCGGCTGTGACAACTGGGGCTGTGCGTGCACGACAGGTTTCTGAATAGGGCTACCAGGGATGTGCTCGCCCCCAAAGCAGGTGGCGCCTTGGAAGGTCCTTGGTCCTGTCCCTGCACCCACCGTGGCTCTGCTGAGCGCGGCCATGAGGGCACCGGGCGGCAGTGCTGCGTTCGGACACAGCTGTGCAAGGGGCGACTGGGCCACGACGTGGAAAGGTTTTGCAACGCATTTGGCTGCCAGAACTTACTGTTTGTGGTGCCCCACAGAGGGGAGCAACCAGCTCTGCTCTCTACTTGCTTTCGGCTTGATTTGCAGTAAAGTCTGGGGAAACGGACCTGGTTTGCCCAGAGCTCTCTGCCCTTCATGGCAGCACAACGTATGAGCACAAGAGCCAAGTAGGTGTTTCGGTCCTGGCAAATAAAGCTTTTTCGGCAGCTCCCGAAGCAGAGCTGTGCTGCAAGCAAAGTGCTCATTCTGCATCTAGTAACAAGTGCAATGTACTGGTTAAGCGTATCAGCATGCCTGTCTCATCAAAGCATTCATCCCTTCCTCTGAGGAGTTTCCCAACAAGCAGCATAAAAGCTTTCATTTATTACTAGACTTCTTAGCGCTGATCTCAGGGGACACAATTCAGATTTCTATGATTCCAGCACTGCTGATAGGGATGAAACCCAATGCACAAATGAGATGTATGGAGTGTTATCCGGTACTGAACAGAAACCACCACGAAACAAAGCACTTAGTGAACAGTGAAAGAAAACCATGAGACACACAGATCTTAAATATCAAACAATTTTCTTGGAAAACAGCAAGTGTTACTCCAATTGCATCTTTGAAAAATGAATTTCCTCTGGGGATTTTTTTTAGAAATAAAAAAAAAGGTCACATAGTGCATTTTGTAAATTTACTTTTTTAAATAAAATTAGCTCGCTATTAGAATTCTAGCACTTCAGACTATTGTACTTTGGCTCCATTATTCTGCGTGAGTTATTTTTATGAAAGCATGCGACTGAGGCAGTCTCCGAGCGTGCTTTAGAGCCCACGGCCGATCCCCCGGGGTCTGGGTACGACCCCACCACCTGCTGGCTGCGATGTGCCCCGGCGCACATGCACAGGCTACGGGACTTCAGTGGGGACATTGATACCTCCCGATTAATTAGTTTGTCACATAAAATCATCGAGCTTCATTCTGAGTTTGACTGACTCATGCTTCTAAAATGTAGGGGGTTTTCACTTAACTGCTTTACCCCGTCTGCTTTGTCAATCTGTACTCACTATTTGTTACTCAGAAAAATTGCTCATAAACTGTTCACCGTGACTTCACTTTCTAACTGTCTCCAGTCTTCTGCAAGTCAGCTCAGCTACAGAGCTGCCACTGACGGTTCCTGTCTTGAACCGGCACCAGTTCCTCCAAGCATCATCGTCTGACCTTCACTTTCTGGCTGCACTGAGAAGTTTTATGTTTCAGGACTACCTCACTACTTGTGAGGAAAGCAAAACAAGGGCGTTTTTGGAAAGGATGCCTCCTTGTGAATCTTCTCTGTCACTTTGAGGGATGTCACTGTTGTTACTGGGACCTTTTGCTGAGACTTGCAGAAGTTTCCGTCTCAAACAGCCCGGGTTTAAATACAGAGTTCCCCACAGTCCTGCAGGGACTGTACCAGAGGTCTGGCATTTTGGAGTAAACACCAGTGCGGGCTCCCACCTGCAGCCATCACAGCTCTGCTGAGGGTTGGTGAATAGCTCTAGCGATGCTGATTATTTACTGAAGTAGCTGATCTCTTCCCTGTGTCCAGAGTTTGGTGGGTGGGAAGTTGCAGAAAATACACATCTTTTGTGCCATTCCCAGGCTTCCTTGACCAGCAGCACATCTGCTGGTTGCAAGGACCTGTGCAGGCAAAGCAGAGAGAGGTCTGGGTGGTCTCCTCTTCAGCAGGAGGTGCCTGAGCCACCGCCACTTGTGTTCGCTGACCAGGAGGGAGGGAAATGCCCACGCAGGCACCTATAGACTGGAGGTGGGGCTCTGCGGGTGTGATATCATGGGCACATAGGAGCAGCTCTCCTCCTGGCATCAGTGATTTATCTCACATCCCCACTGGACAACTGCTCTTCGCAGTCCCTTTGGGTTGCAAGTACATCAGCAGCAGCCTTGGGAGAGAGCTGCACTGGGACCACTTGCACCTCCCAGGCATGACTCCCCGCCAGAGAGTGGATAAAGCTCTTTACACCTTGCCCAAGCCAGGAATTGTCTATATCATCCACCCTTGTAATCACCTTATCTCTTTCCAGGAAGATGTAAAGCCCCTGGTACTCTCAGGACCTCGTCTAGGCTGTTTGACCAGAGGTAGGGGCAGAGCTCTGCCGGAGTTAATGCTTCCCAGGTACTGAATTGGGTACTTCAGCACACACTACCTGACTGTAAGCAGCTCTGCCAGTAATCCAATTTTGTCTGAGGTTGCTATTTATCATGTTGACCTCACTGAAAGGAAAAACAAATCAAAAAAAAAAAAAAAAAAAGGAAAAATGCTAATCTCTAGTACTCTTTTTGATGGATATCCTCTGATAAGGGTTTATATGAATTTAAGGGAACAGGATGCATAAACATGTAAAGTACACACATATCAGTGTAAAATACAGAGCTGCAGTTAATTACATGCCTGACTCTTTTTCTGGTTTTGCCTCATCAGTGCATTTAGAATTGGAAACCGAGGTAGTAATGGCACACATTAGTGAAGGGAAAACAGTGCTAACCTTTTGAAGCACCTGGTGTTGTGATGTAGCTGTTCTTTTCAGATGCTCAGGGGTCATTTGTGTAGGTGCTGGGATTGTCTCAGTCGAGCAAGATAGGCCAGCAACATCTCCGATGGGCTGGATGAAGTTGTGCCAGATAGACCTGTGGCTAAACAGGCAATGTAAAATACTTTGTAGAACTCCTACACACGGTGCCTCTGCTCCTGACCTGCTACACTGTGGGCCAGTGTACCACCAGATGGGTCCTCCGGCGGGCTTCCACCTGGGAGCATGTCTCCAGAGGTGAATATCTCCAGGCGTCCTCTTCACAGGCAGGAAAAACCCTGAGGAGAAGCAGCAAGCGTGTGCACGAATGAGGTGGTGTGCAGCAACGAGGAGTCCTGGTGGTAGCTGCACGCGCCGTAGCACGGCATAGATCATCACTGGCATGGACCACCCTGTATGGTCCACCCTTGTTATGGGCCACCCACAGTGTGATCCACCCCAGTACGGTCCACCTTGACCCTAGCGTGTCCTACATCCTTCTTCACTGCACAAATAGGTGCAAACTGTGAAGGAACCTGCCCACAGCAGAATTTTTCCCACAGACCAAAACATGGAAGATGATAGATATAAACTGACAACACAGTCAGTGGAGAGATGCTAAGTTTGTCAGAGAGCTGCTGTTTTACTGTTGTTATTTTAATGTGGCAATGTAATGTTTAAAAGGCAGTTTCTGAAATGAGACTTCTGGGAGAACAGGATCTTCTTGCTACATCACATTTAGCTACTACAATGATAAATGCGGAGGTAAAGCTGATGTTGATCCCTGCAGGCAAGGCTAGCAAATTATGCTCTTTCTGTCATCCCCTTCAACATGAGCCACTTACTCACCAGGATTTACTGATTTTCTGACGCTCCCATACACGCACACTTCAGGTAGAACACTTTTTTCCTGCAGCTTAAAGCCGCGAGACAGAACTTCTGGCTTTTCCAAGACAGCCCTTCCTTCAGGGAACCTCCAATTTTCCATGGGAGGGAAACCCTTGGGTGAAAACCCTCCCCCGGATATGTATGGATACACAGGTGGCCAGGAGCTGGTGGGACATCCCCTGCCCCTGGTCCCCATCTCCATCTGGCGCTGCCCGTGGGGCGAGAAGGGTCCCCGAGAAGGGCCAAGGGCCGCAGCGAGGGGGGACACCCCAGTGGCGCTCCGGAGGCCTCCGCACGGCGCCGTGCCGCCAGGCTCCCCGTTCCCCGTTAAACGCCGGTCGCAAAGAGTTAAAGTGTTTCCATATGTCCAGTGGGAG
>JAWLRI010000157.1:2544932-2557748 GCA_034781795.1 Crypturellus tataupa
GGCCGCACCACCACGCGCGACGCGCTCGGTGCTGGCCACGAGCACCGCTACCAAACAGTGTGCAGCGCGGGGGGAAGAAATGCAAATACACTGGAGCCCAGCGGTGCAGCTAGCCGCCCACTTGCGAGATACTGAACTCTTGTGCACATGAGACACAAAGGACGCCGGCCGGCTGGGTGCACCAATCCCTTCAGACAGAGAGCAGGGGGAAGGAGGGAAAAAAAAAAAAAAAGGGGGAAGGAAAAAAAAAAAAGAGGGGAGAAAATCCCTGATCCTTGTCTTTATATCTGTGAGGTTGGAGTTCTTGCTAATAAAGGAGCTTTTCCCATGATGCAGCGTGATAAGGATTGGCCTACATGTAGCCCAGCGAGCCACTGATGTTCCCTTGATTAGGTGTCTTATCTTCCATTGAGCTGCGTCCGATGAAGGTTGCTGGCAGCGTAATGGCAGGGAAAGCGTCGGACAGCTCCATAAAATGGCAGCTATGCTATGACATGTCAGCCAGGACCTGGTGGATGGTGAGTTGGTGTGATAACTTCTTTTTTTTTTTTTTTCTCCCTTTCCCCTCTCTCCCCGAAAGCCTTTTCCCCCTTCCCGAACTCCTCCTTCGCTGCTGCCGCGCACGTGTTGCGAGGCTCGGAGAGCGCAGCGTTGCAGGCTCCAGCTCAGTGGCTCGTGGAGCTCCTGGACACCACCACGGGCACACTTCCCCGCTGTCCTCGGGGGACCAATGGGCCTTCCCTCTAAAGCAGCAGCAAGGAGTGCGTCAGATTTTTCCTCTTTTCCATCTTCTTCCTCTCTCTCCCTCTTTTTAAAGTGCAATGCAAGTTTCGCAGTGCCTGCCAAGCGAACTGGTGGAGGTGGGAGCCGTCCGGGGGAAAGGAAAGCAGCCATGTCATCATGCGCTTGGCTGGTCCTTCTCGCGCTGGTCTTAAAAGAGAGCAGTCTGCCTCTTTATTCTGTTTCCTCCGAATAATTATTGGGAAAGTGTATTGTATCAGGTTGTGAGCAGCTTCCTAATCAGCATGGGATTGTCCCCCACGCTTCCCCTTAATTTGGAGTCCTCCTCCCTTCCAGTGAATGCAGTAACTGGAGCAACTACTGATTAATATGCTGCTTGTCATAATTAAATTTAGTTAATGAGGCTATGCATATTCAGTCCATTTTTCTTTGTTTGGGCAAGCATGGCTTTTTTGTTCATATTTATACAGCTGCAACTCAAAGGGGGGAGGTGGAAAAGAAAAAACCCCTACCTCAGGGAAGGTGGACCCTGAGAGACAACTTTTTTTTTCTCAGTGTTACCGAGGAAAGGAGTCTAAAACTTTCTTTGATCAAACTAGTGAGACCTGGGACAGGCATCTGGGGAGAGAAAGGCTTTTCTTTTGCCCGGAGCTATGTGAAGTTTTTCTCCATGTACCGACTTTGTTGTGTGGAGACAATGGTCTCTTGTATGCAACTACCACGCCATGAGAGAGACCTTCTGCTGGCTGACATTCCTCTATGAATATTAATTTCATTCTTGGGTTGCTTTGTCTGGCCGTGTATTTTTACCCTGTTCATTCCTTCGGTGATTGCCTGTGCCTGTTTGCCTGGATAATTATTATGCTTACTGCATGGGCTCCTTCTTCTTCTCCTTCTTTTTTTTCCCCCCCACAATTAGCACGGTGCTGAGACAATAGGCACTTTATTCTTGGGCGGTGGGTCTGGGCGCACCAGTGGAGAGCACGTCCCAGCGCCTGGACAGAAGGCAGCTTTCTGATTATAGCTGCCTTCCCTGCGCTGCCTGGCGAGGACTTCATTATTTTTCCAAAGGTGGACGTTGATACGTGCCTTCAGTGAGGGTATCATGCATGAAGGGAGTATTTAATTTAAATTGCGTTTGCTGCTTGTCATGATTGTTTCTGTACTTTTGGGGGAAGGAGAGTTTTTTCTGTCTTTGCTACTTGTTGAACTACTGCAGTCTTGAGCAATCAGGCTGCTTTAAAAAAAAAACAGCGAAAGAAAGTAAATGATGAAAAACTGTTTCGTGAGCCAACTCTTTTCGTTGGGAGTTATAGCATTATAGATGCTTTTAGATTTGTGTTTAGATGTTTAGATTTGTATTTAAATATTTAACCAGACTTTTATACTGTATGTGCTTATATTACTGAAATGACCTGTTAGAGGGGCTGGCAGATGTTTAGAAGAAGAGACTCTAAAATGTTCTCATAGTAGACTGACTTAGTAAGAATAGCCGTTATGCAAGCAAGACTAAGTAGCATGTGTTAATTTTCGTAAAGGTTTCTCTAAGACTAGCTTTCAGTAAGCTGGTATTGCTTCCAGAGGGAAATGAAAATCAATACTTTCACTGCATGTAGTATTTTATCCTGAGCTGTGATCTGCAAAATACAGATAATATAAATATGCTTCCATGCATGTATATTTCATGTAAATTTTAAAAAGAGAATTTGAAAGAGCGTGATTTCACATATGGGTGGAAATCAAATGATATTTAAACAGTACAATTCACATCATGCTTCTAATTTATAAAATTAAAACTGTACTTTAAAATTGTAAATTCATGTACACTGTGTTTTTTCTATCAGAGAAAAAGAAAATTATTTATTTCCTATTAGGAATATGCTGGAACAAGTAAAGCCTTTGGGCATCATAGTTAAAAAAAAAAAAAAGGCAGAGTGTTTGGTGTTTTTGCTCCTTTTATTAATGCTTGTAAACACTGAATTGCAAATGCCTAATAGGGAACAGGAAATATTGTGCAAAGATGATTTCTCATAATTATAAAAAACTTCATTAACAAAAACTATTATGACAGTCATCATAACAAACATGGTCTTTTCCTTCATTATAGATCAGCTACTCCTTTAAAATCGTTATGCAGCATGGAGGTTCAACATCAAATTGAATTTTAGTATTCCTGCAATAATGACTTCTTAAAAAATGTATATAATGAAAATATTTCTAAAAAACAATGTTTTTCCAGATGAAGTAAAATGAGTCTCAATAAGTAAAGTCTGTCTTCTCCAGCTATGGTATTACTGTATTACTCTATTGTTTCCTGTCTTATTCTTTAATTCATCTGGATTCTTTTATTTTCCTGCAATAATAACAAATTCATTTGATGGGAAAAACAAACAGATTTTACACCCCCTCTCCATCTGCATTCTCTTAAATATGGACATATTTACTAAAATCAGGAGGGTAGAAGTTTTACTGTGAGAGCAATAAACAAACAAATGCAAGCAAAACTAAACTTTTGGTATATTAAATAGCATTAACTATACTGGGAATTGTTAGATGATTATCTGAATCTCCTAGATGGCTGTAGTGTGACCATCTTAGTTGCATATTTTATTATTTCTTCATTTTAACTTCTTTGTGGTGAGGAAAGTATGCATTCACTGAAAAGAAAGAATCTATATATTAAGTACCATCTATTACATGTGATAAATATTGTAGGCTTTTTTATTAAAAATCCCGCTCATGAAGTAACAGGGACTGATGATAAGAGTGACTGAGGGGACCTGTAGAAACACCAAATATTTTTTCCTCTTTTTAGCCACTTGGTCTAATGGTAAAGGGCTTGTTCAAGATTAGAGACATGCAAGGTTTTGTAGTTCACTTTTGCAGATTTAAAAGTTGAACTAGGAATAACGATTTGCAAAATTGTTTGACATCACTGTTATTCAGGTGCTGTTTTTGCTTCTGGAAAACAATTCTATTATTTGCACCTGTGGGACCTACTGAAATCTATATTGTTAAATCTGTGTCAAGATGCAAATCGACCTTTCTGTTTGTCATATACCTTTCTGATGGTTAAACATATCATTTCTTCATAGATCTGTAATATTTATGTATATCTTTTAGAAAATCTATTCATAATCTCAAAACCCTCCTTTTGTACGGATACATGCATATGCGTAGAAAGTGGGAAAATATTCCATCTATTGCAGAAAAAAGAATAAAAAACATAGATTCATGGTAATAGCAATCCAGACACACTTTAGATGTATTGTAAATATTGTGTATTTTCTTTGGCTCAGTGGCTTTTTTTCCTTTTGATCTTATGATCAAAAAAGCCCATGGTAAAATCTTGGAACAGAGTTTATCACACAAAGGTTATCACTTTTGTACTCTATGCTTTGTCTTGCAGAATGACAATATTTTAAAAAGAAAGATGTCACACCAGCATTATGGCTTTATGTATTAATAGAACATATAGTCTTAAAAGAGAGGAAAAATAACTTTTCAAGTGCTATATTTTAGCATGACAAGAATTATTCCAGACCTAAGTTTATTATTTTAGTATAGTTTTTTGTTTTACATAAATGTTAATCACATTCCAAGGGAGCTGCAGTATGTCAATGTTTTGCAGAAGCACATCTGTGCAGTTTTCTAATTTGGATTAAAATGATATTCACAACAGAACAACTCCATCGGTTGTTCAGATGTACAGCTTGTTAATGAATCCTTTGTTCTCAATAATGACTTTTAATTAAATGATTTAGAAACAAATGTCAGTATAACTATGGACATATTGAACATGCTGTGCTTATTCATGGACGTAGAACACAATATCTTAATTCTATAAATTTCAGGGGGAGGAGTGGGTGAGAGGAAGGGTAAGCTCAAGGTTACGTTCATAAGCTGTTGTTCAGTTTACTTTACTTACATGAAAACGCAAAGCCAAACAGTGCTCATACTTACCCACAAAATCCTGTATTAACCCTATAATGGAACTGTTACTCTTCTATATGATTAGCTCAAAGACATGTAAATTGGTCTTCGAGACAAAATTGTTGAATCGCACCATACACACTGTATATGCTACGCTGTAAATATTTCCTTTTAGCTTTTATTCAGAACAGTTATGTTTCAGTCTGCAATAAATACCTGTCTTGGGATTGATTTACTGACTTATTGAGAAACACTCAATATGCCTCTGATTTATATCATTAAAAATCAGAAATATTTGTAAGTCTATAAAACTGCAACTTGAATATATGTTTGTTTTTAAAGTCTAATGTTCTTCATTATGGAACAGGGGAAGAATTGTCTCAAGCTGTGACTTTTTTTTTTTTTTCTTCACCAAGGAAAAATCTGAGTAACATGGAATCTAACTTGCTTACAGTATTGACAGGGTGAAGGTGCTGTTGTTTTTGTTCAATACTTGTTTCTTGCTGGGTATTGAAAACTGTCTGTCTGCATAGCCAACAAAAAGGCATCTGTCCTTACTGATAAGCATGCATTTTTCTAATTCCTCTTTTTATATTATTCTGCAGTCTCTTTGCATGTTGAATTATTAATTCCACTTAGAATTGCTACCGTGAGATATGCTGCATACTTGTACCCAGCAAGGGCTCCACAGTGGGAGTCTGACAATGACTCCCTCTGTCCATTCTCACCGTCATTTTAACCTGTTTTTCTTATGAAGTATCAAGAGCATCTTAAACCTGTGCTTGCGTATAGGGGTGTGTGGCTGTATGTTTGTGTGCATGTGTGCGGCGTAGGCTGAGGCGTGATCCAGAGTTCACTGAAAGCAGGAGAAACATCCCAGTTAACTCTAAAGCATGCTCCTACAGCATGTATATTGCAGCTGTGTTTTAAATAACATACCTGTAGTATACTTATCCATAATATTCAAAATATAATTAACATTAATGTTTCATGTACCTGTTGTGTACTTTTTGTGATTTGTCTGAACATGTGTTCATGATCCAGCAAAGAAATGTACTATGTAAGATGTGGAGCCTTGTTAGACATCATGTGGTATTCTCTAGGATCTATAGAAATATCATACAACTCACAATAAAGCTGCTTTTTCTATTCTGGGATTATTGGTCTGTTCTTTCACTTCCTGTTTTAGCAGATTTCTTTTTCCTTATGGCAAAAATACTTTTTTTGCTATACTAACGAACTAGTTCACCAGTTAGCATTTAAGATAGTTAATCCCCGTGTTATTTAAAGATATGTTGAGTCAAATTTCTGATTACTTCTTTTTTATGTATATTTTGAAACAGATAGATTGAAAATTTGATCTAATCTGGAAAAACATCTGTAACATATGTTTTCAAGAGCCCAATTTAAGACCAAAGATTCAATAATAATTGCATAAGGCAACTTAAGCAAAGATTGTGTCTTAAGTAAGATTGTATCTTAAGTAAGATTGAATAAAGCTCCTAAGCGAAGTAAAAAGAAGACCTGAAATAATACCAGGTTCCTACAGTGCTATTTTACAATATAAATGGTATAATTAAATGGTACAAAATTAGAAAGAGAGGTTACTGAAGAGATGCTGAAATAGACCAGAACAAGCAGAGATTCATGTAGATATTTTATGACGTAAAATTTGCTTTCTGTAGCATTATTTCAAATTTTAAGCTATTCTTCCCTTTATATATTTCCATCCACTGTGACACACATACTTTCAAGGAGTTGTATTTCAAGATATTCAAACATCAAATTGACCTTTTCTTCATTAAGTAAGAAAAGCCTATAGGACCATCCGTTAGCATTAGCCCTTGCATACAGAAGTCCTTGGGTAACTCTACAAAAGCCCACCTGGTATCTTACATATTCACACAGAGAAACTATAAGATTACTTTTTGAAGAAAAATAAGCTCCTCTTCCTCTAAGATTATACAACCTTTCACATTTTACACTCTTCTGCACCCTTCCCACCTCCAACACATGAGTCTGTTGAATTGTTGCCTTGTTTGACTTATCACATGTTGATGATCATATGCAAACTTGTTAATATTTGTTGCATTCCAGGCCTGCAACTTTTCATGTCCCTATAATGCATGGACAAAACTTTAAGAAAAGAAAAAAAGCCACTTGCTAGAAGATTGCTAACGTGAGCTGCAGTTGACATCGTTATGTCTTAGATTATGCCACCAGGACAGGGAGCACATAACAGTAATGACCACATTGAGAATAAACAGAATCAGATCTTTCAAATCTCCAAAACAAACATGATTAGAAAATATTTTTGACTTCTATAACAACTGCTACTAACCACTCTGTGCAGTTGTGTAGTGATGCCATTAACTGTATTTAAAAAAAGGTGCCAAAGATACCTTGAACTCTCACTGAATTGCATATTTTTAACATGCAATGTTCCCTTGAACACTGGGGTGTGTGGTCGAAATGTGGTATGAATATATTCAGGTCATCCTGAAGGGATGTTTGCTCATGCAGTGACATAAGAGTTTTAATAGGGAGAGTTCAGTGTCAAATTGTCACTGTCAAGTGATCAGTTTCTCAAAGATACTAAATATTGATTGGAATATGTTCAATTTAGTATCCTTCTAAATTCATTTTTCAGGGGATCTCACAGAATATAAAATCCTAATGGAAACGAATGGAACTCTCTTTAAGTCAAGGAGAAACTTGGCTCAGACTTTAGACCAGGTATGAACTTTCAGAGTGCTCAGGAAAAGTGACATATGCCTTTTGCTTTCTGCTCTATAGCAAATTTGATCCAATACAGTCATTCGATCAATCAGTGCAATGATTCAATGTCCTACCTCTAAAACTAGTGTTAAAACTAGCTTAAAAGCTGGAATTGGGATCAGACCAGATCTTTAAATATTGAAGCTTATAACCCAATCAGTTAAGCATTTGAAATGCTTCATCCTCATGTTGTGGCATTTTAATGTTGTCCCTTTTAGACCTGTCGTATTCAGTTTGTGCTCAGAGAGCCGTGTTTGTTTATTCTGACTACCCCTTCAGCTGTGAGGGAGCCCTGCTTTCATAACCCTGTTAAAATTCCCCATCAGCTAATGGTAGAAGGATATACTGCAGGAAACTTTCATTGGAAATAAATGTCAGTGCCGATGCCATGCTACCTCAAGGTAGAAGTCAACATGGTTTCAAAAAATGTTGAAAGTTTATTGCACCACTGGGGAAGGCTGATGAGGTTTTTACCAGTTAAAGCATTTCTGAAATGACTCAGGTCATTTCTTAGGCAGAGTTAAGCACTGTCTCAACTTCACAGCCATAACATTGTCCCTGCACTTAGGTCTACAGGTCAAGAATTTCTCAGGTGCGTCTTTAGGGATATTGGGAAAATTTTGTTCTTTTCTTTTGCTTCTTTGCTGTGCACTAGGGTTTCTCATTTCTTCCACTATCTCTGTCAGAGAAGAGTCTTCTCCTATGGGCCATATGGCAATGAACTGCTCCTAGGATAAAGAAGGGAGAATAAATTATATGTTAGTCTGCATAAATACATTGCTGTTTATTAGACCTATCAGTCAAATTTGAGCGCATTTGCATGGGCACAGCCTTATAAAAATTATTAAATGGATCTGCCCTGTACACTGAAGTATCTAACAAAACCTGACCTGACAGGTTTTCATTTTACACCTGGACATGCAGCATGGACTCCAGCTGTACAGGAGTATAGTGTGATTCCAAAGTCATGAACTTTCTGTCCTTGGCACTGATAATTAGCAGGTTCAAGTGGTGGGGTCAGCACAGGACTTGTGTGCAGCCTTCTGAACTTGGTTAGCAATCTGTTTCATTTGAGCTGTCTTTGAACTCCTTAATGGTGACCTTCCTTGATTTGACTACAGCACATGAAAATATGTATGTCATCCATCTGACTTCAAATTCATGATGGCATTTGGCCATAAATATCTGTTCTTTCTACCAAACTAGTTTTGAACCCAGAAGATACTACATCACCAAGCTGAGAGGAAGGCTAGGGCTGCCTCAAATCTGGTGAACTGGTTAGCGAGAGAAGGGAACAGAAGTTCTTATATTTGTACTCAGATAAATCTACACTATAACTACATCATAATCAACACAACTACTTACATATTTTTTGTAAAAACTGCTTTGTGGTATTGGTTATTAAAAGCATCAAGGTTGTTTACACACACATGTACAATAGAAACTTTGCTCTTGTGCACTCATTGCATTAAAATAATAGACCAGCTTAAAGTGAATCTGTTGGAAGAGTGGTACAGGTTTGTTTCGAATGAATAAAAGCTCAAGGAAAGTTAATTGAGTTTACTGATCTTCAGAGCATTTCACCCAGATGTGTTTTTGCATAGTGTTTCTCCGATTATCTCCATGTGTCTGACCGACAAGTGCTGGAATTGTCTATGCATTATTTGTATTTCCATATATCCTGAGTGATAACACCAGGATGTGTCACTGGGAATTTCCAGGTATCTAGTGTGAAGACTGTGCCCTGCTTGGCTCATCTCGGTGACCATTTCCATAATCTGCATATGTTACCAACAGCAACAAAATGTCCATATAGAAGCACCAAACATGACAAGCCTCAAGGAGAAAACAGTCATCTCTGCCAGCTTTAGGCAGTTTTCCTGATTTAATGTTGCGCCAGTTCAGCCTGGTGCATTAAGAGTCTGTGTAGACAGAGCTGCAGGACAGTCATTTCAGACAGATGTGTCCTAAAGAGGATTTTTTTTTTAAATATTTGAGAAGTCCCTCAAAGTTTTTTTTTTTTTTTTTTCTTTTTTAAATGATATGATAGTTGTGCACTTCTGGAAAAGAAATAGCCTTTTACAGTAACATTTGTTGTAGACTTCATATGCAGGTATTTTTAAATTTATTTGCATTTTGTTAGCATATAAAAAACAGCATGAAGGATGGTCTTTCCTTTTTCATTTCAAATTTTATGAAACTTCAAGTGTACGCAAAAGAAATTAGAAAAGTGCATTATGGACAGTCAATGGAAAGGTTTCTGACAGTTTAAATAATTTTCTTACTTATATATTGTTGCTAAGAATATCTATAGCTATGTAAACAGATCTTTGAAAGGCAGCGAAAGGAAGGTGGGTTTCTGAGGGGGTATTTTGGCAGGGACTCATATTGAATTCCACAACAGCAGCAGTGCCCTTAAGTGCACTCATAAACATCTGATGCTGTGGGCAGGCAAAGTGAAACTGTAATTTTAGCAAAGGGTTTGACACATAAAAAGAAATTGACCAGAATCTGTCTGCTGCTCCTTGATTCTGTCATACAAAATTCACGGGGTGATTTACTGGTCTTTTACACTCTACAGATTGATTTGCAATTAACTTGTTACTTGCATCTTGTAATCAGAAGGTCTAGATTTACAGTGATGAATGTATCAGAGCCTTTCTTTTCCCATCAGTGTCCTACATTTTTACTAACCGTAATGAGCTGTCACAGTGTGAGTTCTGGAGACGAGATTAGTGCATGGAAGAATGAGTAAACCTGTACACTAGCCACATAATTAAATTAAGCAGAACATAATAATAAGCATGTTATAGCAGTTTAACACAAAACAGGGACGGTCTTGAACAGGCTGCTAGATTGTAAACATCTCCCAAACCATACTTAGCGGTTAAGCTTTAAAGATTAGTGGTCTTGGTGGAGCCACGTTCGCTGTGGCTCCACTTTTACGGAGTTTGGTGTCTTTGCGTGCCTGGCCGGCACGGAGTGTGGAGCGTTGTGCCCTGTGCGGCGCGCGGCGCTCCGTGGTGGCACACTGCTGGCATCGGAGCTGGCATTGGGGACGGCGGCGGCGGCGCGGATCTGCGAAGGGACACGGAGCGTCCTGGCAAGCGGCCTGGGTCCGGGTGGGCCTGTCTGCAGGGCTGGCGAGCGATGCCTCCCTGGGGAAGGAGAGGAAAACAACACAAAACAGAAAAGCCCAAACTCAGGTTTCTGCTGCATTCCAGGCAGCCATGGAGGGGAGAAACTCAAGGTTAGCAGCGGGCCCCTGAGTGACGACTGCTTTGTAATGGAAAAAATGCAATTAGATGAAATGTTAGACTCCTGTCTCTGCCTTAGTGCTCCTCAATCTGTTTAGGGATAGTCAGGAAAAAAAAGGAAACTTCTCAACAGATGCCTGGCTGCCTGGGTACAGAGAGGAAAACCATAATTTGTCTGTAATCCCTAATGCAAACAGTTGTTCATTAAGAAACAAAACTAATGTAATCTTGATGATTTGCTTGGATTTCTACTCTATCATGTTGTTTTGTACAGCTGGCAGGCTAATGTAATTTTACTTAGAAACCCAAAGCAATCTGGTACTCAGACAACACCATGCAGATTTAGGTAAATTTGGGGCTCAGATTAGCATAATACTAACTAATCATGAATATCATTTGCATTAATTAGAGTATTGGGGAAAGATTGTTTTTAAATGGAAGAAAATTGAAAGAAAGATTAAGGGCAAGGGCTTACAAACCCAGTTTTGCTGGATGCAAGAATATAGCAGATGATTTCTGTTATAATGCCTAATATTTTAATGTGTAAGTATTAATTAGAGTATCAGGAAAAGATTGTTTCTAATTGGAAGAAAGCTGAAAGAGAGATTAAGGGCAGAGTTTTTGAATCTGCTTTTGCTTGATGCCAGTATGTAGCAGATGATTTCTCCTATAATGCCAAAGAGCTTAGTGTGTAAGAGATAGGGTGACTAATACATTACACAGTAGAGAATCTTCAAGGATTTTTTTCCAAATTAGGTTTATTTCGTGCTAAAAGAATTTTGAATAAATATGAGTATGTGCATGATACTGCTACCAAAATTAAATTAGTAGGATAGAAAAATTACCTTTCAAGAGGTATAAGATAATCTAAATATTATTGACTTTTAATATTTTAACATTTGATGAACTGGCTTTTTAATATTATTGTATTATTAATTTCTCTTAGAGTTTTCTTTTCAAAAATGAAGGTCAAATATCTATACTTTTAGACCATATAATAAGCATAGTCTATTCTTATTTTAGCTATAATCCAGATTTGCAACTTTTCACTTCCCTGCATCATTCTGGTATCTAAAGGCTTTGGAAATAGATTTTATGAACATTTAAAATATCAGATTAGGCAAACACTTGGCAGATGTACTTTGATCTATCTGTATTGTCAAAACTCCTCTGTATAGTAATTGTTACTTTTTACTGTTGCACTATAGTACCATGGTAGGTGTATTATGTAAGTCCATTATTAGCACCAAATCTTTATGTTTAGAGAGTTCAATTTCAAAAATAATATCCTGACGGTCACTGAAATTACAGTAGAACTGCTTTCATTGTGCATCATTAGAGCCCTAATTTAGAAGGGTGTAGGGATATTATATACTGGGGCAGTATGTTTGCTATATGCTTTCCTCACATACATGACCTGTTCTTTCAGAACCAGGTGAGTATGACAGCTATTCATGCAGAGATGTAATCCAGAAAAGAGTGTGTAAATCAATCCTAAAGTGAGCTGTTATGGGTTAGTGTTGCCTTCCCAACAACAACTGATGGAAAATATGACACAGTTATCTACCCAGTCATTTTTGGATGCATTTTTGAGTATTGGAGACTATTCAGCCTTTTTATGATTAATTATGATTCCCCCTGTTTTTTTTGTGAGAAGTATGTCTTGATACTGCTAGTGTTTAGCTTCAAATGAATCTTCCTTTGTAAGGTAATCTCAAAAGCATATTAGAAAAACTGGTTGACAAAGTGAAATTTAATTTGTCAGAAAGTTCAGAAAGCATAACTGAACCCAGAAATGCTTTTTTTTTTTTTTTTTTTTTTTAATTTACATCCTATTCTGTTATAATTTCCTCAAGTTGTTCACCAGGTAGAGGTGTGAAAATGTTGCAGTTTGAAAGCTGAAGTGGTGGCAGCAAATGGAGTTCCCAAATAGTATGATCAACTATAAGTTCGACTCTGGCAATTTCGGATTCACGAACAGTCTGAGGACCGTATGTCCAATTGCCTTCCTCGGAGCGAATCGAGTTCCCAAATATCTACTATAAGCTCGACTCTGGCAGTATCGGATTCACGAACAGTCTGTCAACTGTGGGTCCCATCACCGCGG
>JAWLRI010000157.1:2557848-2572114 GCA_034781795.1 Crypturellus tataupa
TAAATTAACCAATAAATTATTTTTTTTTTTTTTTTTTTTTTTAATTTGGTGACAAAGGAAAATATCTTTTTAAAAAAAAAAAAAAAAGAAAAAAGAAAGAAAAAGAAAAAGAAAAAGAAAGAAACCACATTATTAAAATTGATCCCAGAAGACTACAGCCCTAACTGGCCAGTTATGGGAATATGAGCTATATGCCTTGCAACATAATATAATGTAAATATAATCAAGATCTTCCTGAATGAAAAGCAGGTTAAATTGTTATATGGCGAGCTCTATTTTATGACAATTGTCTGCTTCCTGAACTCACATCTCTTGGCCTAACCCGCACGGAGTGGGTTCGTGCCCCAGCCGTGGTATGCAGTACTGCTGCACTCTGTGGAGGAAGCCGAGCACTGGAAAACACAACGGTAACAACTGCAGAGAGGGCACAGAAAGCATCAGCATGCGTGTGTCAGTGGCACTTTTACACAGAGGTTGGATTGTGAGTTGGTTTTCCTGTCCAAATTTTCCAATGTCCTAATATTGGAAAATGGAAGAGTTCCATTTTCGTTTGTTTCCTTCTCAGGAATAGGAAGGAGGAGGGAGACAAAGGTGGGGATGCTGAGAGAAGATAAATAACAGATGGGCATGCAGTAACTTGTGTGTTGGGATTGTATGCATGAAAATACCCGACGAGTTTTAGTTCCTTCCTCTGCCATTTCTGAAATAGATAAATAATGAATTCAATGTGTGTATTGTTTTTCTGCAAGATGGAAGAGTTGTAAGCAGGATCAGAGACTAAATCCAGGTTTTCTACCAAGTGGAGGACAAACTGCAGGGTAAGAGGTGCGTGTGCCAGTCTAAGCGAAGGGGAATAAGGGCTGGAAAGAGGGTTTCACACGCCAGGATGAGCTCCAGCCAGCACGCTGCCAGTGCTACTTTTCTCTCTCTGTGCTTATTTTCTGAGAAGCTCTGAGATATTCTGCCACTAAGAAATTTCTTCTAGTTTTAAAATTTTCTTTAAACTGTTAATTTTTGATTGAAATTTTTGATTTTGACTAATTGACCATTTTGAATAAAATTCTGTTAAACAAAAATTCCCAACCACCTGAAATCTCTGCTTGGAGGAGCAAGGTGTGAAGGCTTTTGTCATTAAGTACATGCCTAGACTATTTACAGTAGTAAAGCAAACAGAGCTCTTTTAACCTTTAAGAATGTCTCAGATGGTGGCGGTCAGATGTGAAAATGCTTGTGAAGGAATAGCACATTTTTGAAGAAGCTGGACTCTTTCCAGTCTCGCAGCTCTAGGTAGTAGATACAAAGTCATACAAGGGGTGGTCAGATAACTGTAGGTGACTTTTCTGATGCCCTTCAGGAAGACCTAGCTCCTCAGCTGGGAGCTATATCCTCAGTTTGGATGTAGCCATCAAAGGTGTGTGCTCTCCTGGTGATACATTATGGTTTGTTGGCTAAACCAAATCTCTGTTGGACTAAAAGAGAAGTGTGGGTGCCCTAGCACACACTGTTCTGAAATGTGACATATTGCACAGGGCTTAGCACACTGGTGTATGCAGCTCTCTCTTGAATGCTGATGGGTTTAGGTGTCTGAAACTGCAAGCTTAATATAACAACAGTTTGAAAGAAATAACAAATTATGTTTGAGACAGCTGAGTTGAAGATATAGATTTTAAGAAAGGAACAGTATTTATGACTTTACTTCCCAAAAACTCTCAGATTTCCTCCTTTTATTCCCTAGATATAACTGGAGAAAAGCCACATCTATAAAACAGTGTGCCAGGTGAGTCCCATGGTGCTAATCTGATATTGGCAATCAGCACCATTTGTAGGCCTTCACCCGGTGATTTGTCCTGGAGAGAGGCCAGACCACAGGGTTGCCAGAGAACTGCCTTGACCCCATCCCAGTGGCACCCAGGGAGGGACTGATGTGGTGAAAGTACCTCCCTATAGCGTGGATGTCTTCACCTGAATGGGTGGCCACGGGCTACCCCCACAGCTAAAAGCTCTTTGATCAGTGGAATCTGGGAAAGAATTCCTCTCTTATTTCAGAATTTTGAAACCTGAATTTTGCAGGTTGACTAGCCTGTGTAGACACCCAGTGCCATCTCTGGAGTTGTTAGGGAGTTGTCATTTTGTTCTGCCAGATGACAACAACTTCCAGTGTCATTTCATATCATATGTTGTTGGCTGCCTTGAAAGATCTTTGATTGCAACTTTAATAAAACTTCCCCAGAAGCCCCTAAGATTAATGTTACTCTTGTTCTGTCTATTGACACATTCTTTTGAAATCAACTAATTGAACTTTCAACTGAGTGATTTACATGGGTACTGAGCTCTAAAGCATTTTTATAGAAAGGGACTGAATTAGGGATTATTTAGCCATGACGGAATAAAGCATCAATGGATAATCTTTGTCTGTCCAGACAATACTGTAAACTACTTTTAATAGAGACTCATGAATAGCAGTATTTCTGCAGTTCTACAAAGCTGGATGGTCGTGTCATTTCCTGTTTCTGAATGAGGCTGCTCACTGCATCAGTCATGCGTTCTTACAAATTTTTAAATGTCCCCTGTTGTACAGAGCTGAGGTATGTATGGAAAAGAGTGCCTAAAAATTGTACTAGTACAGGGCAAAACAGACTGTCAGGTTTTGCACTAAGTTTGAGGCACAGGAGACTCTGAATGGCCCGCGGGCCCATTTGCTGTAACCCAACGAGGGGTTGGTGCCTGCCGTGAGGTGGAGGAGGGCAGCCCACACAGAGCTCCCTTCTGGGGTTGATCTGAACCGTGGACGAGCATCAGGTGAACAGCAACATCTGCTTCGGAGACAAAGCTGTTTGCTCTCCATGTCCAACTTGTGTGCAGAACACCAGGATTAGCGAAAAATAAGAGGTTTTCCTTAATACTGTGAGATTACCCTCAAGCAGTATTTCAAATAGCAGTAAAAACAAGGATACTTTTTGTCATTTTGAGAAGGATTTTTTTTAAGCAGCGCTTAATTTTATGGAGTTTGTTACACTTTTGGCGTGCATCTCATTTGATACACCTGGTCATAGAGGTAAAGCTGATTGAAATAAAGAAGAGGTTTATGTTAAGTGAACCTCCAGGACCAGACCTGCACTGGTCAAGACACAGCAAAGGAACGTTAGGTTTTAACATCCTCCCCGAAGATCCTGAACTGCTCTGAGATTGGGGAAAAGTATACAGAGCCAATTTAAATCAGAGTATTAGGGAATAAACAAATAAAGCAACCAATATTTCAGAGTCCCTTTTTTTTTTTTTTTTTTAAGAGCAGCACGCAGTGAAGAGCACAAGTGAAGAATATTCACACAGTGCCCCAGACAGAGGAGAGCAGGATCTAATGTATGTCAAGTTTTGCCAGAAGGGCACCCTGAAGGTTTCACAGATTTTCTCCTGTGCCGGTATGGCTGATGCAGCTTGAAGAAGTGCTAAGACAGGCTGCATGCCTCAGCCTCTCCGAAATACCCTGAGCAAAAACAACAATAAGGCTCACCAGCACCTAGTGGGTGTCCTGCCATGCAGATTTCTGGAGACAAATGCTCAGTGTTCAAGCCATGCCTGCACACAGCAGTGGGACAGCATGCGAGAACTGACCTCTGCAGCACAAGAGATCCTGAGCATCCCCACACAAGTGCTTTGGGCTTTGGCTTCCTTTAACAAGCACTGATGAGCAATTTCTAAACTAAACTTGTGCCCCTTGGGCACGGGAGAGGTCAGATAAGTGATAAGGGAATTTGAACTGAAAAGGAAATACGGAACAAGCAGTGCACTGTGTGGTGGCTGGTGCAGCTGGATTAGATAAATGGATTTGTTGCCAGCATTGCTTGCCTGTGCAAGACTCTTTCTAATCATAACCTTTTGAGAAGAGGAGACTAGCGTTAGTAAGATCAATAACTTCAGATACTCCTAGGAAGCAGACAAATAGTTATGCTTCTCCAAGGCTCTGCAACAGCAATCTGTACGGCCTAGCAGGGAAAAACAGAACCCACCTTTCTGTCCCATGGCACCCCTGCTGGAGAGAAAAACGGTGATATTATTTGTGTAGGTAGTAAATACTACAATAAAGAGTACTTAAATCCTGGAAAGATAACTAAAATGTGATTTTTATTTGATTTATATATTTTTTATTTATCTCTTGCCATTATCTCTTGCCAGAAGACTCAGAATCTTCTGTCTTCTGTCATACACATATCTCATGCTCTCACTTCAAGGGGCAGTTGTTTGCAGCTCTACCAGGACAGAAGAAGACCTCGTGTATTTCTGAAAACCTGACTATCATTTTGTGCTGTTTTTGAGATTACAGCCTAGTCATGCATTGAGTAAAACTACCAGGAGATGTTTCATACTTTGGTTATTTGAAGACCTAAGGGCAATAAAACGTGATCAATTTTATCTGGCTGAATTTTAACTTTTTAATAACACACAATGAAACTATAGCCAAGAAAAACAAAATATATAGTCCACTGAGCTGCTAGCCATAATGGCCAAGCTTTATCTGTCTGCAAAAACTTATTTGCTTATTTGCACTTCGAATAAGATTAGAAGCTCTCCTTCTTTTTACTGCTTATAAAGGATCTAGATGCAGATGAACAGGTAGATTATTCCAGGTAGGTGGTGATTTTGTGAGAAATGCTTTCAAGATGGTCATTTTTAATGACTCCTTTAAATTAGTCTTAAGTACAAACTGATGTTCTGTGCACCAAAAGTCACTGTGAGTTGTGCTGGAATTATCTGTGGTTATTCTTAGCACTCAGTCACAGGCAGAGCTGTTTGTAATCATCTAATGACTGGCACTAAGGAGGATTTCTTTTCTTTTGCTAAACCTCTAAGTCTGCAGAGAGGAAGGCAAGAGCTGCTACGGTTAGAAAAGCACTTGCTGCTCTTCTCCCTCTGTGCCCAAAGTGTAAATTATACAGCTCTCCTGCATGCCAATTACAAGAGGAGTTTAAAAGGGCTAGGATTACTTGCTTTGGAAGACAGATGAGTAAGAGGATATATGACAGAAATACAAATGTTACAGGTTGTGAAAAAAGCAAATGACTTTTAGTCCTATTATACAGGGCTAAAGCGTCACTCAGTGCTCATGAGATACGTTTACAAAAGATACGCAAAAATACTGTTTGACACAGTATGTAATTAACTTGGAGAATTTGTTATCTGATAAATAGTCGTGATTCTGTGAGGTTTCTGCTTTTAGTGCTGAACACCAGAGCACCAGAATTAAAAATCAACAGCAAGACTTCAGTTCAGAAGACTCCCTTTACATTATTGGCTCACAGCGGAGGTACATTATAGTTCAGTGGAGCTGTGTTTGTAAGCTGGAAGAAGCCTATCCTCCAAATATGTATTTTGCTGAACCTTTTATTGTCTGATCCGTCTTCTTTCCTAAATCTTGCTTTGTAGCTAACATGTTGCCTATGACCCATTCTTTTCACTTTTTTTTTATTATTATTATTTTTTGCTATATAGGCTTTCATTACCAGTTTTCTTCCATTTTTCAAGCAATTAATCACGTATCTTTTTATGTGCAGAGGATTCGACATTGTTTCTTCGCTCTGTACATATGTAATCCGTGCAACTTCATCCAGAACAGCAGATTTTTTTGGAATGGCGGGTTGATGTAGGCAGTATATTTTTGTGTCAGCATCACAAAAGTATATGAGAGGCACCATTTAAAAATGCTGCCCTTGGGCTGATGTCCGAATTAGGCTGCAATGTGATTCCTCCCTGACTGCCCAGCATGAGAGGCATCAGCAGCGAGGTACTCGGGCGTTTTAGCAGCAGGACTCGTCGTGTTTGCTGTCAGTGTGCTTCAGTGTTTCATTTACATTATCCTAACTGGTGCAGGGTTCTCCCATCTGAGCAGTTGTTCCTCCTTTGATAGCTCTCCTCAGACACATTTCATGGAATTGATTTTTTTGGGTTGTATTGTAAAGCTCCATAATTGCAGAGCCTCCATTCATGTGTAGAAGCAAAAGTGCATTTTGCCTTAAACGGAGCTTCTGTCTTCTGCTCCTTTATATGTGCACTGTGAAACTTCTGGTCTAATCCAGATAATTAATAAGGACCCTATTATACTAGTATTTAATTGCCTGCTCATTAAAAATGAGAGGTGTTATTATTCCTCTCTTTAAAAAAAAAGGCTTGGTATTCACAGAGAAATTCTAATTTTGTAACTTCTGCCCTTTCCTCCAAAGTCAAAATTATACAGGTATCCCATTATTAAATTAAAACAAAGCAATTTCAGAGAATTCAACCACTGTAGCCATCACTGTCACTCTAGAAAAAAGGCTTCTATTCATTTAAGTAGCAAAAGAAAGCTGAAAGCAACAAAGGCAGTATTGACTCAGCAGTTGTATCAAGTGTCCTCAGTTCAGGTATCTTGTGGCTTATTCCAGGGCCCATCTGATTTTATCACAGCGGTTACCTTATTTTTGGAGTAATGTTTTTTTTATCAGCATGCTGGACAGGATGTAATTATCTTGTCCTTTACTTGCAGCACAATAGCACAAATGTATTGTTATTGTGTGCACACATGTGCATAAGCTGCACATTGTTTTCCCAAAAGCTAGAAATGACTTCACATGTGTCTTTTTACTTAGAAAACAGCAAAGGTACAACCTGAAGTGTTCACAGATGAACAAAAACCATGCCATGTTTCAGATGTTCATTTAAATAAATAATGTGGAGAGCATCGTAGGGCTCTAGGAGCACAGCTGGCCACAAAAATGAAAATGGGAAAATGAAATAGCAGCAACTACTTGGATTTTGGGAAAAAAGAAAGTATCAAGTGTTTGCACTGCATGTGTATTTTTTTAACCTATGGAACAGATAAGGTTTAGAGCAGGGTAGCAGGAGCTTGAGCACTGCAGTCTATCAACGTTTCTCTCTCTGATCTACCAGAGCTGCCTCTGATTCAGCAAGCACGGTCTCCCCAGGCTCTCCCGGGTGGCTGAGCAGCCAACCAGCCCACCAAAATGCTGTAGCACCACTTTACCAAGACTTGCAGTGAGGTGGTCCACCTAAGGAAACAAGAACACTAGTGGTGGCAAGCTGCAGTCACTGCATATTCACTCATTTCAGGCACAAGTAGTGACACAAAAATGGAGAGAAGGTCACCCTTGAGGCTTGAAAACAGAAGATCATCTGCAAGAGCAGGAGCCCAAGTTGGGTAACCTGGGATGTTTCTTTCAGTCCCATTGTCCTGGTAGCTTTTCTTTAAATAAGACTCTTTTTAAACTAAGTGAATAAATGTTTAAACGCTATAGTTCAGACTTTCAAAGAAATAGTCATTTATTCCACACTCATCTTCTTGTTTGTTTCCCTGCTGATGAGATTACACCCCATAATCTACCCTGGCCAATGGAGGAAATGGGATATACTCTGTTTAACAGTAATCTTGTTTGTTAGCTGTGAGTGAAATATGGGAGACCACAACGAGTAACACGAGCAAGGACAGGATGTATAGCTATTATAGTCCTGCATGACAAACACCCCAAATGAATGTCACTCTTTGCAAATCTCTATAAAACAGAACCCTTTGCCCTTGTGTTCCTAGGCGGAAGGGTACAAAATGGGGGCTTTCTAAATATTCTGTCAGCAGACTGAACAATTTCTTTGTATTTAAACAAAACCCCATTTTGAGCACAGATTTTAATTCATGTGTTTTGGTGTGATGACTTAACACTGGTGCTGATAAAACACCACTAAACAATAAATGCATTTATTAAGTATTTTTTGCCCCAAAGAGGAAAGAAAGAGGAATTGTTATGAGTCTTCTAAAAATTTTCACCATCAGATCTCCCAGGATGAGACATAATACCTATGATTGGAGCTAGATGAGATAGTTACAGTATTGCTGACTCTGCAACTTTAAAAAGAGATTCTTAGAGATTTCCAGAGTAGGAACTTCAAGAAAAATTCAAGGTTTTCAAGATATGAAGTTCGCATTGCCAGAGCTGATAAAACAGTAGACAAACATTGGTAAAAGAAGAAAGTTCAATACTCAACTATTGCCCTAGCATGGCCAGAAGTTACCACTGGATGAAGGTCTTACAATTAAGGTAGAAACTTTCACATTTGCCACAAAAATGAAGGAGGTCATCTAAAATTACAGACTGTTGATTACTTGTAGGAACTTGTAGTATTGATTTTATAAAAATTACGATACTCAAAAAAATAATAATAGTGTGAATTTTATTTTCTTAAAGTGGGCCTTTTCAGTTATGTCTAATACCCCTATGAAAATCCATTGTCTGAGCTCTGTTCTACATCGTCTTTCCCACTTAATGGCTTCTTCCATGCTGTCAAATATCTTGATCTTTTCCTTGAACTTAATGTGAATTTATACCTCATCAGTCCTTTAAATCTTCTACCCATGTGATTTCAATGCAGCCTGACACATTTCTCTGCTTCTTCTCACTCTGACTGCTGTATCCTGGACTTCTCCTGCCCTTGCAGCCATCCTTCACATCCCACGGCCTGAACTCCTCGTGCTCTCTGTTCCTGGTCTTACATGAGTTTACTCCCACATGTCTGTTCCCACTATCAGTCCTCCAAAAATTCATCATCCAACTGAAGCCAGATTGCCCTCAGGAAAGATGGATACCAAATGACTGAACTCCTTTCTCAGGCATTCTTGTTACTAAAATGTATGGATAACAGAAGGAATAGCTGAGGCTCTAAATGGAGAGCACAAATCGGCCTGAGTTTGGAAGTAGAAGACAGGAATTTATAAAACGCTCTATTCTTTTCCAAGGTTCACAATAAAAGTACAAGCTAGCAGGTTGTACTGGGGGAGTCGCTGCTTCAAGGGACTGAGTCAAGACAAGACCACGATATTAAAGAATTGTTAGGACTCAGGGTCAAAAATACTTTAAAAGAGCCTGAAAAATTGTTGGCCAGAAAACTAGAGGAAACATCTGTGTGGAATAAATGAAATAAATTTGACGGGGAAGGAAAATGAGAGAAACAGGTCCCTTGACTATTTTGATGTTAAAGCTTATAAATTCAAGATACGCATATACTTTTGTTCTTTTTGTTCACAGCCTTTGTAGCCCAGGTGTGGTAGCTAAACAGCTAAATTAATTTTCCGATGAGAGGGAATCAGAAGCAATAGTTTTATCTTTCCTCCTTTCAGAACAAATGTCTGTTCTTTGGCTGACACAGAGAGCAAAATAGTCTTGCCGACTTAATCAAACAGGACAAGAACATAATTTGTCTGCTACAAAAGAAAAGAAAATAAATACCACCATAGATTCTGTCTAGAGACATGCTCTCAGTATATCCCTCTGGTGTTTGCATTGTTTTCCCATTTACCCTATTTCTCAGAGAAATACTCTGCAGCAATAGTCATACTCAGCCTTCCTGTAGTAGTTACAGAATGGTTGCTATTTCCAACCACAATTGTCAGGCATTTGTAATACAGCTGCAAAAACTCTCTTGTGGTTGCGTTGTAGAGAAGAAAGTATCTGAGGGAAGCAAAAAATGTTTCCATTTTAAATACAAAAGCCTTCTATTTGTGGTTTATTCAGTTTCTGCCTAGATGTTAAAAATTTTGTGCCATTCCCCTAAGTGCAAAGATTTGTTCTTAAGTCTCATACAACTTTTTATCCTCAAGTCACCAACTTTGTCCATTTTTGTTGCCTTGTGTGTTTAAAGCATTCTGAAAATAGCAAGATGCCTGCAAAAGCTGGGCTGCTTCTGGAAATCACATTTCAGTCCTCAATTGTGAATAACCTGTATTTATGTGAATAGTCTTCTGTTTCTGTGGCTTACCTGAGGGGTCAGAGGACCAGAAACAGTAGAGCACTGTGGGATTTACAAGGGTAGAGGGATTCAGCATAACTTTTTTATTAATAGCCTACATCTTTCCGAGTGCTTTTCAACAAAATTACCTCTGATAAAGCCATAATAGGGAGTAAACGGGAAAGATCACCTTAGTGTTGCCTTAATCATTTTAGTCTTCTACTTTATAAAGATTTACTCCTAAGAACTGATGAATAAAAAGTACTCTGAAAAAATATATATGTAAAAGTAGGGAGGGAAAAGATGCAGTTGTACATAAAGTAACACTGTGAAGCCTGCAGCAGTCTTTCTTCGTCTTTTTGGGATAGGTCTGCTGAGCACCAAGCACATCTTTATACGAGGTGGTATCCACTTAGTGCGTGTTGAGACCTAGCGCACATTTCAGTCCGCTTGCCTGTTTGTTTGTAATGGTATGCTAACCAAGTTCAAAGGGAACTTTGGTTGTTTGTTTGTTTTGGGGAAAGTTTTTATAGCATGTTAAAAGCTTGAATTGTAACAAATGCGCTTTGGTTAGCTCAGAATGAAAAGATGCCAGAGCAAATTTAAGACACCTTTCTCGTCAGCCAAAAGGTAATCCATCTGGCTGGTTGTTATGTTTTTCCTTTCATTTACATTAGGCTTTTGGGTTCCCTACTTTAGCTTGTCCCTTGATGGGACATTAGAGCTGGTGGAGGTGCATTGTCCTGGGTGAAGACTTAGGGGTGGTGGCCAGGTACATAACGTAACCCCAGCCATGTCCTCTTCGTGCTCTTACTACCATGCTAGCAGTCTTATCCCATCATCTGACAACATGAAGACACCACACAAAAATGAAAGACAAAGATAAACAGATGAAAAATCAGCAGCAAATCAATATTAGGTCTACTTCGTAAAGAAGAAAAAGCAACTTTACCCGAACAGGATTATCTGCCACAAAATTTCAGAGGAACTCCAATAGCTTTTTATAAGGTCCTTATGTTAGTTTCAGGTGTTGATTTCATTGCTGCATTTATTTATTGCTATTTTATTACAGCAAAAGATTTATTATGAGGACAACAAAAAGTAAGAAGCTCACCTGCATACAAAAATCAATGGTGGGAACTTCAGCAAGGAAAACTGAATGCACACATTACTCTGAGACTAATCTTATAATTCTTAAAAATAATAATAATAATAATAATATCTCCACCTTTTCTTACTTGCCTGAATGCAAAATAAAATAATTGAAGGCCAAATCAGCAACTAGGTGGTCCATCAAAAGTCAGTAGAGCAACTCAGGACATATGCAGTAAATACAGGGGATTGGCATGTAAATTTTTGTCCCTCATTTCTCTATGCGATTAAATTACTACATCTGCAAGACAAGAAACTTCATATTCATGATTTTCAGTTACTCCATCTCTGAAACAAATACAGCATTAGCTACTTATATACATGCCACATTAAATTAAGAAGTGCAAAGCTACAGTTGTACTGGCTTAAACCTCTGCTGCAGAACTCAGCAAAACCCCGTGTAGTTCGGGGCAGGTGTGCCAACGCTTATGTTACCGTTCCTCCCTAATGCCCAGAAGTGGGTGTTTTCTGAGTATTTCGAGAGAAATACTATCTTATAATAAGGTTGCACTCTCTGCCCTGCAACCCAGGCTTGCAGCCTTTCTTGTGAAAGCACAGGCAGCTTAATATCCAGGAGTAACATGAACCTGTAAAAATCATTTTTGTCCTTCCGGGCCTAAGTAAATTTGCTAGTAGTTTAAACATCTGGATTACTTAATTACTTACGTCTTTATGGGCACATATATACATACATATACATATTATACACACACATAAATATGAGTGTATACAGGCATGCATGTCTCCACACATGAGAGGAAAACTTAGGTCTCTAAATTCATATATTTGCAACTAAATTTCTAACGGCTGTACAATCCTTCCTTTTAAAGGTGTGCTACCCAGCATAAGCCAGGAAACAGAGTTCGCCTTTGTGCATTATGCTGTTTGCAGAAACACTCCTGCCCCTGTTCCTTGCTGGAGTCAGCTGCCCACGGGTTTTCACATGACATAAATCGGGCACCTGGCATCCTCGACCACGACGCGTGACAGTTTCTTGCTCACTACGTTGGCCACCTGCACCACCACCCACAGCCTGCCCCAGCTCCAGCTGTTGGGACTAGGGTCTTCCCTTCACTCTAACTCCCTTCCTCAACTTTAATTTAATAAAACATACGTTTAACATGCTCTACTGAATTGCATTTTTCTTTATTGTTTTTTTCTTATGTTTATTTTTGTTAAATGTTTTCCAGAACCTTATATGACTGTTTGCACCAAAAGAAATCCATGTGTCACTCAATCAGGCCATAATCCTACAGCAATTAATGGGAATTGCATGTATTTTAATGCTGCAATTTTATAAATCTGATAACTCTAGATAGACTTGGAAGTCTCCAAGGATGAATACATATTTTCTCCTTTGACTCCATTTTCTTCCAGATATTTCCGGCCTTCTTTTTGTTTAATTTCTCTGGAGATGTTTCTTTGGACATTTCCTCAAATTCTGCCCTTCTCTCTTTCTATCTGTCTCAAAAACAATTTCTCCACAATACTAATTTCTAGTCAGAGACTGAGTAGCATCCAGAACATTAGCCCCCTCTCCCTATGACCATGAACATCATGCTCCAAGCCAGGCCTCCACTATCATAAAACTTTTTTCTTATGGGCAGAGGATGAATTAAAAAAAAAAAAAAGGCAAAAAAAACCAACAAGAGCATCAGAAAAGAATGTGCCAGACACTAAAGGCAAAAAGTGTTTTTGCTTTTTTGCCTTCAGAGTGTCTATATATATTTATGCACTAAATCTATGTGTTTATGTATTGAATTTAAAAAATAGCAAGGAAATATGGTTCAGATATAACCCAAAGAATTGTTTGACCCTATTGATCATCTAATTGAAATGCCATTGAGTGGTGTTTTCCCTGAGAATAAGTAATGTATTATGGCATTGTGCGAGTAAAAGTAACAGGACAGATTGTGTTTTGAGAAGAATGCTAACTGTGATAAGAAGATAAAATAAACTTTACCTTGATCTGTCAATGGAAAGATCACGATTAAGTAGGCATCACCTTTCTTGCCTTGGAGGCAAGTTACTTTGTTGATGCAGCATGTCCATGGTACTTCCCATGTTTATCAGTTGGAGAGTGGGGACATTGCTCAAAATCTTCTGCATGGGAGCAGAGAGGGACAAGAGGAAACCAAACCGAAGACCTGTCCGAGAAAGGGCCTAACAAGTGCCCCCAGCTCCCCAGATGGAGAGTTTTCCATCCTGAAGCTTTCTCCACCCTTCTCTGGTTCCTCAGACACGGACTGGCATCCCCGAGGATCCCCCAGATATCCTGTCCAGAAGGGGCATAGCCCTGCTGCAGACTGGCAACCTGACTTTGGATAACTTGAAAACACGGATGTGAATGTTACAGAACCATCTCAGGGGAATGAAATGAATGGGAAGTGCTAGACCAAGGACTATACATTCTAAAAGCACTCTGTTTTTGTGACCTTACCTTGAGTCCTGAACCTGTGGCCTTACCTTGAGTCCTAAACAACTGTAGGAGCAGTGAAAGGTAGTGGAAACTGCAGAGGCTTAGTTGACATTTATGTGCTGACGGAGGCAAAGGTGGAAAAGGAAGAGGGTGTCACCTATCAGTAAAGGACTTAAGAAACTGGTAGGTGGAATGGGCAGTTTAAAAGAGGCATTTTCAAGATTTGGTAAGCCGAAAAGTAAATGTTTGGAAGCATAAACAAAGCTAGAATTTTGGAGGTGCTCAGAATAAGGTTTGACAGCAGAAAGTGAGATTTTAAACAATTAAAAATATCATTATAAATGTTGCTGGAGCAACTATAAAAGTATTAACAAGATGGAGTAAGAAGAGCATTCTATAAGATGGAAGACTGTAAGAAAATACTGAGAGCAGAAAGATACTTCTGTTTTCTATAAAATATGAAAGAACGAGAGGGATTCTCAGCTTCTGAACAAAATGTCAACATAAATGAAACTTTTTATTTGCTTGAAAGCACAGTATTATTATGTGGATACAATCTATAGATTTCTCAGAGAGACACTTGACCTTGAATGAGGAGTGTTGTCTATACTGGAATGAAAATAAAAATTGGAAATGTGATCTGTTTCCTCCACAGAAGATCAGATGGTGAAGTGAAATGACATTCCTCAAAGGGAGAATGTGGAACTAAAAAACGTTTTCATACCATGGAGAAAAGGAATGGCCTAATCTTGCAGAATATCGACTGCATTCGGCATTCATTATTGGATCAAGCCACAAAATAATCAGCAAAAGCAACAGAAGGATATAACTCTACAGGGCTTGGTTAAAAGGCAAAGTTAAAACGGTGCACATGAGAAATACAGGCTGAGCATAGCACATGGGCAGCGCAGACTCATAGCCAAGTCTTTA
>JAWLRI010000157.1:2572124-2582451 GCA_034781795.1 Crypturellus tataupa
AAGCAGATCGAGCAAAACAAGTAAATGATTAAAAACTACTGCCACAAACACATCTGATTCTGCATCTACCGTATTTTAGCATTCTATTGCAACTACAGATCTGCCAGTACTTGACCGAGTGTATCTCTGCATAGCAATTTCAGTGCTTTATTTATAGCACTGATTAGATATTTATCCCAGGTAGACAACCCAAGGAGATGTGTGATAAATATTTCTGTTTGTGTCAAATTCTAGCAATTTCTTGTGGCCTCTCCTAATTAAAAAAAAAAAAAAACATATTGATGAAATGACACTTTTATTTCCCCTTAGCTTTGTTTAAACAAATCTGGGCTGACATATCATTTTTAGCAATTGCAGAATCTCTCTAACACTGTTGTTCGGTCTTAACTGCATAATATGTTCCATTTAAGTATCTGAGAGTATCAAAGAAAGCAGATTGCAGCATAATAGATTAATCTGTTGACAAAAACCATCTAAACTTGAATGGATTTCCAATGGATCCCTCTATATTTGGGGTTATCTGCATAATAGATACAATATATCTTTTGAAAATCTTTCTTCCTCATGTCTGAGAAATAAGATATATCTCTTCTGTCTTTAAGTATTTTTATTGACAGAGTCAAGTGCTAGTAGTATTAAGTATTTATATCTACATAGTAAACACAAGTAAGTCAGCTTAGCACATTGCCTCCTTGGCTTGGTGCTATATGTGAGTAATAGCTCCTGCACTGCAAGGTTTATAAAATAGACAGAAGGTGGCTACGGCAGTATTAGTATATTTGAACTGTCTCTGCAGAAAAATTACTGCTATGTGTCTATTATTTATTTTTTCCCGGGCTGTAGAAGTTTCATCTCCATGTTCCTACGCTGGTTGTCTGCTACACTGGCAGTTCAAAAAGGCACAGTTTAGTAGCACAAACAGTAAAGAAATCTGTTATTAGGAGCTGTTCTGAGGAGCCTTCATGGTCTCTGTGAATGGCCTGGACCATTCATGCTCTGACAATTGTATATCCTTCTGTTTACTTCTTTTGTATTATTTTATGTGCATATTTAAAGATAAACATGCTAAATTTCAACAAAATAATGAGGTAGTTTTGCACTAGTGATGATTCACTCCTATTTCCCAGGTGGTTTGACTTATCATGCAATTGGACTCCACTTTCAAGTCATTTAGCTATATCTTATTCTCCAACTAAACCATCTCAACATAAGAGACTTCCAAATTCAGTTGGTATTTGGAATAAAATCTTTGGACTTGTGCTCATGGGAAAAAAATGGTATGTTCTTTTCTCTAAATTAGCTAATATATTTTAAATCCTAGAAAAACTAATTCACTTTTTATTTTCAATCAAATGCAACAGGTCAAATTAGAAGCACTGGAGATCTATCAACCAAATATTTAAAGGTGAACACTGTATGTTGCCTTTCCTTGGTAGGATATGACTTCCAGTTAGTTAATTCAAATTAAAAACAAAGCTTTTTAAGATAAAAACAGTTGTCTGAATATGGGCTTGGGAACAAGAAGCATTTTTCTTCCATGCAATGCAGCATAGCATGGTAATTCCTCAACTTTCACTGAATAGTTTTCCTCTGGACCTGGAGACAGTATAACCTCAGGAGCATCACATTGCTATTCTGCTTCTGACATCTGAGGTACTAGACCACTACTCGACCCCTGTTATGCATCAAAGCGGGCATTAGGTACCTGTTGACTGTTGTTTAACTCTGAAGAAAACGATCACCTGCTGCATATGTTGAAATTCTTGAGCCTCATTTGTGATGATACAAGTAGGGAAATCCTTGCTTTTTCAGTGTTTTGTGTGAAGCTCCAGTTTCTGAGAATCTTCAGATCTAATCATATTTAGTCTTACATCAACAAAAATTCCCATGATTTTTTTTCTCTTTGGGTTAAATTGTCACTTCTGATCTGTGAAACAGATCTTTACGCTCACTTCATTTGCCCTTGGGAGTTTGGTGCTCAGCAAAACAAAATATATGGAGCTCTATCATGCAGATAAAGAGGTGGAAAATCTCCTCTGCTTAGACATGGCATAATAAGGATTATTTTTATCACTGAAAATATTTTTATTCAATAGATTAATTTCTTTTTTAAAAAATTGTTGTTCCTGAAGTTGCCATCTTCTACCTATGCCTTTTCACAATCTAAATAGATTGTTCCAGCTTCAGACAGTAAGATCTTCCCTAGATTACATAAATATTTCTCTGATAAAAAGTAAACAGACATTTTCCTAAGACGTTTTATTTAACATAACCAATGGATGCAATGCACGTGTAATTCTTATGGAAGCAACACAAGACAGAAGAGTCTTAGGGTCCCTCAAGTGGTGGCTCATAAGAATTGCAGCAAAATGTGAAAAACCTGCTTGTAATTCAGGAATGAAGATTTTGCAAAGAAAAAAAATATGAATGTGGTGTTGAATAAGAAACCAGATGTTATAAAATTATGTGCATTGGCATACTTTATTTCTTTTCATCACTACAGACAGACTCTTAACAGTGTAAAGTTGTTAATTTCAGCGTTCTGATCTCAGAATTAAGGGTCCATTTTTATTTCCGAAGCTGTGATATCAGTGGTAGCAAATTATAAGTGTTTTGATATCTATGATCATCTTTTGTTGTTGTACTTCAGAATAAATTGAAAATAGAGTGCATGTTCTGTTTCCTTTAAAGTAACAATGAACTTGTATGCATTTTCACACAAGATTCATGCTTCAGAAAAACTAATTTTATAGGTTTTTTACTTAATTTCTGTCAGTAAGTAACTTGCTAATAAGGAAACAATTTTTAAATGAAACTGTTCTGGAACTTGCTCATGTCTCTAGGTATTTTCACTATCAACCTGTGTCTTTTAAAGATAGTATATGATATTACTTTTCCGTATAAAAGTTAGTAAGTGGGTCCTAGTGGAAAACTCTTTAAAGGAACAGTGGGTGTATTGCTGTTTTACCGTGTTTTTAGTTTGTTAATGAAGGCTATAGTGCCACCATTTGCTATCGACATTTTTAGAGCTGAAAGCTGATGCCCTGCATGCAGGCTCTGAGCAACTCCGGCTAAGGACAAGTGAACAAAAGGGCATCTGATGATGCTGAACCACTCTTAAATGCTTTCTTAGTGGAAACATGCCTTTCGGTCACATGCCTTTCTATACCAAAGACAGTTTACCATTAAATTGTGGATATTTAAAGACTCACGTACAACTACCGTCTGGTAGATTTCTTCACCGCAGCAGCTGTTCATCCCTTCAAGTATGTTCTTCCCTTCCTCCTCATTCTAGCCTTAATATCTTCCCCATAACCTCTCAGACAACTAGTACACAAAAATGAGTCTGTGAGGAAATCCAAGTTGTTCGTCAAAGGGGGAATCAGAAACACAGATTTCTCCTGTATTCTTACAGATGCTTTTCTTTCATATGTACATCTCTTGCTGTGAATCCTCTGTGCATGAATTTAATAGCAGAATGCAACCGTGTCGGGTAAATTGTTTTTCAAATTCTGCCTTCATTCAAACTCATACAAAAAAATATGTTTCCAGTTCTTGGAAAAAGTACCTGAAAGTATCTACTGTGGGTGTCACCTTAATTAAAATTGCAGATGTGCCAGGGACAATATATGCTCCCACCGTAGTGTCGCGTGCATTAATGTTATCCACCTGCTTACACTGTCCATCATTGCTATTCTCCAGATACCCCTAGAGTTCCTGCCTCCACAGCCTCACAGCGGGTTCAGTGGTTAGGCTCGTCATTCAAATCAACCACACTACTGTGTGAGTTATCAAGAGGAGGTTGTGCTCACACTCGTGGCCCTCAGAAGTTTGAAGGAATCTGCGTGTGTGGGACAGAGATCCAAACACAATCATCATTTGAGCTATCCTGACTAACGTGGCACAAAACTCCCCAAGTTCTCAGTGGAGGGACGATTCTTCTCACAGTCCATGGCCTCCCCACCTGATCTGCCATCCTGAGACACAGGTCGAGGGACAGTTTTCCCTCCAGGATATATTTCTGTGTGTGGCTGAGGCTGCGTACAAACTGAGGACAGAAGCTGGCTTTGTGGTCTGGCATCTAATGATCTGCTGTCAGCCAGGATCCTGCCGAGACCCTCGCTGAGCCTTGGCTGGGAGCTCGGGATCCGCCTTGAGTACATAGATGGCAAATGATAAACAAAACAAAACCAAGTAAAGCCAGCCAAGCAAAACAGAACTGTGTGTGTCTGTAGCAAGATATGCGGCAAGAAGTGTTCTTCAAGAAGGTTTTACTAATCTGTTCTGCACTGCCGTGCAGACAATTCTTAATGTCACTTTCGTAATGGCTAATGTTGCATAACAACATAAACCTTTCCGCTTTACAGCAGTTTCTAATAGTTATGTTCTGCTCTGCAGCGCTTTTGAGAGTTAACACAATTTTTAAACTGGCTTTTCTGCTTCCTACCCACTTAATAACATGTATTCCAATCTTATAAATGGAGATCTATAGCTATTAACAGAATATAGTTTTATGTAACATTTAGCAAAACAAAGCAGAGGATTATAAGCATTTCTGGCCATATCAATAACCTTCCATAGGAAGCTACCTACGATCAGAAAGGTAGGAAGGTACTCTAACCCTGCAAAGCTGTGAAGTATTATGCAAAAGCATTTAGTGCATGACCTAGGCAATGAATCCACAATGCTCTTGCACAGTCTGCTGGCCCTTCAAGGGATTTGTGGGCTGAACTGCACTGCAGTGTTTTATCTCTGCAATCATGTGTTTTGGACCTTGCACGGCCATGGGAGTAGAAATAGGTTTATAAGATAGATTGCAATTACTTTAGAGAGACAGTTAGTCTCTGATGAAACCCTCAATAACCTATGGTTTAATATGATAGAGCAATTTTATTATGTAAAGTGTACATGAATGTACATTCCTTACAACTGTAAGTGAAAAATGATTATAATATTATAACAAAGCATTGTGGTTTATTTCGGATATGCAGTAAAATTTAAATATATTCTTACTCTTTCCAACCTTACACAGACAAAATAGACCGAGAAACTGTTAAAATAAATCTACTGTCTCCATAGTTAGCTACCTAAACTGACTGTCTCCGGAGCAAATATGCTTTTGGGTTCACTTTGAGTGACCCTTCATTTTGGTTGTATTTTTTATCTTACAAAAACAGTCTCACAAGGATTGCTGTTTCAAATTTTCTAAATGATGTTGCATGAAAAGTCTTTAGTATATTCTCCTTAGCACCATCCTGGCATTAGAAGCTGTGGAACCTCTTCAGAACAAAATATAATTTCAGCTCATAACATTCTGCTTGATATATATGGTCAAATATTGGAGAAATTTTGTCATAGAAACTTTCTTGGAAAACAGTAAGAGCAATATCTGAGTAATTCAGGCCAAGAGCATGTCTAGTGTTCTTAATAAATATTGGAGGACTTGACATCATTGCTGAATTAGAATTATAGTTACTGGATTTGAGTACATAGTGTATATTTTATTTGTTTCTATCAGTTTAAAAAAAGGGGTTTTGCAGACGAGTACAGAGCCATAAAATATAGATGGGGGAGATTTAATCAGTGCACACGGGAATGTAGTATGCCACCAGATTGCAATTATTAGACCATTTCCACTTTCTTAAGAAGATCTTACTCTCAATTATTTGCTATCAAATAAATGAGTAAACTAATAATAATTCTGGGGTTTTAGTCTTGCTTCCGTAATAGATGGCTCAGAAGAGATCCTTTGTAATTCAGTCTCAATACCATATGTCTCTGTTGACATTAAAGTGCTTAGTTCCAAATGAGTTGGCTTCATTCAAGCATCTTAATTCAAGAGTGGATGATTAGATCTTAAGCTAAAAACCTATTAGGATGTAAGCACTTATGTTGCTGAAAGGTATTAAAGGAACAGCATAGTGTGGCTGCCGATAAATCCTCTGTATCTAGTACTGATTGGTTAAACCTTGTTTGATCTTCAAACAACATTAAAAACTAGCTTAAATGTTCAAAGTTGAACGTGGCATTGGTAAACTTCCAGGGTACTTTTTGTAGGGAAAAAAAGTATATAATAGCCTTTTGAAGAAGTCGAAGCTCAGATATGAAAACCTGAGAATCTAAATACAGAAATAAACTAAGATGCTTTAAGCATACAGACAAAATATCTTTTAGGAATGAAAAGCCTCTTTTATACGTTAAGCCAGTAAAGCATGGCTAGAATCATGAGCAACTGGCATTATTTAGTCATCCTTGATGTGGTCAATAATGTTTTTAATGATCCTGAAAGCCACGCAAAGTATTTTGTTTTTCATGTTCAAAACTGTGGAAATTATCTAGCAAATTGAAAAAAACAACAGTCATTGTGTTTAAAGTTTATGGAATTATTCTCTATTTCCTTACTAAATAAAACTCAGACACTCAAAATGAAAATTGATAGTGTGGAGGGCTGGCTTATTATACTGTTTAATTCTGTTTGTGACCCAGGACACTGTAAATTTATTTTCCAAATGATGTATTTTACTTCAAGTCCTAGGGCAGCAGTGTAAGAAGGTAAATGCATGAGTAACTTTCAAATCTTAGTTAAATAATATTTTAAGAAATATTTAGTAAAAGTAATGTCTAATATCTAAAAATCACCTCTGCTCTTAATGCTTATAAAATTCTGTCATGATACTGCCCCTGCATGGTCTGTATTTCTAATGAAGTCCTGTTATTAGATCTGCAGGAAAGTTTTCTCCATCAAAACTGCTGAAAACAACAACAGAAATATTGCTAGTCCTTGCATATTTAGAAAATTATGTGACTGACTGAGACTCTTAGAAAAAACAAAGAAAAAAGATTTTATTTTAGAAGGAGTACTGTTTTTTACGGGATTTCATTGATACCTTTCTTTGAAGGCTTGGCTTTGGCTGTGCTGCTAATTTTATTTTCACTGTGAAGGTTACAGGTTAAGACTCTCAAGCAGCAACTATGTGGAGTCAGTCATCCTCCCCCATACTTGTTTGAAGCACTGTGTGAATCCTCACATTTTGCTAGGGGTCACACTCCCTGAAATAATCCAATATCTTTTTAAAAACTTGTTAATCATTTAGTGTGATTACCTAAAAACTAAAGGATGAAAAAAGATAAAAAAACTAAAGATGAAAAATAGGAAAAATGAGGCTCCACCTGCATGCTCTGGATATGGGGCGTAGCTCAAGGGCCCATATGGGAGCCCACATGGTGCTGGGTCCGTTCCCTGTAGGCAGCATGGAGCCGTGGCTGCCTTGAGGTTCATGGCTGTGGGAGAAGTCAAGAATACCTGATCTAGCCCATAGTGGTACGTGTTTTGGGGCTAACCTGAGTGAGTTTATGGTGTACGTGGCTGTGGTGTTTTTGATGCTGCCCTATATGTTGTGAAGCTGCTTTTTTATATCATTGGCACATGATCTGAGTTTCAACAAGGCTGTCTATAAAAAGGTCTGAAGAAAGGTCTTCCCATCTTTTCTTGCACTTCAGACTTTTCTCAAAAAGTCTGAAGAAAGAAACATTTCTTATCCCACTTTCAGACCCCTTTTGTTCATATATTTGCAAGGGTCTGGTACACAATCCAGGCTAACATGAGGCAGCTCCTCAGCTGCCTCGCAGCAAACTCCCTCTTAAATCCTACATCCATCTGTCCCTGTTGATACATATTTGTGAATAAATGTATTCCACCAAAGTCTGTTACAATGAGCAAGCAAGGTAAATTGATATAGTAGCATGAATCTTCTTCCTTACAT
The DNA here is from genome assembly GCA_034781795.1 of Crypturellus tataupa. Classification (NCBI taxonomy): domain Eukaryota; kingdom Metazoa; phylum Chordata; class Aves; order Tinamiformes; family Tinamidae; genus Crypturellus; species Crypturellus tataupa. The sequence goes on from JAWLRI010000157.1 coordinate 2,579,888, forward strand.
TTGTCCCCCAAATATGTACTGGCTTACAAGATGAAATAAGAATGTGGAATAGTTGTGCTAATGAAGAAAGAACAAGTAATGCGCAGATAAAAGAGAGGACAGTAATAGACAAACTCACATTCTCTGAAAACTGTCAAGAAAGAAGAATCGTTGTACCTATTATGTGCTCCTTGACAGCATCAGGAGTTGATTTTTATGAGCAAAATTGAGCCTAGGGAATTTACTTGTTCCAAAAACTCAGAAAATAGAGGTTTGGTGAAAGCTGAACCCCCCTTGGCAGTGTGTAGGCATGATGAATAGTTCACTGTCTAAGCAATGAAGATAACCTAATAAATGGTGACATCTGAAATGTGGGGACATGCTCTCCCTGTCCTTACTGAAAAACAAAACCCCCCGAATTTTAAAATGTTGATTGGGATTACCGCTTTCTTCAGACTATCTTTTCTAACAACCTGTGTATCTGAATCTGCCCTTTGCAAGTCTTTGGTCTCCTGTCCTCGGTCCTCTTGGCTTTGGTGCTCGCCACCCATTGACAGCCACTGCGCTGTCACCATCGCCCTCGTGGTGGCTGGTGGCACAACCGGCCGTGCAGGTTCCCGATAGCGCACTGAGGCTGCGGCTCTCCCCGCGCACCTCCCTTTCACAGGCAGCAACGTCCTCTCAGCCTCCCCGTCAGTGACTCCCCATCCAGGGACGCTGGACTGTGTGGAGCTATGAGGTTTCCATGGGGTTTTCCATTCTGGACACACTGGCTTTAGCTGGTGGTGTGTTGTTGCGTTACAGTAAATACAAATATATATATATATATATATAAAATAAGAAACATAATATGTAAAAATCTTTCCTTCAGATGCACTTCAACATTCAGAGATTGCTAAAGTGGAATACTAAATGGCAAGCTATACTTATGTGCTGTTTATAGTTAAGAACATGTGTTTGACAGTAACAGAACACCCTGAGACCTTTCCTATTCCCAGTCTGTTTTCCTCCTTTCCTCCCAGGAAATTAGCCCTGTACCCCTGAGAAGAGTTTAGTGATTCAGGAACTAAGAGAGGGATCAGTCAGTATTAGTTCATGCTCTGCCTCAGGTAAGCCATAGTGCTCATTTTGATTATCCAGTTCAATTTTCATGTTTCATGGAATAATAGGTAGAAAGTTTAAAGAGCAAGAGTCGATTCAGAAAGGGAAAAAAAAGGGCATTCGGATGCAGGAATGCAATCCATATGCATCTCAGTGAGATGAAGAATTTTGCAAGAGGCTGTGGAATCTCCTTCTCTGGGGATCTTCGAGACCCACTTGGATGCAGCCCTGTGCCACGTGCCCTGCGTGTGCAGGGGGTTGGACTAGATGACCTCTACAGGTCCCTTCCAACCTTAGGCACTCTGTGGTTCTGTGATTCACAACTGTGACTGGACAGAAATATTGTTGGCAACACGAAATTTTGTTCTCCTGGAGGTCTTACCCGTGTCATGTGCTCTCTTTCTGTTGTAAGTAGATACATTGGAATATACGTGGTCGAAGACACAACCTTTCTAGCTTTGGAGATTTTGCTGTTTCTGTAAACAGACGTAGAGTTCTTTGGCACTATCACTCCGGTGGAGAAACATTTCAAGTTTTACTTTCTTAGATACTTACTAGGCATTTTGTTGTGAGAAAGAAACTGTAAACCTGCAAAAAAAGAACAAAATGCTTAGGGAAGAAAGGGATTTGTTCATGAAGAAATGTTATGGGATGTTGCCTGGGAGAAAATACAAGACACCTGCATTTGTGACCACTTATGTGTGTGGATAGAGGAAAAGAAAAGCCTTGCAATGTAGATGGATTTCAGTTAGAAGAAAAACAGGAATCTGAGGGAGACCTTTCTGAGATAGGAACCTTTGTGCTGGAAATCACAAGGAAAACAAGACTGATTGTAATGCTAATAGAGGTAATGTTAGAAGAAGAGAAAAAAACAATCTGCTTTTAACAGAGTAGCTCAGTGAATTGAAAGAGTCCTTCCAGCTCAGGCTCTAATATGCATTGATCGTATCTTCAATTTACGTGCAGATTAGAGTGCAGTTCTGTGCAGAACCTGTCTGAGAACGGTAGAGTGGCCAAATGGCACAGACGCAGTCAGCAGAGACAGCACTGGCCTCTCTATAATCCTGTTACAGTGAAAGTCTAAGCTGCCTCAGCATCCTGCAAGCCTCTGTGCCAAAGGCTCGCTGAGAAGGCAGCCAAGGGCACAGAATAGAGGTTCAGTCTTTTCTGCTGCTGCACATTAAATTCCCCCAGCCTTCCCGCACACATGTGTGCACGTGTGGAAATATCGAAAACAAACATTGTGTTGTCCAGCACTCCACATTAGCGCTGTACATCTGTGCAAGTGATGGCACCAACAGAGACAGCCTGCAGAAGGACTCAAGGACTTCCAATATGTAAGGCGGCTTCATCTCCTCTTCCCCTTTGCTTTTTAAAAATACAGTCAGGGGAATTTAAATGGAAATTTTGATTTATGTTTTATGTAATTATTAATTATTACTTATTATTAATTTGTTTTGTTTTTTCTTTCCACTCCTCTATCC
>JAWLRI010000157.1:2595266-2606488 GCA_034781795.1 Crypturellus tataupa
TAAGCTGTGCTTCATTCTGTCTGGTGCCAAAATCCATCTTCATTCACGACATATGCTTAGTTTTTAATTTTTCAAATGTAAGCCCGCTCAAAGACTGATTAGAGGTGATACGTCTCCCAGCACTGGGTATGTCAGGTCAGACCATTATTTGGAGTCTCCTGGCTTGAGATCCCACGTTTTATCCTCAGATTGGTTGCACATCTATGGGTGGCTACAGCGAAACACATCTGTTTAACGAATAGCAATATCCACCCTTGCAAAGCCCTGTGAGCCCTTTGGGTGTCACAGTGCACATGGGACAAGCAAATACTATACATGCACCTCTTTGAAGAAACAAATTTCCATCAAATAACTTTAAGACAATGATGGACAGTTTTTATAATGGCCGTATGTAACATGATTGCTTCCTTAATGTTTCACTGCTTAATCTATGGGAAAGGATAACTGAGGCAAATCAAATTTCACACATGCTTCTTCATGCAATAGCACTTAGGAGAGTTATAAAAACCAACTTGCAGAGGTATTTAAATGTACATGATCTCCAAGGCTTCACCATTATTGTTATATAACTGGTACCAAGAACTAGGCATGCTTCCTGTATTTTTATATATTTTTTTTATTTATCACTCACAACAGGACATATCATAACAGCTGCAGAGACCACAGCATCCAGTTCTACCAAGTCTGTGCTAACTAACATAGGATAAATTTTGTCTAGGTAGCAAGGTTCAGATTTAATAAAATATTTCTTCTTTATTCACTGCTGATTTCATTGGGCTTGATATTCTTATTGATTTGGTGTCCAAGAGAACTTTGTTTATAATAAAGGTACCCAAAGAAATATTTAACTTAATAAACTATCTCTTTCTAGACAAAGCTGTCTGTCTTTTTTAATCATCTTTTTAAAATGCCATTATGCAACTGCTCCATAGGAAAGAGCATGCTTTTTTGGAAGACTCATTCCTATAATACTGAAATATAAAACATAAGGAAATCATCAAGAAACAAAATGATCCAGGAAAAAAAGAGTGCTAAAATTATGATCAATCTGTAATTTTCTGTAATTTTTTGATGTGATGGAAGAGTGCGAAAACTAGGGAGCAGATATGGAAATTGCAGCAGATATCATGGAAGGTACAAGCATTTGTGAGTACACTAAGGCGTTTTTTAATGACTTCTTTTAACTTGGTAAACAGAAACATTCAGTTCATGCTGAACTGTTCAGTTCTTCAGTGTTTCACCCTTTTTCTCCTATGGAGGTTAAGCAAAAATTCAGTAATTGAGCAAAAATAGCTCAAGAAAGACGAACAGGTTCAGTAGTTTGTTTGCAGATTTCTTTTTTTCTACTGTTATGTTGTTTATTTTATTTCTAGAATAGTGACTGTTTACATTTTATGGAGAGGCCTGATTAAGTTTAAGTTAAAAGAATACTCCTCAGGTCAATCTGCTTACAAAGGTAAACTGTCTTTGAACCGGGATGACATCTTTCATATTAGGAAAGAGATCTTAAAAACATTTTGTTCTACAAAAGATTGTGGATAAAATAAGATTAACTCAGAATGAATTAGACTGACAGAAACTCACACATGATCCCTGGGCCATTTTAGTATAGTTTAAGAAGTATTGTGGGAAATAATACAGACCTGAATTACTTAGAGCTTTAAAATATTCTTGTTGTTTTACTGTAGGGACTTGTAATTATACAGTAAGGGTTTAAATGAGACTCCTCTTGCCCTTCTGCAGCCAAACAGCTTATTTTCTGCACCTTGGGGTCATCATCATTGTCCCTGGTAGGGCCAAGGTTGACTGGCAACCGTGGCTTCTCCCTTCTTCTCCCAGCTTTATGGTGTGTATCGCAAAGTCCCCTGTTTCTTCCACTGCAGAGATTTTATTTTTCCTGAAGTCTTTATAACAACGACAAATTGCTCCACTTTATGAAGAGCCGTAAGAGCACGCACACTGCTTCTGGTACTATATTGTATCTACTCCCTGTCTGGCAAACCTGAGCAGTGTATGTGTCAGGAACAACAACCCTCTGACAGGGAGTCTGCTTTGCTGTCCTGACGGATATTTATGATTAAAGCAGTACGATAATGATGCTTGTCTGCCGCTACCAGCTCCTAACATCTCTGGCTGAAGTAATTCTTCACATGTATTGCTACTGTGGCTCAGCATTTATCCTCAGCTATCAGGCTGTACGCGCTGCTGTTGTAGGAAAAATGCTAACAATGCAACACATGCTGGATGACAGAACCGTTTTTATAAGGAATTCACTGAATTTCCTTCTTGACTATTTAAAGACTCCTCTTCTTCATTTAGCCGCTGCCTGGAGCCCATGATTCCGAGAATAAAGTGCACCACAGTTCACAAGGAAATAAAGAAAAAGATAGTCCTGAAAATGAATTAAATTCTAAAAACTGTTCCTTTAAATTGGAGGGGAAAAAAGTCTGTAGTTTTGTAAAATCTCAGAATAGTGCTTCACTTCCTTGAAAGACATACTTAAGTTTCTTATATGAGCTCTTTTAAGAATGCTGCTATTCTTTTTATCAATGTAAGACAACCGTGGTACGACAGGGTTTGCGATGTTCCCATGTTCACGTCCATGTGCATCATCTGTACAAGATCACTCTTACTGTTGCTCAACTTTCCAGACGTCTTTGTCCCTCTCCTCTGTCTTTGACATTTCCTTCTATTTTAAAATGTTTTATTACTAACAAAACCCCCATAAGTGTATTGGATGGTGAATCAGAAATACTTCACAAGAACATTCTGTATAAGGTAGATAAGAGTCAAATGTAAGTTTTAGGCGAGTAAAGTATTATTGCTATCAGTGAGTTTATAACAGTGTGCCAATGGGCACAACAGAGCTCAGATTTATTGTCCTTTTGGCAACTGCTAAATGTTGACCATACACATGCACATACTTGGCCAGCCGCTGTGGGTGTGATTTTGGTGTGAAGATAGCTGTGGTTTTGCTTTGTTTTGTTTTTTTTTAATATATATATATGCCATCTAATTATGTCAGCATATCTCAGAGAATCATTTTTATTAATTCAGCTCTGACTCTTTAATTAGCTGTATGAAGTGCATTCTAAGCAGCAGCTTATGAACACGCACTACAAGCTTCATTTAGATATATTTTCTATTTTTGGTAACATAACAGTGGATTTAAAAAAAATTAATATCAGATTAACTGATATTAAAACATGGGAGTTTGACTTTTGGAGTCAAGTTTTGCTATGCTAATTAGTGTAATACCTTATTTGAGTTACAGAATCTGCTACTCAGTAGGAATATGGATGACAGAATGAGGGTCACTATTAGTAAAGTCCCTTTAACCTGCATTTGTAAGTGACAGAACTTTAGCACATAAAATGCTAAAGTTAGAAGGACATCACTTCCTAAAATGAGGCCTTTCACAGTATCTACTGACTGTGAAAAGAAAAAAGAAATCCATGTATATTATTAAAATACATTTATCATCTTATTTATTTTGCTACTTACATTTAAAAATTATTGAGATCTTACATCCTTCATGTTTTGATATGTTGCAAAACTGTTGAGTTTGAAAATTCTATGGTTTAAAAATTCTAGGTTTGCATGTTAAGCAAAATTGATCTGTCAGGAGTCCATAAGGAACAGACAGGACAGTGCCAAATTTCTGGCATTCTGTCTGTAATATGAAAAGGAGAGGGAGGAATGTTCACAGGCTTACATTAGCTGACCATAGGAATGTCATTTGACCTACTAATAAGTTTCCACCTGTAATATGTGAATAGTTTTGCTTAGTTCTCAAAGTCACTGAGATGTGTTGGTAAATGTTTATATATCTATCAAATTATACAAATGACACTCCTGCGTCATTTTGAAATCAGGTACATTCCTAAACTAGCTAAAGCTTTAAGACCTCCTTTTATGCTCTTCCTGCTGCCCCTATGATTACATATGAAGGATCTAAATATTCATGCAATTTAGTAACTGTAAATCAAACTATTGAATGACCCATCTTAAGTGAATATAACTATCATGAAGAGGTTAAATTATCCCTGTGGGATAAAGAGATTTCCGCCTTCTGCAGTGGCCTGAACCTTGAAATGGTTATCCAGTATGTCATAAATATTTCCTGATTTATTCCCTTACTTTGCAATTCACTGTCAAACAGGATCCATGTCCTATAGGCCTTTACTGCAGAGCAAGGCACTTAAGAGCTCCAAATTCTGACATCCATTTCCAATCCTCCATCTTTGGGAAGATATTTAGCTTTAATTCTTTATTTTCCATACTTGAAAAATGCTGGCTACAAAATAAAATGGTCATAATTGATAGAAAATGCTTCATAAATCCTGAATGAAATGCCTGAGAGAACACAACATGCAGGTAATTACAACATCAGTAAGAATAACCCTGCCTTGAACTCCAACTCAAATGCCTCACAGCAGTCTCAGCAATGACACCAGCTTGGAAGTGCCTGAAACCTGCCTAACTAGGAACTAGTGCAGGTCCGAGATCTCAACCTGTTATGCAAATATGTTAAAGAAGAAAGACTTTAACTTTTTTGTCATTACATACATTTTACCATGATTCAAATGACAGAATTGTTCCTTATTTTAGACCTAACATTGACTAAAAGTAAGATATGTAATATGAACTAAAATGACATTATTACTTCTATTAAAATTAGAGCCTACCAAGTGTTTGTATTACCAGATGACACATTTGTGTATACATTTAGCTACACTGCATGAAGATAATTCTAAATTATTTATCTGTTAAAAATAATGACAGGTTTCATGTCATTTTGAATTTCTATATTAGCCAATGCTTTTCTCTCCCAAACTTAATTTAGTATTTGACTTTAGCTGATTTAGTATTTGACTGCTCCTTTTGATTGTTAAAATGTGCTCCCTCTGCTGGATCTGCAGAGAAGAGGATCAATCAGTGTTGGTCCTGCTTCGGAATAGGGAAAACTGTGGGGTTTTAACTCATTTTGGGGAAGATGATTTCCTCACTGATTTTGCATGCTATAACATGTTTTAACACTTAAAGAGGAAGAAATTACAAGTTTATTACAAGGCATATTTAATCATAAATAATTATTGATCATTTAGTCATAATCTTCATTGGCGAAGATAACAGTCTCCAAAGCAACAGAGATACCTTTTCTGAAATGTTTTTCACTAGTCATTTAGAGAGAAAAACATCTCCCTTTACATGAAAAGAAGCTCAGGTTTGAACAGTAAACTACATTAGACATCTCTTGCCCTTGAAGAGTTTAATTCAGTACCTGCTATTCCTCACATCTATCTTTTCCCTCACAGCCCAATCTTTCAAAAGCATGAGACAAATTTTGTAAAGATGAGATTTGATGTTGAACCTGTAAATCACAGAGATCATATTTTTCAGGTAGTTTTCTGCAAAAATTGAGAACAAGTAGAAATCTATTTTTTGGTGTGTTCTTTTTGTAATTAAAACAGAATAATTATATTACTCCTAGTCTCCGTATCATTTACAGAAAAATATCAAATATAATGAAAATCATAATTAAATATTGACATACAGAAACTTTGCAGTTAATAAAATTGACAACAATATCCATATTTTTCAAAGCTTCTTATGAAGCAAAAATCGACTGTGACAAAATTTATCTTTCTTGCTCTCCTTGGATTCAGCATACACTGGGTACTACGTACGAGTCTACCAAGGACTGTGGCCAGTTAAGCCTAGCCTTAAGCCTAGCTAGTTGACCGGACCCTTAGACCGGTCAACTGGTTTCAAAAACAGATAGAACGCATGTTTCACATTAATTGGATGTTTTCCCACTTATAATTTAAGACCCTCAGGAGAACTATTTTTCCTAAATTATCTAGTATCTCAATCCTCTTTCTTGTCTCTTAAAGAAGCCTAGTACTTGACTGCTACGTATTTTATCATCTTGGGTTTTATCTGGGTGATTTAAATTTTGACCTGTAATGTGTATGTGCTGAAAATTTTAAAAAGGCAGAAGGACCTTAACTGTATTTGTGTGCCTAAAAGGGAACTGTTTCCTTTAATGTACAGTTATAGGAGGTCTGTCTGCATCAGCTTGGTTAAATGTTTAGATCTGTGTGTTTCCTCTTGCTTCCCTATGTACACTCATTGCTTACTTCGAAAAAAAAAAGCTATTCTTAAACACGGCAAGGCATTCTTAAATAGGAGAATAGGATGCAATTGTCTGTTAGAGAAGGAAAGCTTTTGTCTGGTGGAGCAAGAATGGCTACGAAATTCCCCTTCTGAATTCACGCTTCTGACTCTTGCATGTTTGTAAAAACAGTGACACTGATACCTCAACAGGTTTGAAGGTATTCATTCACGCTGCTTGAATCAACAGCATTGGAAGGTAGCAAGGTTGTGTTATTTCACTGATTTGTAATGAATCTAGCACATATATTTTTCCCCACCATGAAGTACCATCTCTTTCACCGAATACGCAATAATACTTGTGGGCATGACACAGGAACATTATAGATATACTAGAGTCAGAAATCTCAGTGTTTTTTTCTTTCCTCTGGAGTGTTTACATTGACAGTGTTAAATGTTGGACATCCTCATAAAAACCAATGAAGATCTTCTATGGTATCTTCCAGACAACCTGCACCAGGATTAGGTGACTCAGAGATAAACATTAGCTTTTTTTAAGCTTTAAAAATCAAACTTCAAACTACCACTGGAAAGCCAATGAGTTATCACAGACGGCTTCCAGAAAGGATGAGTAAGAAAGAGTGGATCTGTTAGGAGCAGGCATATTGTCCCATGTCTAGTGAGATACTTCTTTCTCCACAGCTAGCAAGCTATGAACAGCCATTCTTGCAATGGTTTGGCAACTGTGACCCAAAATAGCAGACTCAGACAAACGACTGCAAAAAAATCCTAGGAAAACGCAGGAAGTAACACATTTCACTGCACTCTAGATTTAGTTCCTAAAGAGAATGGAAGTTAGAAAAAAAAATGCTTTTTATTTGTACCCATTTTTAAATGTCAAGAAGCTCGTCGTTGTCTTGTAACTTCCTTTTCAGTCCTAGACCAGTAAATGTCACATCTGAATTACGATCCTCTTCCTTCAAAATACAGAATCACTCCAGTTGGAATGACCGATGGAGGTCACCTGGTCCAAACTCCAGCTTGAGGCAGAGCCAACTTAAGAGCAGGTTGTTCAAGGGTCTGTCCAAGATTTTCAAGGTCTCCCAGGATGGATATTCCATATACTCCCTAGGCAACCTGTTTCTGATCATGCTCAACCAAAAAAAAAGAATCCTAACATCAAGTCAGACATTCCCTTGCTATAAACTGTGTGTCTTGATTCTCATCCCACCACTGCGGGGATCCACGAAGGGCTGGCTCTATTTCCTCTTTTCTCTCTCACTAGTTAATTGAAGATGGTAAGGAACAGACAGCAAGACATTTGAACAGTCCCATTTCTTTCAGCTTCTCCTCGTACATTATGTGAACAAACATTTTAACCGTTCTGGTGGCCCTCCACTGGACTCATTCCAACACGATAATGTCTTTCAGGCTGCAAAGTCCAAAACCAGATGCAGTATTCTAGATTCAGTCTCACAAGTGCTGAACAGAGGGCAATAGTTTCTTCTCTGGACCCACTGGTACACTCTTGCTCATAGAGATGGTACATGGTTGGTCTTCTTCACTGTATGGACCAATTGCAATCCCTGAGTCTTCGATATTAGGCTCAAGAACCTGAGACACATGAAGACAAACCCAGCCAGTAAAAGTCAAGAAGTCAATGAGTACACCAGGGTACTTTCTCACCAGGTCTACATCCTCATTGTGCAGCAAACCCACATATTCTTTAGCCTTTCTTTTGCTGCTAATGTATTTGTAGGAACTTTTCTGGCTAATATTTACATCTTTCTCTGTCTCACGAGTTTCAACCCAACTAATTTTTGGCTTTCTTAGCTCTATCCTTTTTCTGTATTCTGTAAAAAAAAAAAAAAAAAAGAGAGCTTTGGCCTGCATTGCACAACTTGTTACAAAGACACCTGTACATATTTTTTTTTCTAAAACTGTTTTTGACTGACTTGTTCAATAAAAGGAAAAACAAACTTTCAGTAGACAATTCCTGGCTACTGTCCAATATCCCACAATTCATCCCATATTGGCCCTAAATTAATTGCACTTGCCTTCCTTAATCAAAATTTTAAAAAATAGAAGTTCATTCTCCTATACCTCAAAGTTATGTAATTTGACAGAATTTAAAGATACTCTGAAGTAATAGACATGAATAATATTCCTCAATTTTCTCTTTTTACTATGCAGTAGAACAAAAGCCAATCTACAGTACTGTTATTACCAGCAGTAGCACTAACTCTCCTATCAGACTTACTGAAAAATCATTTACAATTCACAGTTCCAGCTGTAGGTGGCACTGATCAATTTGCGTTATACTGTGTGTTCTTTCTGCTTTCTTCTCTGTTCAGATTTCTTGTTTTCTGATTAATAATAGCCTCTAATAACTTAAAACGTCTTCACAATTCCCACCTAGGATAGCCAGTTGCAGGATGTTGGTATTGAAAATATAATCCTTGGTAAAGGATTTTGAAAGCTATGAGAAATTCTGCTTGCAACATATTAAACCTTGTTGCTAGGTATATATATATCACTCTATTTTTTCCCTAAACTCTGATATGGAAAACTCAACAAGGCCCTTCCAATGTGCAACCAAAAGACAGGAGACGTAAGTGTAATATTCCGGCTAATGCACGTACAGCAGGAATCTAGAAATCCCATAATTGCTTGAGATCTATCACCTCATCCAGTATCATTTTTGGATATATTCTCAGTTTGCTTTGTTTTCTGAGTTTGAGGGACAGTCTCCTTTTTGACATTATTAACACTATTTATTTTCTTTAACTGCTGTATATGAAGTGAAAGACCAACAGCAGTCTTTGTATTGTCAGAAGTATTCCATAGTTTATTCATCTTTATGTCCTTATGCAGATGTTTGTGCTGCCTCTTGATGTAGATCTACATTCCTATATAGATGTCAGTGCCAGTAAAGGTTGTTTTTAACTTTAACATGGAGAAGTAAAACATTTAGAAGTCTATTAAGCACATTACTGTTGCTTTTCTATGTGCCATGTCAAAAAGCATGGTTCAAGAACATTTACCATAAGCTTTTCAATGAGGTTATTTTCTCTCAATATGGTGAATCCCATAAATGCTGGATCTGGAAACTATTACAACATTTTTAGAAGCTGCAAAGTAATCATAATGAGATCTTCTAGACAATGAACTCTATTCTTCCACTGACATACAAGAGGATTTACGGACATATTATTGCCTGTGCATTCAAATAGAAAAATCCCTTGTGCATCAGCACAATAGGGTCCAAATATCCACTGATATTCTTTCACAATTATAGCACTAGTTTTACTCTTATTTTAAAATTCTAACAGTAGATGGCAACATCTAATTGGAACTTGGCAAACCTCTGTGAACTTTAGAGTCATTTCATTTCTGATATTACTCATGAGACTTTGAGATACAGAGAAGGAACATATAGCAGCATATAATTAGAAACTGTAAATTAACTAAATTGTTTAATGATCTATATAAATTAATACAGCAATTACCTTATTTTCTTCCAAGTTCCAGCCTGCCCAGGATAGGTTTTGACCGAAAGCCAGCTGTGCTCTGATTATCTGGCTGGCAATCTGGAAAAAATGTCAATGCCCTAAGAGTTAAGCTTTCCTTACGCAGAATTATAGCTAGAGAAAAGCAGCGGGTTAATTTCTTAAAGGCTTGTCAATAAATCTTTTCCTGAATGCACAGCTTGGATTTAGACCTGAGCTTCCCAACATTTAGAGATGTCTGGATCAAATTTTACCGTTCAGGCTGGTCTATTTACGATTTCTTCAGCTTTTATCACATCTGCTTCCCCTGATAGGCACTCCGTGGATGTTCTCATTTAATCGTGAAGTTAATGAGAAATCTGCTGTTGACTCAATGGAAACAGAAGCACACTCTGTGTCATTGATGGAAGGAGCTGCTTCTGGTCACACAGATCGCAGCAACACTGAAATGTCACCACCACACTCCGGATTTGCGTTGCAGCAGATGTCCGCATGCCTCAGGTGCAGAGCCGGGCATACGGCGAGGCGGCGTGAGCAGTGAGTCTCCGCTCACCCAAGACGGGCGAGCGTCCACATCCTGGATGCACCCTAGTCCTTGGGCACGCGACGAAGGTCCCAGCGTGGTGTCTGGCCTTGGCAGAGCACTGCAAGGATTTAGGAAAGAAAGTGCCAAGTGCTCGGAGCTCCCTAGAAATGCTACTCAAAGTAGGACTGTGCACGCGCTTAGTTAGAATAGGCAGCAGGAATGGGACTAAGGGCACTGATCGTATGAGTTACATGTATTTCAGGCACCATTTATTTTCTGCAAGTTTTCATTATTTTGAAAAGAAAATATGGATATGACTCTGTGCAACATAGACATTTCTATGTATGTGATTCAGTGCGCTGCTTAGATGTCTTTGGATCTGCCTTGAAGCCTTGGATTTGATCTTCTCATAAACAGCAAGAGGAAAAAAAAAAAAAAGAAAGAAAGAAAAAAAGAAAGACCATAGAGTCAAGTAACATTCACTGAATGCTTTGGTAAAAATTACAGCAAAAGTGCAAAGCCAATGAGCAGACATTTCGGTGTGCATGGCTCTGCAGACCCCTCAGACCAAGGCACGGGAAGAGGCTAGGACGTCGCTCTGGCTGTTAGAAGCAGAGCCGGCCTGTGTGCCGCTGCAGAGGTTCGTGCAGAAAGTCTGTCATTTGAGAGGGAGAGTGGGAGCTGAGTGAGGAGAGGAGGCCCTCCGACGGGGAAGGGGGAAGAGAAGGGAGAGGAGGAAGGCCCGGGCTTAGCAAGGCAAGATGCCTTTAACTGCCAGGGGTTTAACAAAGCAGCAAGGGGGTTATGCAGGAGGTGGGCGCAGAGCGCGGGGAGCTCCTTATCATAAGCACACAGATGGTTTCATGGGCATGCTCTGGATCTCACCACACTTGCGTGCGTCTCCCATTAAGCGGCCTTTGGTCCCTGGCTTCCCCGCGCGGCCGGGCTTTGCCGGGAGCGGCGCTCGCGTACACGTGGGAAGAGCTCGGCGGTGTCCTGCCTGTCTGCAGCACCGCTCCTCCGCCAACAAAGCACGGCGGGATAAACGGAGCACCGAGAAACGGGGCATC
>JAWLRI010000157.1:2638380-2666363 GCA_034781795.1 Crypturellus tataupa
TGTGATTCAGTGCAGCACTTACACTGCGTTCCCGTTGCTACAAGAACCGCCATTTTGTTTGTTGAGTGCCAGGAGAGAGGGAAAAAAAAGCAGACAATGTGCTTGATGCCAATAATGGTTGCCAGTGGCACCGAGGTTGGCATCAGACCCTCTTTGTCTCGCCGCTGAATGCCTTTGATTCGTTGGTTGGCATCCGCATTGCAGTGGGCACATTGGAAAGTTTTCTGACAATCGCCGAATGAAAAGCCGCAGTACTTGTTTGCTGCAACAGAGCCCAGATAATACAAATCCCGTCTCCTTTTGGGTGTTTTGCTTAGCCGTACAATGGCCGGTGGGGGGAAAAAATATAAAATAATAGTATAAAGCAAATTGCATGGTTGCTTTTCTCAAGCGTGTCTGCAGCAACGTGTCTGCCCCCTCTGCAAGACCCCTAATACGCCCCTATTTTCTCGGCAGCTTTTATTTTCTGCAGCTTGCATAAAACACAAACTTGGTGCTAGGTATTTCGGCATGCGCTGAATGAAGCACAGGAGACCCCGAGAATCGTTCTGGGAGGCTGCAGGGTAAATGTGCAGCACATCGCGAGTGTTTTAATGCGTGTGCCGCTCAGAGAGCGTTTCCCAGATCCGCCGTGTTCCTGTTTACTGTCTCCTTTGTCCTCGTCCAAGAGTGATATAATTGGGGGGAGCCTGCACGTTGATAGCATCTGAAGTGCAGGGGATGAGCTTCTAAGCTGTCCAAGAAAGACAGCAAAAAATAGACACGAAGCTCCTTAGTCTGGTGCAGTTCGGGCAACTTTTGATTTTTTTTTTTTTTTTTTTTTAAGTTCCTGAAACACCAAGATGCTGTTACAGTTCCAGCTGCAGGATTTCTCCTGCCAGGAAATCAGGAGAAGGCTAAGTCATTTCTGCTGGAAGTTTGCTAGATAGTTAGCATTAATATTGCTTTCCGGTTAACCACTATTATCTCGTTAATTAATAAGAAGGATTAGCAGCCCTACCCAAAGGGCTGCGCAGAAGGAAGTCTGGCCTACGTGAGTCCCTGAGTCGCCAGACTGTGTCCTGCCTGTTAGGGCAGAGAGAGGAGAAAAATGGAAAAAAGACAAAAAGCAAAAGCAAAGACAATTAAAAGGAAAAAAAAAAAAACAGGAAAAAGGAGAAAAGAAAGAAGAAAAGGGAACAAGTGAGGGGGCGAGTGGGGCGGGCAGGCGGGTGCAGCGAGGCCAGGCGGACAGGCAGATGCGCCTGTGCGTGCGGTGCCTGGGGGGATCCTGCACATCCAGGGGATCCTGCAGGCACAGGGGGATCCCGCAGACACGGGGGGATCCCACAGGCACGGGAGGACCCCGCGGGTCCCGCAGACGCAGGGGATCCGGCAGATCCTGCGTGGGGCCGCAGCCGGCTCCCACCGCGCTCTGCGCGCGGAGCCGCGCGCTGTGGGGCAGCCCCAGCGGTGCCGGGGGGCGGTAAGAAGCGCCCATCCTGCCCCCAGGCACCGCTGCTTCCCCGGGAAGGCTCCCCCAGCCAGGGCTGCGCAGGCAAAACAGGGACAGCCCTGTCTCCCTCCCGCAAAGAATTATGATTATTTTCCCGATGTGACATATCTGAATTGCAAGACGGAGCCAGAGGAATATTGGGGTGTCAGTGACTGGACGTCCTTATTCAGCTTCTCTTTCTTTGGGAGAGTTTTGAGGATGTATTTTGTAGGGAGCTCAAATTTCGAGATAGGCTTGTGTGGTTACTCTTAAATGATGCTTTACGTTATGTTTGGGAAACATCTTAGCAAACTGGTGTTACGGGAATATCAAAATGATACTTTTTATTTTAAAATTACATATGAAACTCCTACGCTTAGTTCACTGGCAATGCAAGAGATTCCATGTAAAATCACACCCCAAACAGTTCCTGAATAGGCTCCTTTCTCTATGGTTCATATAATATTCATTTGTTAAAAGTGTCAGACCAGCACTTTTGGATTCGGGACAAGGTCTTGCATTTCTTGTGTGCACTGATGCTTCCAATGTGCAATTAATAAAAGCACTAGGTCTGGACAGATCAATCAATCTGCTGGGCTGCTAATTGTTCCTGGTTCCATTAGCTTTAATGATCTGCCTCCTTCTGAATGCTTTATATGGGAACATACCACCGAGCGTTTTACCTGTTTCACAACAGGGTACGTCAAGGCACAGGTGATTTGCTGGCGTTCACGCAGCATGTTGGTAGTTACGCGAGGAACAGCAGGAGCTAATTCCTCTCCGCGCCTTGAGGTGCCCAGATGCGCTATAGGCTTTGCACTCCCACCCTGAGACGACACGCGGATCCCCTGCTTTAAAACCAGTCTCAGTTCTGTATCAAAGAGCCAGGGCAGGAGCAGATGTGTGAGTTTAATGCTTTATCCCTTCTCGTTTGAGAAAAGCTTTTTGTAGTACAGTAATCTGTCAGAGAATAATAAACTTTTATAAAGCGTTGGTGTACTTTGAGCAACTCAATTCAGTCAGGGGTGCAGAAAATACAATTTAGAAACCTTTTTTTTTTTTTTTTTTTAATCTAGCAAAACCCCCCACCCTAATGGTTTCTTTTCCAGTTCTCTAATGTAAAATACAGGATGATTACTTTTTTTGCGTACATCAATTGGGCTCAAAATCCCAGGAAGAAATGCATTTATCATTAACAGACAGAGGTTAATTTGACTTATACATGAGTATAGTCATTTTTTTTTGTGAGTGATTGTTGCAGAGATTTTCCATGTGGATATGCAGGAATTCTAACATTTAGAAATATTGCCCATCATTTTTCACTTCTCAGAATGTATATGTGTGAACTGAGATTTGCATAGTAGAACTGGAAAATTCAAAATGGACATTTTCCTTTTAGTTTCTGTCAGAGGAGGGCTATGGGTGTTATGACAGGTGAGAAAAAAAGAAGTTTGTATATTTAATTTTAACATTCCAGGCATGAATGAAATACATATATTTTAAGAACGGGCTTTTTGCTCAATCTGTTCTGGTTTCTTCTACCACTAGGGTGGTCATTTTCACAGGACTGAATTACATTAATTATGTTTAACATAAAGGAAACTTACAGCTAAGTAGATTCAGTGCAAGCAGTTGAAAATTAAAAAAACAGTGTTAATTTATGAGTCACAGTTAGATCAATAGCAAAAAAAAGCTATAAAATAACAAAGAGTAGAAAACAAAAAGGAAGATTCTTGCTTCATAATGGTTGCAAACAGAAGAACAATATTGGGAACAAAAAGGCATCTTGAAACCTATAAACAAGGCCACTGATTCCTCAAATAAATACTTCAAATAACAGAATGAGCTTAATATTTTAAATTCCATTATGTTCATGTATACGGGATCTGTTAGAACCTCGAACACTCCATCGGAACAATCGAACACCAGCACGGCAGCAGGTTGGGTTTTCAAAGCGTATTGCCCAGCTTGCTGCGGAGCCCACGTCGTTCCCAGCCCTTGCTCCTTCTCGCTCCTTCCGGCCCTCGCCTCCCTGCTCCGTGTCTCCAGCGGGTCAGTTCTCCAGAGACCCATCCCGGGAGAGGGGCCGCGGACCCGAGCGGAGGGTCACGCGCAGGAGGCTCCCTAGCGGAGCGTGTCCCGGCCGCAGCAGCGAGGTGGTGTCTTGCCTTGCCGTAGCCACCAGGACTGGGAGGGCTCAATACCGGCTTGAACGGTTAACTTAACCGCGTAGGCTTGTTGCATCCTTTTGGGACAGAGAATAAACCTCTTAGCTGGAGACACTTTCCAGGTGCTAAGTGAATATGAAAAGCGAAGAAGGTCCAAATGATTAGCCATTTTTTTTTTTTTTTTTTTTTTTTTTTTTTTTTTTTTTTTTTTTTTTTTTTTTTTTGAGAGCAAGAAGGCGTTATTCTTTATAGGGAGATTTCACGGTTTACTCTCTCTTTCTCTGTTTTTATTTTACTTTATTATTACTTATTTTACACTCAGAACTTCTAAGAATAGTTGCTAATAAACTGTTTCACAGACCTGAGCTTCAATTAGAGGGAGAGGTTTAAGAGACTCAGAAACTACTAAAGGAGAAGTAAAACTTAATTATTAGCTTTGTCCAAGAGAAAAGAGAATTGATTTGGGTATGTATATTGTTCAGTAGGGGGATACCGAGTAAACAATCTTCTAGTATAGCTGTAAATCTTTTTTTTCCCTTTTTTTTTTTTTTTTTTGTATTATAAAATGATAAGTTTTTGCTTGAAATCTTTATTCTATTTGCATTTCTTTAGCAGTTTCCTACTAGCATCACTGTTGTGGTATGCCTTGTGTTTTAGCTTGGTCAGTGGGAGATAATGCATTTCAAATTTCACTTTTGCGGGTGAGGGCTGACAGTCTACAATGTGTTTATCATGCTAGTATTTGGGGACAGTTTTAGCCACCCAGCCTGAATACTAGGGCTTTCACTGGTATGTTTCCTGCCTCCTTCATGTTACATCCCTCTCACCATCCTATCAAAAATGGTCACTAAAAATTGAGGAAGCAACTGAATCCTTTCAGTGTTCAGTCTTCCTAACGCTCTAAGGTAGGACAGTTACTGGGACCTTTTAAACTTTTTTTTTTCCTTTAAACATTTTATTTAAAGTAAAGCATGAGTTATTGTGATGCAGCCCAGCGCAATAAATAGTGCAAAAGCCTAGCTGAAACCCGTTCAGTATTTACTTCTTTGAAAGTCTTGCACCTCTTAACATCAGCTATGTGTCTCCAAAGCAGAAGAAACTTTCTTCCTTAAAGAATGAACAGGAAAATCAAATATAAGACTGAAGAGTTAGTTAGCTCTGTTTGAGAAACTCAGTCTGTCTGATTTTCTTAATTATAACTATTTATTTTTATTCTTGAGTTAGAAGTCTCAGTGAATTCTGCAGAAAACACTCACTGAGTTAATCCTCATTGAATTATCTATGGGTACATATTTCTTTAAAGAAATGCACACGTATTTGCTTCTAGTAATGACAGACTCCATGGCTGTAGAAATTAAACCTAATTAAAATATTTGTAGGCTACATTTCTGTGTGTGGATTATAGTGGACCAAAACACCAATCCATTTCCAGACTGGGTTTTGATGAAGCAAGTAACAAAAAGATGCTGGAGTTGCCTAAAAGATTTCTAGGGGAAGTGCCTCGCATCTGATGGGGAGCAGACACATTTGCTGTAGCAGCAGCAGCAGTTTCCTTCGCATGATTAATGCCATTGAAAGAACTGACACCTGAATTGAAAGGATGACTATACCCATGTGTCTCGGATTTAAAAGTGTGAAAGCATCTCCTAGTCGGGACAGCTTGTATGTTGTTATTCAGGCATCTGCAGTTTCTGGATGGATTACCTTAGATTTGTTATGCCGTGTTAAAAGATGCCTTTTACGAGGCTGGCCTCAGCTCCCGGCCTCCGTGTCAAGAGCCCTGTGACGTGGCGCAACGCGTCCCGTTAAATTTAATTGACCAGAGCTGATCTGCTAAAGCAATTCACTTGCGGCGTGACTTACGCGCGGGCCAAGTTCGCTACCTGCCTCTCTTGCCCTCGGCTCGCCTGGGTCGCGGGACGGCCGGGAGCCGCTCGCCCTTGAGCTGCTGCCGCTGCCTCCCAGTGCGAGCGGCCGGGCCCAGCCCTGCATCAACCCCACGGCGTTAACCAGCCTCGCTCCGCTGCTCCTGCTGCTGTCTCCCCTTTATACAGTCCGGTCGCGGCACCACCACCTTTGTCTGCATCCGAAAGCCACGCTGGTGGGGACACGATGATGTTGCCAGAGATATGGCAACAAGCAACGAGCTTCTCCTCACAGGGGAGTCCTGCTATCGCAGGGTGTAAAGATTTGTAACTTTTCTTCTTCCTCTTCTTCGTTTCTTCATTTCTTGTTCTTCCTCTTTGTCTGCCTTTCTTTTTTTCCTCCTCCTTCTTGTTCTTCTCCTTCTTCTTTTCTTCTTCTTCTTCTCCTTTCCTCAACTCTTCATCAGTTGTACAGTCTCGTTTTGCGCTGTGAGTGTTGAATGGGGCCCATTAGAAAGAAGGTTCAGTTTTGAGAATATCGCATGATACAAAGGTCATGGTTATATATATTGCTGCAGTTTTCAGGAAGAAAAATGCTATCAGCGTAAGTAATTATGAGTGGAGAAAGAGCAATCTTTAGTTTTTTTTGTGAAACTTTTTTTCTCATAGAAGCTACTTGTACTTAAAAAACTACTCTTGGTGTGAGAAGGAGCCAGCCTCACGTGCTAACCAATTGGCTACCATGAGTGTTCCTTATTCAAATGCCCACTCCTCAGTTTCCTTGATACAGATGGGGTGCTTTTCTTAGTCATAACCAATAATTTGACGGATATGATCATTTACTTTTTTGAGTTTGGTATTGCATCTATTCAGCTACTGCACTGTGCAGCAGTGTTAGGAAATCTGCCTTTTCCCTACATCCAGTGAAGGTTTGAGGAAATTTCTTTTTTTTTAAGCTGATAGCATGATATGGCCATGCTGATGTAAAAGCTCACATAGTAGTACTGGCTTTCTCTTAATATCGTAGTAAATTTGTAATCCAGTAGTCTTTAGATAATTGGTATGTTCTTAAGCCTAAAAGCTGGGCTCATGCAAGTAGGTTTATTCTAATTAACTTCATTTAAAATATGTTTTCTTTTGCAGCACTGTGCTTGACTTTTGCATCATATGATCATACTTACTTCGTAAACCTGTTGGCCCATTGATTGATTTTGGGAGGAAACAAAACAAAACAAAACAAAACAAAACGGATTATGTGTGTATGCACGCTTGTGTCATATGCACTCGTAGATGACTGCATATTCGCTTTAGTGTGGCGCTTTGCCACCTAGACCCGATTTTAATTGCTGTTCTGTGGTTCCTTGGAAGGAAGAGGGTGGGAATGCTGACGCAGGAGCCTGAACGGTATCACTGCAGTGACAGTGTGAAGTGTGACTCAGTGCTCAGGTGCTAGGCCAGAGACTTCAGATTCCTTGGCTTGGTCTCCATTCTGCTGTGGGTCCCTGGGTGACCTCCCGCAGGTTGATCAATCTGCAACCGCCACGTGCTGTGGCGCTGCTGTGGTGGGGAGTTTCAACATCCTCAGGTACGTACCCGCCGAAAAGCTGCAACCTGGCCCGCATTCCACCACCAGCACAACCACCCGTGCCCGTGACCAGCCCCAAAACGGGCTCGGTGTTGCAAAGAAATGTCTCACCCCATGTTTTCTCATGCCCAGGCGGAAGGGACTTGCCCAAGCACGGCTGGTCGGCACAAAGCATTCCTCCGCCACGAGCCCCGCGGTGCCGGCAGCTCTTTGAGGTGGGAAACATCGTCCCAGTCACGTGGGCTCCAGCCCATGGGCCGGGACCAGGCTATGGACTTCGGCGTGCTCAGGCAGCTGTGCTGTCCGGTGGTACCATTAGGAGTCCGGGTGCGTGGCCTTGGCTGCACTGGCATGGTGGAAAAAGCAATGCTTGGGGCCCAAAGATGAAGGAACCGATCATCTTGCGCAGTCACAGACGCACGTTCCTAGCTGCAGGGTCTGCTGCACCTGGCGGGGTGGCTTTTGGGCTCACTCCGGTGCAGTTTTCACCCCCCTACCCCAGTGCTCGCAGTGTCTGATGACACCAGGGCACATCCACATGGAAACAGGATGGATGATCAGGAGTCTGATCTGTTCTGAAGTTAGAAGCGTAACCAAGCTAATAAAATGATGCTTAGAAGACAATGGTCATACTGTTTCATTGCACTGATAACCTAGGCAGGTTGCAATTGTAAAAAAATTGAGAGGCAGCCCATTAAGCATGTTTTTTAGTATATATTTTTTTCCTAATAGTTTATTTCAGGGCCTTGTTTTGTAGGGCTGAGTTTGCCTGAAGGCCACATTGATTGTAGGGAAACGACCAAAGTCCTTAATTAGAACTTGTGCATTGTGGGAGGCATTGATGCCATCTACTTTCCCTCCTTACATCACCACCTTCCTCTTTCCTTCCCTTGTCGTAGTATTTCAGTGGAGTGCATTGTCATCTAAAAAGTTACTGCGTCTGCTTCTAACAGTGAGAAGTGACCTTACTTTATAAAACATGGAACAAGTCTGTGCAGCCTTCCTCAGGTGATACTGAGACAGTGCGGTTTGCAGTTAACAGGGGGTTAACATTAAAAGTTATTCTATTGTTTGTCTTCTAGTTAAAGAATAACTAGCTTGAGCAGAAAGGAGAATTGGAAAATTGATTGAGCTGTCTAGATTCAGACACATAATTTAAACTGTATCATGTTTTGGTTTTACCATATACACATTCATAGTTGAGTTCACTGTCTGCAGCTTAGCCATCTATAAAGGCTTATGTTAGCTTATGCTATAGAAGTTACCATGTACTTTGGTTTAATTAAACCTGAGGGATTATTTTTTCTTAAAAAGCTAAGTGTAATTAGTTAACTTGCTTAATTGTTGATGGTATTTTTTTTTAAAGAAGTGGATATTGTACTGCTACATGGAGCAAAAAGCATTTTTTCGGTACTTTGGCTAAAGCAAGAAATGTCATTATATTTAAAAGCTTATGCCTAATCTTGCAATGTCCTGCAGAATGTCCTGCAGAAATGCAGTTCTGCATGCCATTTTCAGAAATGCATGGTATGGTCTTTGGCTTCTTACATTCTTTTCACTATATTACTGCTACAACCTGAATATTCTGGGACATGAATTGTAGTTGTCATGCAATGATTTCTGTTCTATTTACAGATTCCAAATGAAGGAAAAGCTGCTTATAGTAAAATGAGGATCACTGGTCTTTCAGTAATTAAATAGACTTGTTATACTTGATTAATCCTTTTTGGAACATTTGAAATGACTTCTTAGCACTCACAAACACAGCATTAGGGCCAGCAATTAATCTGTTGTTTGTCCTTCAACAAGCGTGTGCACTGAAAACCCTATTTCAGATTTAGGACCAGGATCATTGCAGGGTCAGATAGTGATATTGGATTGTTCAACACTGGGAATCAAAACATAGAACAAAATAAAAACGATTGTTAGAAAGACTTAGAAAACTGCTAATTTCATCCACTGGAAGGAGTAATGGTGTAATGTTAAGTGTGTCCAGTTACACTGTGTCCAGGATACAGTTGTATATATCAGAAAAAAAAAAAGCACGAATGTGAGTTGGTTGGAGACAGTCAGAAGCTTTAACCCTTTGATCAGAAAAAACGAAAACCAAACCAAAACAACAACAACAAAAACCCAAGGATATGAAAAAAATCTAATGATGAGTGCAGAAAATACTGGCAGAGAATGTTCATCAGTGGAGGTCTTCAAGAACAGTTTTAGCATGCATTTACCAAAATGGCATGATTAGACTTGATCAAAATGTCTAGCAGATGGGTTGTTCAGATGACCTCCTGATGTCCTTTGTAACCTGATGTTCCTCTGACTTCAGGATGGTGGTCAAATTTGCTCCCTTTTGGAGATCTGGCCTAACAAACACTGAACAAATAAAATCACTCTAAATTCCTCTCAGAGCTTTGCATTTTTGTAATTGCTTTCCTGGATATTGCTCTTCCTAGTCTTTGATCAAAGGAGCATACTAATTCTCCTGGTACTGTGTCTGAACTCCTGTGCTATTCTTTTGCATTGCTCAGCAGTAATTAACCAGAAGCACAGTGTAGTGCTTTTAGCCTAGGTTGCATCCATGAAAGAGTCTTACGTTCCTGCAGCATATAGTCTTAGAACATATTATTCTAGTGGAGTGAGATAAGTGTTTTTAAATATAGTCCAGCAAGGTCTGACCTTGTCAAAATTTAAGTCATATTAATGGTATCCCGGGCTTGCTGAAGTGTATCACATTAGGATGAACATTAACAAGAACTCTCTTCCATCTGGTGAGGAACCTACGGAGAGTGCTATACATAGACTTTTTGTTAATTCCATATTAAGATATAACGAGCTATACATAGACCTTTTCTGTATTCCATGTTAAAATATAATGAAATGTCCTGTCTTTCACGTGCTCATGACTCTTCTTTTGCCATTGATAGGCACCCTGTGCCTGAGGCCAACTGATGCAGTTGAGAAGGAACGCCATTAGATCATGTAGATGAGACCACTGAATAGAAATGGTTATGGACTGTATTTTGGAAAGCAGTCATTACTGGCAGTTTTATTATAGCAAATATATGTATGAAGTCCCAGATTTCATTGCAATGCACTGAAAACACATGTTGAAACAGAAAACACAGAACAGAATTTAGCGGTTAATCTACATATTGCATATAAATTGCAAAAAAGGCTGTAGAATTTTGTAATTTGTTCCAGCTAAAGTGTACCTACATGCCACAGTAGAGTGATCCTTAGAGGTGCCAGTTTCAGCAAGACCACTTGGGTCCTAGCACCTGCAGAGCTGCACTGATTTGGTATCTTCACTTTGTTTAATGTAACCTGCTCCTGTGGGTCCTCCACAGGGTGATATGGACCTAATCTAGATATGGACCTAATGTTGGTGTTTTCTTGCCAGTGTTAGGCATGGAAAGACAGCAAGTGTGGCTGCCATCTCCACTACCAGTGACACTATCCCTTATCTGGAAGACTATACTCTAGATATTTCTGGTGTAGCTGTAGTTATCCAAAGCAACTTCCATCCAAAGCAATAGGAAGTGCTTCCAGCTCCAAATTTTGAACTTGGGAAAGGATTATATGCATATCCAGTGTTGTGTTCTGTTTTGGTAAAGAAAAAAAAAAAAAGAAGCTTAAAAACATCTTATTTCCTTTCCCCAGTTTCCCAGCAGTAGACAGTAGAGTAGATATTTTCTACATTGTATACATACATGTGTATCTGGTCCTAACTTTTAAGTCCCATTAGGTGGGGTTATTTTACAGAACTGAAAAGATCTCATTCTGAGCTCACAGTGGAGGGACCATGTCCAGGTTTATACAAAATTTGTAAAAGCGATTTGGTTGGTTCAGGAGCTATTCTGGTGCATTGGGTTCCTAAGCAGCAAAACTAGAACACATATGACTGAAGTACTGCAGAGTCTCTAGACTGTAGACCTAATCCTGCAAATCCCTATTTATACAAATCCCACTGATTTCAAAGGGTCTTCACATGAGAAAGCAGGCTTTACAGGATCAGGCCATACTTCCACGAGACCAGCATCTGTTCCGCTGACTGTGATAATCTTGTGATTGCTAAAGAAAACTGGGAAGAAACATTTTATGTGGTCTAGAAGAAAACAGCAAAAAAGAGTAACACTATTTTTCTGTTGTTACCAAGTGTGTTATTACCCAGAGCAACTCCCTGTCAGTACTGTATCTCACCTGTGTCCTCTTGCTGTTCATTTTAATTGCATTTCTCTATGCATTTCTGTACTGTCACCACTGTTCTCTGCCTCAGTTGTATGCAGTGCCAGACTACAGATTTTGGCCTTCAAATGCAGAAAGAAGCTTCAGACATCTAGGGTAATAGCTGTCAGTGCTGTGTGCCTGGAGTTCTTTCGGAAACATAATGAAATGCCTTCAAAAAAATGTCAGGATCTTTTTAGGTCCAGCCTGTTAAGCTTATGCTAAGCTTCTAGCATGGCTCAGTTACCTAGGGCGATACATTTTGAAGGAACTCACTCAGCAGGCACTTTGTATTTGTGCATGCTGTGTTGGTGAGACTGAGAGATGGAAAGAAGTTGGCGTAAAAGCAGATGGTTATAGCATCAGGGTGAGTCCAGACAACTTCTCTAGAAGCAGAGGGCACCTGCATGCAGTGCAGCTACGTTCTGCGGCTGCAGCTGAGTATCTTAAGTGACTTCTGCCCGCAATTTGGCATGGATAGGACAGCAGGACACTGTCTTATCTCTGCTGACTCCGAGGTCCTGTGAGCCCAGTTTTGTAACACGCAGGAGTGAGTGGAGTCACAGTGCTGCGCTTGTCTGGCAGTCTGGAGCCGTCTGGACATTTCAGGTGCACGCAAGATTGTAGGTCTTGGTGTGCCCAAATGACATTATAAGAACTGTTTTTCTTGGAGCCATCTCTTGGAGCACAGATGATACTGTCAAAACAGTCGTAGAAAACACTTAAGAGTTGTAGAATAGTTGCAGAAGTGTAGAAGAAAGAGATTGGGAGCTCAGGTGGCCCTCCCTGAAGTCCAAAATTGGGGCAAATCTACGTCTGCAACATGTCTGCAGAGTGGGTGGACAGAGGCCTGCCTTCCTCTTGACCATAGCACAGTCTTGAGGGTTTTCCTGGTCTTTTCAAACATTTAAGGTGATTATTCTTTCAGCTTACTGAAACTACTTACCTTCAAATCCTAATAGGCAAGGTGTTCGGCCCCTGTATTTTGACCAATATGCAAGAATTACAATGAGAATGCTGTTTTCTAGACCATGTGCTATAATCTTTATATATATGTGTATATATATGAATTCATATATATGAATGTATTCATTCATATGAATATATATATACAAGCTATATAAATTTTACAAAAAGCTTTTTGCATTCAACATGAGAATGTGGAGATGTTCAAGGATACTGCTTTATTTACAGGAAATAACTTCACAGATTCTTCTCATTATCTTTTCTAGTTACTATGAGTCAAGTTTCCTTAAATGTGCTGGATGCATAATTAAGCAAGGTTTTCACTAGGGGAGCAGGTGCTTTCTTGTAGATTTCTCACCTATGCCATCCACAGCTCCACACTGTAAGACTTCCGTAATTCCTTCCTCCTTACCAAAAGGTTTTGCCTTTGGTTTTAAAGTGTGAAGTCTTTGGGAGTTATGCTCCTATGTTATTTAATGCCTTTTTAAACATTCTTCTTTGATTGTAAGTGTTCTCTGAAACAGAAAATACTTTTTAGTGTATATTTTCCAAATTTTGTACTGAGGTCTGTGAAATTTTTGAGCCTATGCTGAATGATTGCGCAACTTACATGTACTATACAAAAACAGCTTAAAAATTAAAGTACAATGGAGAGGATTAAGCAACTAAAATTGCAAAATGTAAACCAGCAGGGAACAGGTCTCTGGACCAAAGGCAAAATGAATTCCATATTTGTTTTTGTAGACATTAATATTAAAGATTAGGGGAAAATGAAGATGAAAATTCTCAGTAGAGGGCATTTTTTACTGTCAGAACTCAGATGTCCTGTGCCACAATACTTCAGAGGGAGTTCTAGAGATGCTGATTGTTAGTTATTCCCTGCTTTTTAAAATAAAAGTAATAATTTAAGGAATCACAATATATTTCTGATTTTTTTTTGGAAAGTGCTTTTTGTCATGTAGTGACAAATATTGCTTATTTAGAAGAGGATATATATCTCTGTGGAATACCGCTTGGTAGGGAACTGTCCTACCCTTAATTCAGAAGAGTGTTTGCTGCACAAAGGGTAAAGCATTTTTGAAATGTTTATTTTTCAGTAGTGCGAGTTGTGTTTGAACACTGAACACAGGGTTAGGTGCTGTCCCTGGTCTAAAAGTGGTAGGAAGAAAAAAAATAAAAAGAATATTCGTGTGCTGATTTTCTTTACTGAAATATTGCCATCTTCTTCTTCTAAGAGCAAAGAATTAATTCAATCGGCAGAAATATTTGCAGACCTGTACAGAGGTAATATTCTCAAAATGGCAAGTAAATCAGTCCAGTTTGCTTAAACACAATTGTGAAGGCATCTTATTCTTTTCCCAAAAAAACACTGTCAGTGCTTGGGATCTAAATTTCAATCTTTGTGTTAGATTAAATCTTAATATTGTGGCAAACATTTTAATTCCTTCATAATTTTAGTGATTTTTTTTTGAGGGGGGAGAGAGACAGAGATCAAGAGAGAGTCTCCATCAGGACTTACAAGCACAGCACTACAGCCTGGAACAGCATAGGAGGAAAGTGAAACTTTTCATTTGTTTTTAATGCCCACTCACAATAAGTGATTAAGCCAGTGTTTCTTTGAACTTTCCTCATGCAGCCTCCATGCTATCCCACACTACCCCATGCAATCCGCCATGCTAACCTCCATGCTATCTCACAAGCTCCTCTCTCAGAAACAACTCTGCCTTTCGTCAGCATGGATGATGTACCTCATTAAGTCGTTAACATGACAGGATGTCCTGCCATCCTGCTGGGTCAAGAGGCTGCTTTATCTTGGCTATTTCTACAAATTCTTCAACACAGATTTGAGATGCCACTTCTTAGAGGGTGGGGAATGGCCAGTGTTTGAGGTCAACGTCCTCTTGCGCTCTAGGACAGCACACCAGGACCTCCATCCTGATTGTGACTTTGGGGTCTGATGGCATTTCCAATGCCTAATGTGGAGTCTGTGCACCAAAGTTATACTAGATACACTACAGCTATATTTGGCCCTGCATCTGTGATTCTCAGCACTACTGTATTGATATGTAAAACAAATCATTATTCAGTTATGGTAATGTGTTCTGAACATATTTTAGAATACTTTTACTATGAATAAGAAAATAAGTTTTCATAAGAATGAAGTGATCGGTGTATTTTATCTTGCAGTCTTTTAGACGATTACATTTGTATATCTTGCCTCTGGCATTAAAAAATTAAGTCACTGAGTTATTGTTATTCTCTTTGCAAATGCTTAGAATGCTTAGTTCTTAATTTTTTTTTTGTGATACTTGACAAACTAACTGTCAACAGGGGAAACTAGGAAAGTAGTTAAGATTTTATTTTAGAAAAAAGAGATTTTTGTAAATTAGGGTGAACATTTATCCTGAATTTCTTAAGCTTGGTTGTTGGCTAACCAAGCTTAATACACCAACATTAAGTTGCAGGAGACATCCTAGATAACATAATAATGCTTTCAAGTTTAACAAGAAAAATGAAATAGCTTTTTACTACATTTTATTTCTTTAAAGGAAAATAAAGCAAAGTATATGTATAAACTTAGAGAAGAAGTTCATTTCTCTGTTTTTTGCTGGGAGTGTTTGGCACTCCAGAGATTGTAATAGATCATGGCTGTTCTCATAATCCTGTCGCTGCTTTTCATGCAAATAAGACAATTTGTAAAAGCTGCCGATCCTAACAAATTCTAGGACTCCAGCACTTGTTGCTGTGAATTCTCTTTAGACCTATCCTTTAGTATAATTTTATTAATAAATGCATAGGGTTTTTAAAACAACATTTTCTGTTTCTCCATATTTGAATTTCAAAACTCTTGAGACATTTCTGTTGGTGTTTTTTGACTGTCGAATTGTATAAATGCATAGATTTAAGCAAAATTATTTAGAATGCTTTTTTTTTCCCACCCCTGAACTCTAGTCTACAAATCTCCCATTTAAGTTGTATAGAACTGTACTGAACCATATTGACGTTTAACAGCATTTTGAAATAAATCTTTAATGGAAAACATATATGGTGGCTGTGAGACTTGCTGATGGTTAATGTATGCTGTTCTTCGATAAAAATATTTTGGGGAAGCATGAGCAGTTCTTTTACAAGCAACCTCTCCATAGAACAAGTAAAAAAAATTGCATTGTTCAAGATCTTATTTCTTTCAGCATACTTAAGAAATTAATCTTGGAAATAAAATAAGCATGATACTTTAATTCATATTATAGTATTAAAATGAATATATCTTATAGACCCAATGAGGGGAAAAATGGATTTTTTTTTTCTGAGCAAAGTAAATATTTCAGCATGCATGAGGAATACTACTGTCTCTGTTGGAAGATGAGAAATTTGAGGAATCTAATAAATTTCAAATTTTTAAGAAGCTACATGTTTAGCTGTCGCTTTTTAATCTGAATTTTGCAAACTATCCATTATTTTCCATGTTAAAATCACTTACCAAATCTTCATCTGATTTGTTAAAATATGAATGCATCTGTTCATGTGAATGAAATGAACTTCTGCTGTGCAGGGAATTAGTGTAGGCCATAAGTGACCTCGGTGTTTTTTGGCATGATATTTATAATTGCTGTTGTTGGCTTTCCTTCAGGTGTTTCTGTATTTTTCCTGTGTTTTAATTGTGTTTGTCAAAACACAACTATTTGGAGTGGGTATGTTCACTAATAGCAGTTTATCTCTGCATGGTTTATAGAAAGAGTTTAAAGCCAACAATTATAATTACATCCATATTCCTAACTTAGCAGCAAGCTAGGAGGTTGAAGTTAAAGTATGCCATTGATGCAGTCCATCCAGTAAGAATTACAGGGTAAAATCATTGCTGTGCATTCTTTTGGTTTTATAATAATTGTTACTTAAATTTGGTTTTGGGGGTTTTACCACTGTCTGTTGTGTTTATGTGACCACATAAAGAGTAGTTAAGTTCACTGTTTTGTGACTTTTTGTCTTGTTGTATTTATTTCCCACTTCTTCCTTCTGACTCAGCAAAACTGTAAATTATAGATAATAACTTTCTATAGCAAACCTGGCATTTGTGCTGTGGAGAAGCCTGCAGTTTCTACCACTGGTGTTGTAAGTACACAAGCAGAGTTACAGCAAGCACGACGAAGTTCAGCTGTGAAATGAGATGAACTTTCATAACCACTGTCGTATATCTGGCTTACTTGCTAGCATTTGTTAAACAAGTTTAAATAAAAAGACAGCCGTCTGTAAGGCTGAAATGGATTTAATCGGGATTGATACACGACAGATTTTTCATGACAATGAATAGCTTAACATTTAGGGATTAAATTCTATTACACAGATGCATGTGCAGGTATAATTATTTTTTGTTATTTGGCAGTTAAATTAGAATGCTCTTTGGCTAGGTAGAACATAGTTATTTGTTGAGGTTTATGTTTTTCTTTTTCTCCTTGCCAAAATTGTGAGCTTATTTAAATATGATTTTCTTACTGAGCCACACTTGAATTCAGCACCTGAAGTATCTAATTCCCTGACAGACGCGAAAGCTCTACAACATGTGAGTATATGAAAATTGTCCATTATTTCTAATACCATAGAATCACGGAATCATTGCTGTCCTTCAAGAAAAGTCCTTCGAGATCCTTGAGTCCCACCGTAAACCCATCACCATGATGCCTGCTAAACCACGTCCCCAAGTGCCTCGTCTACGAGCCTCTTGAACACTGCGGGGATGGTGACTCCACCGCTTCCTTGGGCAGCCTGCTCCAATGCCTGACTATTCCTTCTGTGTAGAAATTTTCCCTATATCTAACCTAAAGAAGTTTAGTCAAATGTGTGAGAGTTGTGCAGGCACACCAAGAGCATTTCTTGCCCAGAAGCTGTTGACATCGAAGCGTGTATAAATAACAAGAGCTGAAACTCCCTTGTTTAAGGTAAAATGGCTATCCTTAAGCCAAGCAGAAAATTGTTGGCTCAGTTGAAAAGGAAGCTCTTTCATTCCTCTAGACACTGCTGCGACACGCGTTTTTGTACCACAGCTGAGCCCTCGCACGAGGAAGCCCCAGCTCACGTTCCCAGCAGGAGTGGAGCACCCAACAGCCATGTTCCGTCAGGAAACTCCAAGGATGGTCGGGATGTAGGGATACGGCGCTTTGCGAGCGTGCGCCCTCTGTGGCGCCGCGGCAGCCGTGAGGCCCTCAGCTACGGCCAGCCTGTGTGCACCGTGGTGGAGGCTCATGTACAACCACCTCCCGAATACCGCGCGCGGACGCGCATAGCTGCTATAGCAGCGCGCGCCGCAGCCCCTCCGTGGCTCGGGTGACGGGGTGAGGCAGGCCATGTGTCAGGGACGGGCAAGGGTGTCGCTTTCCGCAGGCTCCCGTGTCTCCCGGAGGCTCCTTTGAAGGCCCAGCTGCCGCACGGCCACGCAGGCCACCCTCCAGGATGACCCGGCACCGACGTGGGCTCCGCTTCACCATCGGTGCCCCCGTTGTGGGTGCCGTCTGCATGGAGCTCGCTCTGGATCTTCACCTCCCAACCGCCGTGGTGGCAGTGCTGCCGATCGTGTTGGGTGTTGTAAGAGAGCAGAAGGTACCCGAGTGCCCATGATTTTCAAAGGAAAACATGTTTCTAAGGAGCTATGGATGCGTGGGATGTAAACCTTTTGGTTTAAGCTGGCAGTTATGGCTCAAAACAGCCCTCAGAAACTTGAGTTTGGAGGTATAGAAGAGAATTTTCTGAGACTTAACCCTTAGTTTCTTTTTGCCCTGTCTCCCTACCCTCCAAATACCCTGTTAACATTTGAGGGATATTTCCTTCAAAAAAGTGCTTATTGTCGTGGTAAAGTAAGAAGATTAATCTGAGGTAGCCGAATTCCCCAGGAGGTAACCTTGATTTTTCTCAATTAATATTTGCCACAGAATTTAGCGTGGTCATTGTTTTTTAGGGACTGAAAAGAGAGGCTCAGATTTAACATGTGTACCTTGTTAGCAATGTTATGACAAATAGCAGCAGCTGTATAAACTAATCTTTCTGTAGCTTTCACACATGGGACTCAATTAACAATGGGCCACTGTCAGTGTCTAATCCTTTCTACCTTTTTTTTTTAAAGTTTCCTGGTTGCTGTACACTTTTCCATGCGTAACTCAACTGTTAGTGTTACCTATAAAATGATAAAAGCGACAGACTGTAAATAGCTTGACCTTGTATGACATTTTGTAGATGTTTCATAGAGGATGATGGCATTTGCATTTGTGTTCTCGGGACATTTGGACTAAAGGGAGGATTGAAACCTTGCGTTTGTGGGCTGTTGTCACGATTGCAGGGTCTAGGATAAAGCCTCCTTTGAAATGCCTATATTTCAAGCTCTGAAGTGCAGAGAAGAAGTATTGCCTCAGGCATGTCACTGAGGCTTATGGTAGTAAGTAAGAAGAGACAGAGCTCTGTGGGTGTTGGTTATGGTAAGCTCGTGGGTCCATGGTATGCGTTGCGCAAAAGTCTCTTATTTACCCATGGCACAGCTGAGGCACAAGGCTTTGATACTCCAAATAATTAGCTTTCTTTAGCTAATTTCCAAATGGCTCTGTGGCCAGAAATTGAAATATTAGAGATTTCCACAGCGGGACTTTTTGGAATTTTTGAGGTGTCTTAGAATAACAGTGAATATAAATGCAAGTTCCATTGTAAAAGTACTTGACATTTGACCATTTTATTTGAAATTCCTGCATTAGAGAGATCCGAAGGGGCCATTCTGGAATTGCAGGGACTAATCGTCTTTGACAGATGAACAAGAAGATGACAAAAGGATATAAAGAATATAAAGAAAGTGTCAAACAAGATGTCATTATTTTTTTTCTTTCACCTAGTAAAACTAAAAAAGAAAAAAAAAAGCATAGCCTGAAATTACTAACTTCAGAGTAGGCTATTGTCACTACTTGCCAAATAGTACATGTTTGTGCATCTGTCTAATCCATATTTGAAAGCCACAAACAGAAGCACATAATTTGGCACCACCCCAGATACATGCCTCGGCACACTTCTGGAGGTTCTTCCAAGTGACTTACTGATTCAAAAATTCTATACTGTTTGCCTGTGTGTGTATGTGTGCTGAGTGTCTGGAGGAGCTTACAGTGGTGCATTCTGCCAGAAAGCCATGTGCGTTGCATTTGAACCGAGGATGTGATGGTTTTGTATCACTGCTGATTTACCAGGAGTTCTAGATGTATTGCGGAGTCTTCTGTACAGTGAGTGAGGTGGTTTCTACGAACAGAAAATTTACAGAGACAGCATAAATGAAATGGTAATGAAGAGTGCACCTTAGTCAGAATTGCTTTCTTCGGTTGTCTTTTCTGTTTTCGTTCTTTTTTTTCATATTTCTTTACTTTGTTCCCGATGAATTTGTAAAATATGTTACTGACTGGTGGTTGGAAACCTCAGATGGGAGTGCAGACTCCTCCGTAAGATGAATTCCACCGTCAAGAAGCGAGCTTTTTTCCTCCCGTAGTAACCATTGTTCCTATGCTAATCCTCTTAGGCTCTGGCACACCTTCTTTTATCTGGAGCGAAACATTTCAAATATTTAGATAAACTTAAGGGTGCCATTCATCAAAACAGCTGAGAGGACCTCATGGCTAGCGGCTGTGGAAAGAGGCCTTCCCCGCATCGGTGCCCTCTGCCCGGCCTTGCCCAGCACTCTGCTGCTGCTCTGGTGCTCGTGGTTGCCCGATCCCCGTTTCCAATCCCTGCTGATCCCTATTTCATGCTGGCAGGAAGTGTTTGGGTGGCCACAGGATGAACAGAGTCTGGGAGCTGATCTGGTTAAAAGATTCAATTTAAAAAGCAGATGTAATAGCTTGGAATATAATGCAATGAAACATAACACAAAAATGATTATCCATTGCATTTTTCAAAGGAGATTCAGTTTGTTCTTTGGTCAGTTTTCTTTCTTTCTTTCTTTCTTTCTTTCTTTCTTTCTTTCTTTCTTTCTTTCTTTCTTTCTTTCTTTCTTTCTTTCTTTCATACTTTCTTTCTTTCTTTCATACTTTCTTTCTTTCATACTTCATTGCCACTCTGGAAGTGCATACAGAGAGTCCTCAGTAATTTATTCAATAACAGTTACTCCACAATAAGATGGTATTGCAAGCACAGGTATTTTAGAAGAGAAAAGAAGACACTTCAGGGTTTTATTATAGAACAAGTTTTCTGAGGAGGAATTATTTCTAGCTGTTTTGGTAAATTTTGTGGGGTGGACAAATCTTTCAATGGACCAGTATGTTTTTGTGATTGCAAACTCTACGTACATGAAAGTCAGGTGGATGCCTATGTAAGCTATTTGTACTTTTATGCTCATGTAACATCATATAAACACCATATTTTTTTTGTTTCAAAACCATAGATGTAGAAACTTTGTCACATGAAATCTTTGTATTTTCCTTCACTGATCAGCAAGCATCGTTCAAACGGTGATGAAAGATGAAAGTGAGGAAAGTTCATACCATAAGCTGAGCTTCCGGCTTTTGGCCTGGGCACTTGCTTGTACGGCATGTTCTCTCACAAGGAGTAAAAGTTAAAGCCAGTTTTGGCATTTCTCAGCCTGACAGCACGTTCTTTCCTGTTGGAAGAAGACTTAACTGCGTATGCCATATCGCTTTAAGCCTTCCATTAAGAGGCTACGAAGAAGGAAATGAGACACTCTTATTTTTCCTTCTTGACTTCCTTCAAACGTATTTACATCGAATCACTTTTCAGAATTTATTCTCTAAGGATTTTCAAAGACTAGATATAGAAGGAAAAGCTTTAACAATTGTGCTCACTGCTTTGAACATGATTTTTAAACATAGCTCTATGTATAAAGAGGATGAGACATGTCAGCAGTTTCTTCAGCTGAGGTTCTGAGTGAGCCTAAATCATGTATGTGTGAGAGAAATTCCTGTTGGAATGGGTAAACAGATATTTGGCATCTAAGCGGGAAACTGTGGTTTAATATTGCAGGACTGATTTCTTAATTTTGAAACTTTTGACGTAAGACTTTGCGTTTGCCTTTTCTGTGTTGTGCCTAGAGACTCCAAAACTAAATACAACCACAGACCAGCAATTTATTATTATATTTTCAAAAATAATAGAGAATCTCCATCTTTAAGACAGTAGTGTGATACTATCCTTTACATGGGCTTAGGATTTTCTCTCCATAGGAGTAGCAGTTTAAAACTAAACAAACAAAGCTGCAAATTCTTATGCTCCCCAGTAAAAACTTTGTATGTGCTGTTGGTGTGAAGATTTTCAACTTGTGGCTGAGTGCCTTTCTGCAATGAAATTTATTGCACTGGCAGGGCTTAGTAATATGATGGCATTGCTAACTCTGGACAATGCTCCAGTGATTGCCTAGTGAAGACAGGCCATTGAATGTAGTGCATCTTGGAAGCAACACAAGGTGCCCCAAAATAGCAAAACTGCCATATTTTTCTGTGGAAAGGATATGGATGGGCAGCGGAGAGAATTTTGCTGCTTGCATGTTGCCCGTATTTGGCACTCCTCAAAAGAAGGAGAAAATGATCTAAAATTCTATCAAATATGCCAGGAATAAAATTTAGAACCTTTTCTTTCCTTGAATCTTTAATTATGACCAATATAGAAAACCTCTCCAATTACAATTTTTGTTAGGCTATTGAAAATCATCCACAGAGCTAAAGTAAAAATTAGTACAAGTCCATACAAACAGTGACAGGAAAACGAATGTCCCAATTAATGCTATTTTTACAGTTACAATGCCACAAAAATGTCTCCTATAAAATGAACATATTTTTTTTCTGTGTATTTGTAAGTTAAAACAAAGATACTGTGAGGGTGACAGAGCCCTGGCACAGGCTGCCCAGAGAGGCTCCTTGTGGAGTCTCCTTCTCTGGAGATCTTCAAACCCGCCTGGATGCCACCCTGTGCCCCGTGCTCTGGGTGTCCCTGCTGGAGCAGGGGGTTGGACTGGATGATCTCTAGAGGTCCCTGCCAACCTCAGCCAGTCTGTGGTCAGTAGGTGCCTCAGCTTCCTGAATAAAACTCTTAATACATTTGCTTATTTCCCAGCCGTGCTAAGGCTTAATCATATTTGTAAGACGCTTTGAAGCACTTGGATAAAAAGCAGTATAGTGGTTATCAGCATAAAATCTGCAGTTCTCCACGGTTATTGTTTTGTGCTGTCTGGAATACTTTAGTGTTACCTTGTTTCTAAAATAAGAAATTATTGTGGTGTTTCAGAGGCTGCGGTTTTGGAACTGTCAATAAATGCTGATAATGAGGTATATATGAGTGCAGATGCCATGGACCAGGTTTAAAAGTGTTCTGTTCTTATAGGCTTTGTTTTGACTTGCTGTTTAGACTCAACTTTTGCCTTTTTATTCTTGCAGTATTAATTTTAAGCTGATAGAAAAGAAAAAAGATACTTTTATTGAAGTCTGAATTTAAAATAAAAAAAATGCGCATTCTGGTGGACCACCAGAAGAGATGACATCACGTTCTCATTTAAAATTTTCTCTTTTTTTTTAGGGGCTTCATTTGCAAAATGTGGCTTTAGTTTTGTAGATGTAGTTTTGTTTTTGTACTCTAGTGCAACATTTTAGAATGGCTTGATAGATAAAGATTGTGTGGGGAGGGAAACACGTGTTTTTTGGGGGGAGGGGTGGAGATGGAGAGGGGGAACCCTGTGAAGTCCCCAAATGCTCTTGCATTTCTGGGTGAGGCCCGCAAGAGCTGCGGGGTTGCAGGGAGAGGGAGCCCCAGCCCGCAGCGGGTGCTGCAGTCTAACAGTAGTGAACTGTTGGCAGTGGTGCCACGTCTGGCACCGACCGAGTTTTGGTTTGGCGTAATGACAGTGAGCTACACTGCTTTTTAAAATAATTTTGGCACCCGGCACCAGAAACGCACACCCCTGTTGGTATAATCTGTAGCTGGGGCTGATTCAGAGCACAGGCTGAAGCCAAGCAGGACAACACACTTGGCAAACTCCTCCTCTCGCAGTGGTGTTGTGGCTATCACGGCTTCTCCTCATATTTGGTGCCCGGGGCAATTGTGTTGCAAAGGCAGAGTATATGAAAAAATAACGTTAGGAGAAAAAATCCTTGGAAAACCAATGTAGCTTAGCTGGTGCTCTGTGTGTCCCGCTCTGCTCCCGTGCAGCTCAGCGTAGGGACGTTGCAGGGCTGGCATTTGTAATGCTCCTTCCAGCCGCTGCTGTGGTTGCAGCACATGCTAATTAATGATACTGAACTCTGCCAAGTGTCAGTCTAAAAAGAGTAATAGAGAGTGCCCCAAAAGGACCGGGAACACTGCTGTGACTTATCAGCGCAAATCTGGATTAAAATTTTGGTCAGAAGTGCCCACTGAAGGCTGCAGTCTGTCTGGTGGGAAAAAGAAGATTGAGGGCCTTAGTCTGGGTTCTGGTGGACTGGTGTCTGTTTTACAAAAAAAAAAAAAAAAGAAGAAGAAAAAAAGAAAAAAAGCAGTGTTGAAATGGTTCCTAATCTCAGCAGAGAAACCCAGGAATGAATAGGCATGGTTAACTGAACAATTGTTTCCCGCTTTGATGTGGTTCCTTTAGAAAATCATTAAGACACATTGATAGATCAGCCGGAGGAAACTGTACTGCCACTGTGTGTGCGTGACTTGCTCTGTGGTTGGGGCATTCGCGCCGTTAGCAGGCATGTTTTATGTGCTACTTCCCCTTGTGTTTTACACCCGCCCCGCCACAGGAACAGAGTGAACGGAATGCATAATGCGAGCAAGCCTTCTCCATAAAGCCGGGGCTGCGACAGGAGCCCAGAGGAGCTGGGGCTGCTCACTGCAGTGTCTTCCCGAATGGATGTGGAGGAGAGCGTTGGTGGCGCCGCCTCCGATTTTTCACTTTTAAGATGATTTATAGCACAAGTGGCAATAGTTGGATGGACAGATAAAGGAAAGGAAGGAAGGTAGCTCAGCATTGCTCACAAAAGTAACGCCCAAACTGGCACTTTTACAAACAGTAAATCCAAATAAAGGAGGAAGAGAGATTTTACAGACTTAAGAGGAATGCTAGGGACATCAGGAGATCGTATCTGTACTCTGCTGTATCTTCTGTTAGACTTCATCAGTTTGAAGACGAAGAAGCTCTTCGTATTTGTTTGTTTTTGACTAGATGTTAGTGTTATGCCTGTTAAGAGCATTTGAAGATATGGCTGGTTTTGAGCATTGTTTCATATTGATGAAAGTGTTCTGATATTTTTGTTTGTTTCCTGATTTGCTGCACAAACTATCACTCCCTGCCCATATAAGCACTTGCTTGTCCAGAGACCTTTGTGCCTGTAGATACGATCTGGAATTTGTTGTCAAATGTCATTGTTAAATGTCATTGAAGGTGAAAAAAAAAAAGGCTGTTTCCCCATTACTAATTATGGTGAAGTGCCACATTATGCCGTACCGTAGTTAACAACTTCAGGGACGCAAAGAGCCTTTAGCTTTGTCTCTTGGGAGTGGGACTTTTTCCTCTTTAACTCAGCTCCAGGAAACTGGAACAGTTGTGTTTTCAAGACCACATACCATTGGGAAGGAAGTAGGGGTGGAGATGTGTGCTGAGATTAAGTGGGTATGAGAAGCAGTGCGCTATGTAAAGATCTAGGAACTGCATGATTTTCGGAAAGGCGCGCTCTCTCTTTGTGCCATGGGCTTCGGTATTTTTAAAGACTTCAGCGACAATGTTGCTAAATCTAGTAACCTGCCAGAAATCTCCATGCTGAACTGTCTCGTATGTATGGTTGTCACAGACCGCACTTCTCTGCATACCATTCCCGTCTTGCTCTTTGGCATACATACTAGGTATGTGGATGTATGTGTGTGTGCCTGTTTGTGTGTGCAAGCCCAATGTTTCATGTACTTCGGCAGTCTTTCTCCAGAATACATGGTTATATTCATCATGGTAAAGGAATTCTATAATTGTGGGAGTTATTAAAAAATAACTTTAAAATATTTTTACAAGTGTAGCATTAACCCTTTCCAGTCTGCTGTTGCATCCCCAAGTAGTAGTCTGGTAAATTTAAAATGGGGACACAAAAATTCTGTTCCTTTTCAGTTCCCAGTGAGGTAATATTGTGAGAATAAAACATAGAGGACTCAGAGCACAGATTTCAGGAGGAATTTTGCAACTTGGTCGTAGCAGTCAACCTTTTTCTGTCCTGCGCAGTATTGCCAATTCAGTTGTCAGTGTAATGTTTAGAAACAGTTTTTCCTTTCCTACTGGAACCACCAAAACATGCTAACTCCAGGCCAGACTAATAGCATGCTTCCCAACTCTGCTTAAATGCTTATGCAGGGCAGTATGTCTTACAGCATTCTTTCGAGTAAAGTCCTGCAAACGGCTCAAATTAGTTTACGTCACTTATGATGTGAAGGTGCAGCACATACCTGTGGACCACGCAGGGCAGGAACAAGTTGCAGCGATGGCAGTAAGTGTGGCAGGGAGACGTGTGCTAGCTTTTCTGTCTACAGATTGAATCCCAGTACGGAGTTTTCCCGTAGCCTTCAATATCAGCCCATCAAGTCCCTGCTGAAGGGGATTCCTCAGCGTGGAGCTTTGGCGAGGACTGGATATGAGACCCATCCTCTCAGGCACACAACGTTGTGCAGAACAGCCTGCCAGTGTGATGAATATGTTTCCTGTTTCTGTTTTATTCTGGTTCTGCAGCACTGACACATTCAAGTGACTGTAATTTATTTTCTGGGATGAGTAACAGCCTCCTGATTTGGCAAGAGCAAAGCTGGGGCTACCTTTTTAATTCTTACTTTCTTTTCATGTATCTCAGCTTTGGGCTAAGTAACGAAATTGAGTAAATCAGCCATAATCTTCTATTGAATAGGAAAAATCCATACCTGAAGTAAAAACAAATAAAAGTGGGTATGTAAAGTGAGGTTCCACCATGGTTTTCTCAATAATTAGCATACATATTACTTAAAAATATGAAGAGGCTAACAGACCAGTATAGTCTTGTCTGAAAGTTAACTCTGCAGCATTTTTTTTTTTCACCAGGAGTAATGCTGGAGGTCTTTATTTGCAAAGGGTGGTGGTTGCTGCTAGCACAGTGAAAAATATGTACTAGTGGGTGAAACGGTGTATGTGGAGCTAAGCCGTAGCGAGCAGGGTCACATCTTCTTTTCAGGCTGTTTTGCAGTTTGCTTAGAAAAATGGCATCTGCCCTTCTAAAAGATGAAGAAAACGCTTGTAGGGGAGACATTTCTTAAAGGTGGTCTGTTTATAATGGAGAAGCTACTCAGCTTTTCAGGTATTGCATGCTCTTTTAGGCTAAGTATCATTGGCAGAGCATGAGTGGGGACTAGTGCAACATAAAATTCTGTCCCAGAGTTTATCAGTATAGTGTCTGACTATACTGATTCAATTCACTAAACTTAAGCACAGTACATTAATGTACAGGTATACCCAGAATACATTAATATCAGTGGTTTGTTTAGCTGTCACTTTATTTTGCTAACAAACAATAAAGCCTGCAAAGCTATTACACTTTGCATTTACGTACTTAACTTTCAGGAGTGAAGTGCGTGGCTGTATCTTTTATAGTGGAAAATGATAATCCTTTCCAGAAAAGAGCTGTAAAATATAGTGAATACATAGAATGTCTACAAATGCCAGAGACCTTTAGAAGTTTAACAAGCAAATGCATGATTTAACCTTTTCAGCTGAACACATATTTGTGATTGAAAGAAAGAAACTGTCATTGACACGAACTGTGGCAAAATGATACAATAGCTTCAATAATCAGATTAATAGGCACCATCTGAATATTAACTGTGGCAGGGCTTTACTCTTTACAGTTTGAGCTTTGTGGAATCTGGCTTGCAGATATTTTACATTTTGAAATTTTTAGTCCTCTTGCTGTTTGCTAGAGACTTAAGAAAGTTTGCCTGGGAGCTCATTTTTTTCCATAGTATTTCCCCTACATTAGACCTTGTTATGTGCGTGCTGCAAATTTTACCTTGACTGAAGGTATTCAAGTTACATTTGGAGTAACTGCATTCTGGGCATGGAAGGATGATGCACATCCTCTCCAACCAGCGTGTTACGGAGCCTTACGGGAAGAGGGCTTCACATGGAAGAATACGCGGATTTGCAGCTCCGATGTCAAGACCATTGCGTCGATTCCCTGTTTCTCTGTCTCTCCCTCACCGGGTGCACATGGAGGTGCAGAGGTGTGCTCTGCAGGAACATTTTACCCATTTCCAGCCTCTCTCCTTGAGTTTCCCCCCTGGAAAGCTAATGATACTCACTCTTGAAGGCAGAACGGTGGAAGGTTCAATGTATTTCTTCTGGAACTTTTTGCCTTTCTATTTCCAAGCCCCCCAAAGCAGTGTGTGTTTATTTCCACATGTGACAAGCCTGCAGTCGTGTGTGCTTTCCGCGCTATAATGACTCAGATGTCATAATTAATTTGATGAGCAGGTGGGGGTTATTAGCCTTGTGCTTCACTTGCTAATAGCCGCGCAGCTTTTCTAAAGTACTCTTTCAACTAAGGAGGCATTTCTCCACATAGAATAAACAGTGCAGCACAAAAGCCTCAGTTAGATAACTATCCTCGGGTTTGAAAGGCTGCCAAGCAGATGTTGTTATTGGAGCGGGCCCAGGCGAGATTGGGCAAGGCAGATGCGAGCTGGGGGAGGAGGAGGAGGCC
>JAWLRI010000157.1:2671667-2699033 GCA_034781795.1 Crypturellus tataupa
TGGCTTCCCAAAACCGGGACCGCGGGTGCTGCCCGCTGCCCGTGCGCGCGGGGCTGCGCGCCGCCCCGGGGCTGCGAGCAACGGGGGAGGGAGCCCCCGTCCCCCCGCCGTCCTCGTCCCCGTATCCGTGTGGGAATGAGACCCAGTGTTCATCCAGCAGTCAGCGACTTCTGGTTTGCATTAAATCGGCTGTGCGCAATTTCTGAAGGGC
The DNA here is from genome assembly GCA_034781795.1 of Crypturellus tataupa. Lineage (NCBI taxonomy): Eukaryota > Metazoa > Chordata > Aves > Tinamiformes > Tinamidae > Crypturellus > Crypturellus tataupa. The sequence continues at coordinate 2,671,879 of JAWLRI010000157.1, forward strand.
CTGCAGAGACTTTCCTTCATACCTATCAACATATGTAATGAACATGACTGCGCTGACATTTACCAGAACTCCGAGGTCCTGCTTTATTACTATAAATTAGGTCGTGCAAATTTAAGACAAAATACTGTTTGGTTTCCTGTCACCTCCCAGTTTAATTTTTTTTTTTCTGATGGGGTTCTTTGCAGTATTAAAAAAATTACAACTAATAGCTACACCCCTGCTTTTTATTGCTTTTTTTTCATAACAAAACAGACAATCCAGTGGATTTGTGTGTGAGAGATGAATAGATTTGGACTGAAAACTAAGCTGATCTGTCTTTTACCTTCTCCAGATTTTTTTCCTTTATGATCCCAGGCCTTTTAAGACGCGTCTCCCTCTCTTTTTCTCTCTTTCTCTAGATTAAATTCTGTAATCCCATTTTTCTTTTACTTGATCTCCAGCCAGGGGTCTGGGGCTTTATTGCCAAGGGATAATTTTTGATAATGGGCTATTAAAACACTTGGAGCTTCCATCTCGTCTCCCACATCTGTATGTGCACAGATTGTGTTTCTGTGGAGGGGGAAAATCTCTCACTTGGCAGAAATCAATGGATTGTATAGTATAAATGACTTAAAGAAATAGATATTGCTTTAACTAAATAAACCCCCAAACTATTACAAGACCCAGGTAACCACTTCATGAAAGACAATGAAGTGATGGGTCTCTTTCTTACATGTTTTATTTGCTACCTGAAGAAGTAGTTTGCTGTTTCTTCTGCAGACAGATGTGCTATGTGTAGTTAAAGGGTTGTTTTACAGTTTCTTTAGCAGTGGAAATTCACTAGTACAAGGCAAGACATAAAAGTCTTGAGACTTTTCATTGCCATTTAAAGCGTAGTTAATTCCACTAACAACAACCCTCCCCTACCACCACCAACAAAAAAAAACCCAGATCTTAAAGCATAACCACATATTCTATAAAAATATACATACTTAAATATTTAGTATTTTGACTTATGAATTTTGGCAGTGCTGATTTCCGATAGTGTTTGTTTACCAGGATCATCTTTTTACTCACTTAGATTTGATTTCTCAGTCAGAATGGAGTGTGTTTACGTATTTTCCAAGATAAAGTCAGGAGATACTCAGTTCCCAATTTAATGCATTTATATTTAATCTCACTATTTTTTACAGATGTGTGAGACAATTCACATTTTACCACTGAGAAATCATATATAAAAATAATTAATGTAATCCAAATATTGATAATAACAGGTAGGTAATGATTTTGTACTTTGAATTACTTATTTTGATAGTTAGGTATGTGTTGTTGATTGTTCTTATAAAGTATGTGCGTGTAAAAGATGGTGTAATAAAAACAGTCCAGTGTAGAATAACACATTTATTATGTACGCATACATAATCCTGAAGTCATGGCTGGCTTAATGTACTTGTCTGTTTAGAATAGTTTTATGGTAAAACCATCAAATTCTTGTTTGGGGAGAAAAGTTGAAAAGTGAAGTTCTTGATTTCCTCCGGATGGCTACATCATGCAGCATTCTCCGAAGTACGGCCCAAACCTCTACAAAAAGAGTATCTCTGTGGTGGGCCTGGGGCTCCCGTTTCTGCCAGGGAAAGCAACTTACTGCAGTGATCTAGGACTTTATTTCCTTAAACTTAACATTTTTTTTCTTTGTGCTCCTTCAACAAGTGTATGGCAGCTTGAGTGCCTGTAGGAAGCATTACCCCTTTAGGATTTATATAACCAGGGTATGCTGCAGTATATATGAAAGAAGAACAGAAGGTAGCATTGTTTGACAATAACCTTTAACCAATATTTTGGCAGAGAATGGGAAATGAGGCCTATATACGTGTCCACGTGGCACACAGCCTGATGCAGGAAACATCCAGTCTGTCATTTTTCTTGCTAGTCCGAGGAGACGAAGTTTAAGTTCAGACTCCTGTTCCTTGGTTCTGACTTTGGGTACTAATTTGTCTGTTTCCACCTGTTCCACTGTCTTGTTTGGCAAGCACTAGATGTGAGCATCTAGATGTTGGCCCTCCACCGAATTGCCAGTAGTGCCAGTTTCAGGTCTTGTGCCTACTCCTTCAGCTGCCCAGATGGGACCAAAAGCAGTCTTCTACTTGGGCCTCATTTGAAAAAATATATGGTGGGTAAGCAAGCAAACCACATTTCTTCCTTTGAAAATAGATTCTCTACAGGGACAAAAAAAAAGGACAACTTGCAAATGCTATATACTAAACTACTCTACCAGTAAGGCCCTTATGCAATTTCGTTTTGATCTTTTTTCCATCTTATCTGTATTGAAGTCAGTGAGATTATTATCTGAAATTATCTGAAAAACAAACAAACAAAAAAGCCAAACCAAAACAAAAAACCCTTGTGATTGGGCGAGTGTATATTAAAGAATGATTAGCCCCTGAATGATTAGCTGAATATTTGCAGCATGGTTCCTTGTTTTCCTAGTGCTCTTTCAATTTCTAAGTTGCACAATATGTCATAATCATGGGGAAAAAATTAAGTCAAAAGAGACTTAAATTAAATTAAAATACTTTTAATAGTCCCTAGGGCACCAGTGTGATGACTCAATGCTAATCTAAGAAAAAAAACAGGAGAGGTTAAGCTGAATGTAGAATAAGTTCCTTCACTTGTAAAAGTCCAATTCCTTTCCATTGTATTTCACTTTATTTATTAAAGGTGTTTGTTCCATCTCTGTAACTAAGCTGAATAATTAATCTGAATAATGCTGGTGATCAGTGGAGACGCTTTTTCTTTGGCTTTTATTGCCCTTGTCTCTTTTAAGAGTTTTGGAGACATCTTTCATAAGAGACTAAAACCTTCAGTGATAAAGTCTGCAAGTGATAGAACGGGGGAGACGAAATGTAATGGAAAAGAATCACTGACAACAAGCAGTCTGGACTGGTTCATGTGTTGCCTCCTTTATTTTTTTTATGTGTCCAAATATAAAGTTGCATGGATAGGAATAAAGAACAATGTTCACACTTACAAGCATGAGGAACACTGACTTTGGGAATAAATTGATATTCACTGTAAAGAATAAGCTGAACTTGGCAAAAAGTGCTGGTGGCTTATACGTAAATAGGAAAATCCTGAACAAGACTATGGTCGGCATTTTGGCTCTGATTCATTCTGGAGCAGTCACTGGCTTAGTTCTGAAATCCACAGGTTAAGAAGAATTGTTTTTAAATAACTTGTGATGAGCACTGCTCGAGGTAGTATTCTGTCAGCTTGCTGCAGACTTGAGCCAACCTTGAACCATTTTAAGCATTTTAAATGGAGCAAAACAGTTAACTGGGCTTTCACTGACATTTTTACTTGGCATTCTTTTCTACTTAGTGTTTTCATCTGGGACCAGAAATACTGAAATACCACAAGTCAGTCAGTTTTTACACTATTTCTGCTCCAGTTGGAGAGAGAAAGTACTGGCTTCATTTTGCAAGATTCCTAGTCCAATATTTCCTGAAATATCTTACGAGGCAAAGGCCAGATCTACAACAGAAACTTCTGCCAACAGAATAGTGCTGGTAAGAGGCTGTGACTTTTTTGCAGCAGAACTGTAGCCTGCACTCAGTTCTGCTGCAGAAATGTATTTGTAGTGTTGGCGTAGTAGGTTAGATAGGTTAGATTCAGGTAACAGTTTGGTCAGAAAAACAATATTTTTCCTCTGTTCTGTGTAAGTTTTTTTTTTCTTTTTTATTAATGAAGTAAAAGCCCACATACAATCCAGTGAATTAATTATTCCCGAAGAAAATGAAATATGACGGAGACAGATACACGTGTAAAGTCTTAAGAATCTGCCCATCGATTTTCGTCTCAAGTGAGCAAGCACGTTATCTCTGTGTCATCTACGGGGAGAGCTGTGTGTTTTTGAAGTACACGTTGTCTAGCCCCAGTGCGATTTCAGTGGCTTAGTTCCTCCTCACAGCATTGTGGAGGCTGCGAGATCCTAAACTGATTGATATTTTTTTAAACGCTGTGCTTTGGCAGCTACCCGGCAGCGCGATGTGTCGGAGAGCCTGTGTGCTTTTGGAAATCTTAACCCCAGTGCTTCCCCAGCATGGTTTTCCAGTGGCCGCCCCGTACCACACAGCGGGGCGCGGGGCAGGCTCCCGGGCTGCCGCGCACCGAGCTGCAAGGCGAGCGGAGAGCTCCCTGTTATCCCGTGCCAGGGCTGACCGCTTGCACAGCCCTCCGTTTCCCTGCGCGCAAGTACTGAGTGCAGCTGGAATATTTGTGGTCTTCCGTCTGCCCAGAAAGCAGGGGCCCCTGAGACACGCTGTTGCGCGCGGGGCTCCTGAGCTGTGTGAATCCCCCAGCAGAGGCAGCGCTTGAGCGGCTGAATTCGAGTCTTCCTGTTGATAATAGAGGACCTTGCTGCGTAAATTGTTTGTTTTATATTTTCGAGAGAAGCTGCTGGTTTAGGGAGAGTTACTGAGAGTGGGATTTAGCTATTTTTTTTTACTGTACATTGTTCCCTTCATACATATTTTATGTTTTACTACCACCATGTATAGCTGGCCTCTTGCCAAGGCTCTCAAAAGCTCATTTGCAATGGCAAATCACATTATGGCAAGTCAGCTGTGCTGCCTGCTTCAGAAAGCTGGATGGAGAGCATGAGAACAAGGCTCTGCATGGCCTTTCCAGTTGGTGTGGGTTTGGGCAGAGTTTTTTACCTTTTCCTTAAAGGCACATGAGGAAGTCACAAGAAAAGTTCCCTTCCTGGCACCTTTTCTTGTAGGTCTTCTTGGGGTGCTTCAGAGGTGAGCAGAAATGTTTCCATTAGCCCAAGGAGATCCTGCCCTCCTGGCCCTTTTCTTTTTCTTGCAGCAGTGCTAAATGTAGAAGAAAATCCCTCAAAACCAGTAAGAGGAGGTGAACTGATTCTCATTTCCAATCCCATACACTCCTGAAAAATGAGGGCGTGCAAAGAGCCTCTTGGGATAGGAAAAGTGACTCTAACTTCTGCTTCAGGCAGCTGGACGAAGGAATAATAGACTGTTGGACTTCTTTTAGATCCAGAAGTTTGTCAGCCAGAATCGTTTCAAAGACAAATCCCTTAAGAGGCTAAGCACTGTCACTGTACCCTGTGAAGACCCATATTGGATATCAAGCTTGGCTACTACTCATTGTCTGTTTGGCAGGGATTGGGAAAGATATTTTCAGCTCTTGTCCCAAATAGAGACATTTGCTGTATTCATGTTACTACAATTATAAAACATCTGAATTAAAGATACAGCTAGTTTCCTTCTTTTTTTCCTCAAAAGTCCATTCATTTCTTTTTTTCTAACTGGAGCTGCTAACACTGCTCAGAGGTGAGGTAGCCAGGATCTTTCTATTATAAGTATGCTTCCAGTTACTTAAAACTCTGTCAACCTTTCCCCTTTATGCCTTAAGTTTTCCATTCAGAGTGTCACCTGACACTGAATATTATTTTAAAAGCTTGAGCAAAATTGGACTAGACATTTCCAAGAACGAGATTAAATGAAAACATGTTGGCTTATAGTAAATACTTTTTATGGCTGTTCTGTTGAGGAGCTATGGCACGTCCATGTTTTGGAGCAAAGTCCTGAAATTCAGCATAGAAGTCACTTTGGTGTAAGGCGATGACTATGTTTGTTCATGTGAAAAAATGCCTAAATGTATCCAAGTTGCGCCAAAGAGACTTTGCAAAAGCTTACTTTTTGCTTGCGTGTTGTAGCCACATTGGGCTTCAAAACATACATTTTTGGAAGGTGCCATCTGCTCTGAGCTGGTCCTTGTCAAGTTTGTAGGACCTGCACAGGCATTTCTGCACCTTTTGCTCCTGTGGTCCTCTTCAAATCTAGAAAGGGAAATTGCCTCAGTATCTTGGTGCCTACTTGTTAGGTGGATCCAGTAGGGATAAACGTGGCGGATTTGAATGTAGTCAAGGGGGACAAGGAGAGTAGGTGTAGGGGACAAGGAGTGGCTTCACAGGAGTGGAATGTGGTAATAAACCAACATGCAGAAGTATGAGTTCCCTATAAACATTTTGCTGCTAAAGGAACTCAGCTTTAGCATACTGAAAAGGTAGCAGTTAATGGAGAAAATGAGCAATCCTCAACTAGGTTTCCTGAGCACAGGTTTAAAGACTTCAGATAAACTATTCCATTTCACTTTTTTAAGACAATTAAAGCTTCTCTTAGACATTAATTCTTTCTTTTTTGAAAAGAAGGTGATCATGAAGCCACAAAGCCTTCAAGGCTTAGGTTTTTTGGAAGTGATATAGTCAGTGGACATTAGTTTTCAAACAATCCAAAGTTGTGACAAGTGTCTTTTTACAGGGAAAATAAGACAAAAGACTTGCTTCCAAGTTGCAAAAAAACAACCTTAATGTGTTTCAAAGTGTTTTGACACCTTCATAAAACTTGAATTAGCTTAGTTTAGCTTCAGAAACACTGCCGTGAATGGCACTATTAATCCGTGTAGAGAGGTTAGTACAGCAGTGGTAAAACGTGCTGTTACCCCTGAAAAAATAGTCGGTCTGAGAAAGAAAAGTTCTCTGTTTATGCCTCAGTAACACAGTGTTAAGTATGTTTGTCTGGTTTCTACCCTATCAACTTGCAAACTTAGCCTGAGCTGTTATTGTTGCGTGGAGGTTGTTCCTTCTCACATATTAGCAGTAACAAATATTCTACAGGCCAAATTACGTCCTCAACTGCACTTTTGCCTTGAGTCAATTTGCACAGGTGTGCAACTTTAATAAACAAATGTGGCTGTAATAGGACTAGAATCTATTTCTCATGCTCTCTTAACTATGCAAACTCTTCAAAGCTAATCCGAGTAAAAGTCTCTTCAGTTTCCAAAATAGCTGTCCCTGGGTAAGCATACATTGATGGTGTTTTAATAATGAAGCTGACATTTTCTTTTTTTCTTCTTTTTTTCCCCTTTTTTTTCCCCAATTTTTGAGTTGTACTTTCCCTTCTATTTTTTTTATTTTTGTAATTAGTTGTTCCCTTTGTCTTTCCTGTAGCTGAAGTGCCCCAACCAATGTTTGTCTCTCCTCATGTAATTTAATGTAACTTTACAGAATGAAAGAGAAAATGTGTTTAAAATGTCAAAATCTACAAATTCATAAACAAATCTAATCAAATTTTTGCAGTTCCTTGTATTTCTTTGGAGTATCACATTGACTTTTGTGTTTGGATTACATGGAAAACTGTTTACTGTTCTCTACAAAAGAGATTGCATTAATAAATACTTTGCATGTATAAGGATCATAGTTTGGTCACCACTGTGACCAAATGGACAATCTTGTTTTAGATGATCATTATGTAAGACGTCTGTCTACTGTCTATACAGTAGTTTATCCCTGTAGATTCAGGAGCTCCTTAGTTAGAGTGATGGTCTAGTTCTGCACTCTGCCATTGTTAGTTGAGTCACGAAACACTTCTGTGAGGAGATCTGCACACTCCTGTTGCTTGTATGTTTCCAGCACCAAATTTGAGGATGAAGCCTTTGTGACAGACACCTCCCTGGCAATACCAAGCTCATAATTTTTCATGGAAAAACTTGAAAAAACTATTTTATTTACGGTTATTTCCCACTGTGTGCCTGAAAAGACTGAAAGTTTCTGCCTTAAGTAAAGGTGGTGCTTTTGATAGTAATGTCTATTTGCAGTGTTATGGCTCACAACCCCTTGGTGAAAATTGTGATTATTCACAGAAAGCAAGACATATAGGAGTTTTTCCTTTCTTAAGTGATCCTTAGAAGTGGAACTTTGTGCATTACTTTATGCAGTACACTTTTTTCTTTACGAGAAAGCAAAATATAGGAAGTATTTCTTAGGACAGAATTGCCTTGTTTAGCTAGCTGGATGGGGAGTTGGATGCTGGGTTGTGAGAAGGCTGCTGGTACCAACTGGATGAGTGTCTCAGTGAGGCTTTATCCATGATTGTCATGACTTGTATGTGAAAAGTTAGCAAAAATCAACATCTGCTGTGGAGCCTGAACATTTGAATACTTTGGAAGTCTCTGCTGGGGATATAAAGAAGGACACACTTAGCAAAATAAGGAAGATTTTTTTTCCCAAGTTTTCTGCTTCTAACACACAAAAAATCTTTTTGGAAGGAATTTACCAGATGTTTAAACAATATGGTAGAATCATTACATTGCATACTGCAGGCCTGAAGGTCCTTGAGAAAAAAGATCATGCCTGAACCCCTACTGTTCAGCCGTTTGAGACCCTTTATATAAACAGTTTTAGCGGATGTTTAGTTGAAGAGATCTGTCTTGCCATGGCAGTACCATGGAAATATAGCCCTGGAAGATAGGGTATAGCCATTCCAAACGGTGTGGTTCTTCAGAGAGTGAGCAATGGAGGGTTGAGGACTTCAGCTGCACTTTTTATTAATCTTTGACCTGCTTTCGGCTGCCTGTGGCACATGGTGTGCTTGTCTTTGAGATGAATCTGATGAGAACAGGGCGAGTCGTGAGCGATACCCAGACTAAGGCTGCAGCTTGAGCTTGGCCATGGAGTGCCCCACGGAGCGAGCGGAGAGCGTGTGTTTGCACTGACCTGCCGTTTACCCTTTGAGCGCTCGAGGTTGTTTTTCACTGTGCTATTCTGAGCCCCTCTCTCCCCCCACCCTGTCCCGGTGCTGCCCTTCCTCCCCTCGCTCCTCACCATCTTTGATCCTGGCAGCAAGAGTTCATTCCATAACTCAGGTCAGACAGAAATGATGCATTGCATCACAGCTGCTTTTATGAAAGTGTTTATTTCATATCTGAAATGTTTTTATATACATTTGCTCTGCTATGACTTGCAGGAGGAGAAAGAAAGCAGTTTTACTGCAGGCAAAACAGCCACCTGTGAAAACTAATTGCGTAGGTTGCGTTCTGCTGGTATCTCCGGGAATGATCCATAAGGAAGAAAGTAAATATCCTTAATCTGCAAGGAGATCACCTGTATGCCAAAGCGATCTCCTTTATCAAAGTGGTGATTGAAATATCTCTTCAGATTTGTGGTGGTATGTGTACGGGGGGAAGGAAAGGAGGAAATATAACTCTTGTAGAGGCAGGTGCCTCATCCCACTAAAGCATGTAGATAAATGAGAAATGACAAACTCAAGAGGCTCTAACTAGATTGTTTCATTAAGTATCATAATTTAACATGCTCGGTATCCAGTTACTTTCAAAGAAGGATTTCAGAATCCAGGCTGCTTTTCAATCTTGTCTTTTTTTTTTTTCTCAGTAAGATATGGTTTGCAGTGCTAAGCTATGCCGTTTTCCTCCCTCCTCCCAAATCCTGCTCTCTATCAGCTTGCAGAAAGCCTTGCTGTAGACTTAAAAAGAAAAACCGGTTAAAAAATACAGGGCTCTAAGGCAGTTCAGCTGCATGCTACCTCTGGGTGTGTTGTTCAGGCAGCTCTGTGAGAGCCTGCCATACTAATTGCTAAGAAAGCCAGGGCATTTCTTCCAGGCATAAACAGGAATAACTGCTTTGTTCCTGCTACGTGCTCTGCTCTCCAAGAGCTGCTGAGGACTTACCCGTGGTCCTCCAGGCTGCAGCTCCCCCAGCTGCCAGGGCCCAGGGTGACTGAGCCCAGGATCCCCAGTTTTGTGGTATCTCAGGACGTGGTGGCAAGTAGGTTATGCGTGGGTCTTGCAAGGCCCAAGCTCTCTCCCTCCTGGAAACACCCTCTTTGGGTTGCTCAAAGCTGGGGTGTTTCATGGCTGAGGTTACTTCAGCCCTTTGACTTGCCTTCTCTTTTTTTCCAAGATCAGATGACTTTTTCTCCTTTTTTTGGAGTAGTCTCGAAAAAAAAAGTTGAAATCTTTAATTGTGTCTCGAGAACTGGATGGGCCAGTCCAATAAACCACCGCTTTCCTGCACCAAAATAAAAACTCATTACTGATTCCATTAATGGGATTTTTGACAACTCTTCTTGGCCCTGTGCAGTTTTCAAACAGCCCTTCACTGCCGGCTTTTCCATCCCTGTGCATTAAATATTTTAGGAAGAATTGAGAGTCTACTCCATGAAGCAAATGATAGATAACTCCTTTTCTGACCAAGCTGTATGAAAAGTCTGTTTAACTGATTTTTCACTACGGCTTAATCCTTGCCATACGGGCTAAAAATGAAAGTAATACCCCACAGCAGATTGTGAAAGAAGAGTGTTTTGCAACTCTGAATTTTAAGCAAAACATAAAAAAACTTGCTGTCCCCCATCTTCTTAAGCTTAACCTCAACTTAACCAAACTGAAGTTGGATTTTGGATGAATATATCAGACGGTAAAGGAACAACTGAATTAAAGGGCTGGACTTGTCCTGTGACATGCAACATCAGGTTGTGATTTTTACTATTCAAGAGCTGAGAAGACTACACAGTACCAGCAGGCAGCCCTTTTATGAAGTGCCCATACTGAACGTATTCTGCAAGGAACAAATAATAAGAGGAGCCAACACCAGAGTGACCTTAAAATCTGGAACTGACCCTTTGCATTATACCCCCTAATCAAATTAATCTTCAGGATTGACAGCAGTAGCCATGCAGCAAGAGGGAGTTGATGAACTGGCAGAATCTATACAATATTAAGACACATACGGACCAGATGGAGTTATGGAATGTGTTAGTGTCACGAGGATCACATTGCATGAAAAAATGTATATTTTTCCAAGATGAATGTCATTGTCTTCTACAGTTATAAATTTTTATAGGAGGTAAATTGAGGCACAAGAGTACTAGATGACTTGGAATTTAGAATGCTGAGTTAGTGAAATCCTGAATGCCAGCTCCATGTTTAAGTGCTGGGCATTCACACTTCCAAAAGACTAGCCCAAAGTGTATGTATTTATGCATATTTGCATTGTCAGCCATGAATCATGATTTTGCTTAGCTAGTATACTATAAATATTTTATTATGCTTTTCTCAAGAATAGGTGACATTGCTCTGAAAAGCATTCGTCATCAATTATCTCTTATACTGTGTGATACATTAAACACACTACAAGCCTAGTTGTCCCCATGGGAAGGAGTGTTCAACCTGGATGAAAAATGAGATGTAGAATTCCTTCCTTCCCCCGTCAATTAAACAAACTTTCTAATACTTTCATTTTGTGACCTTAACATTGCATAACAGTCTTCTACTTCTAGTGGTTATTATAGGGCTGTGGCTTTTTTTTTTTACCCTCCACATTCTGAAGCTGGACAGATTATTTTCCTTTTAGAGCAATAGCTGCTTTTTCAAGTTTATACAAATGCGTGTCATAGGTGCAACCTTATCCCATCTCCTCTTACACTAGAGACAGAAGCGCCACTTGTCAAAAGTCTCAAATGCTGGAGGGGAAGAGGATGTTGCTGATGCCAAAGAAACCTGAGAAACACACACCTGTTGTTATTTCAGAGCGCTGTGCCTCTGCTGATTATTGGCGGAGGTTTAAAGCTATGTATGATTTAGCTCCAATTCATAATTTGACAAGGAGGGACGCACTCGGCTGAACAAGCAGGGATCAAAAGCTGGGAAGTCACAGACTTGCAGGCTTTGGCAACCGACTGTGGCCCTCCGAGTGACAAGGGAGTCCCTGTGTTTTTGCAGGCTCATCCTGGCACACATCCCTGGGGTCTGGCACGAGACCCGGGGGTCGGTGGGAGCTGCTCCTGCCCTCCTCCTGTCCCCGGTCTGCAGGAGCTCGGTGCCGGTGTTTACTCAGCATCTCGTTGGCCACTTCCCGCTTGCTGCACTTAGCCACACCTGTTTTTGTCACCAGTCAATCCTGACACGCTTCCTCTGTCAGCCGGAGGTTTGGTGGTTTCTTTCTGTCTCTGTCTCTCTCTCTCTCTCTTTTTTGCAATTCTATGTTGTGAGAATTCCTGGCTCCCAAAACCATTCTGGGCAGCTGTGTTGGGCCCGAGGCTCTGGCTCAGTGTTTAAAACCGTTTTTGCTACTGTACTCATGCTGGCTTGCATCATTACTTCTCCTGCATGAGACAGGGAGCTATTACTTAGCAGTGGTCAAAGGCATCAGATTTTGGATTCATGGAAATTACTGCGGTTCATGAAGAGCCTTAGGTTGACCATTTCTCTATGTATTGCCCTATGACAAAAATATGTCGTGTCTGTTTATGTGAAACAACCAACATTCCCAACTGAAAGTGGAGGAGAATGGAGCTGCACGTTTACCACTGCTTCTGCTGTTACAAAGGTGCTTGGGACACTCTTCTGCTTCCTGTCATTGAGTCCTGATTTCCATTCTTCCTACTGGGTATTCTCCATGAAGTCCAAGGAATTATCCTTTGAACACAGGCCTGTATTCTGAAGGAAAGGTGTCACCTGGTTTAGTTCTGCTGCGCTTCAGCGGAGGACTGAATTCAGGACCTTAACTTTCTCAGTTTAGAGTCCCTGTCAGGATGTTGTTAAAGAACATGTAAAGTGAAATACACTTCTAATTCTCTTTCATAATCATCACTGCATTTCTCTTTGCAGATGCTTTATGTATCTCAAATATAATATAAGCTCTTGAACATATAACATGGAGTGGACAAGACCGTCTATAGACCTGGGTGCAACATGGAGGGGGAGAGATCTTTTATGAAAGACTTGACCTTCAGGCATCAGCTTCAGTATTTCTTTTCAATTTTTAATTTTCTTAAATGTTAAGGGAGTATGCACTCCCTTCTAACACACTTCAGGAGTTTCATTTCCGTTCTGCATACATAGCTGTGAATACGTGCTTGGTTTCTGTTCAGTCTTACCAGACCCAGTGTCACCTTCTTTAAAGAATACCTAGAAAATGCACTTTGTCAGGCTGGATGCCTGAGACAACACGAGTTGTTGTGTAGTTTTGGCAGGAGGCCTGGCGAGACCCCCTCCCCACGCCTCGGAGGGCTCAGTGAGAGGTGGGTTGTGCCGCCCCACATGCTCATCCCCTTGGAGCCCATGCGAGCGCAGGCCTTGCTGCGCTGATGCCATTTGTTTGCATACCATTTGCAGCAACCTGAATGACTGGTTATTCTGGTCAGGAGAAAACAGCACTGACATCATGTGATTCTGGCAAAGAGAGCCACCGTTGGATCGTGGCCTTTGAATACCCAAGGGGCTGGCAGCAATCTCAGGGGTTGGCCGGGAGCCCCATTGAGTTCACTAGCAATCAGTTGACTGCTGGGCTGGACAAGCTGCCCTACTTTCTCTGACAAGCTCTGTCTAAAAGAATGATGGGCAGCCTGCCACTGGTGTTCTTCTCTGGAGTCGCTGCGGATTAACCGCTTAGCTGCTCAGCACTCGAGGCGCTGCGTTTTGGGGAATGCGCATCCACAGGACACTGCTCGGTGAGGGTGCCACATCCCTGCCTCCCGTGTGGCCAGCCTTCACCGTAAGGTGCAAGGTTTACCTTTTGAAATGCCCATCTCTCCTTGCCAAATGGCAGAGGAATGCCAAGAGGCTTGAAGTTTCTAAGAGTTTCCTTTATTTTTTAACAACGTGTGACAATCTAATTATTCAAACTGTAAGTTCCTGCACTGCAAAAATCCCTGGAGGAAAAGTAAACAAAAGAAAAGTCAACTCTTTGAAAGATGCAGAATATTTAGTAACTATTTATTATAGCAGAGGCATTCAATTATTTCTTAATAAGACTTTGATACATTCTCTATGAAAGAAGAAAGGAGATTTTCAAGGTAGACCTATTTTCATGGATTTGTGAATAGTTTTGAAAGGCAGATTGTCATAAACATGAAACTGACTGTTGCCAATCTGAATTTTGATGAATAAGTCATAATTCCAAACAAGAAAGACTATATTAATAAAGAGCAGGTTTCATGAGTGATGGCTGTGAGTTAGTACAAATGCAGTTATTGTGTCATTCCCTAAAATTGTCCCCTAAAGTCCTAAATGAAACCTGTAGGATGCAGATTTTTGCAGCAGGTCTTTCGAATATTTTTTACATGAGGTCATTTCCGAAATACATTTTGCTTTCAGTCGTGAAAGATATAAAATGTGCCAATGGCTTTTATAGAGGGACTTCTATAAAGAGGAGTTAACTGAGCAAATGTCATATTTAGAGGAACTAATCCAACTTCTTTGGAAGCCTTTATGGACTTTTCCCTTTATGAAAATTATGAGAAACATAAAAGCTTATTGTCCTGGAATGTCAGTGTTTCCTGTTGCCTGTGTAGACACAATGCCAAATCTGTATCTAGTATAAATTGGCATACCTTTGCATTAGTTAAATCTCAAAGTAGCTTACTCTTCTGGTTTGCTGCAGCTGAAAAATATTTTCCTATCTATAAAGACTGGCAGAGAAATACTATGATTAAATGTCATTCTGAGAATACCCGTAGCAGTCAATGCTTCTTTTGATGCCTATATTTAAATATTTAAAGAAATTTTTATATGTTTTACCATCCTACCTTCCGCTATGAATGTCTTACTTTGACTGCACTGTGTAAATCAGTCTCTCCTAAGTAAGGCTCAGCTAGTTGTATTTATTATATATGTTGTATATTTTTATATGTATATATCTCTCCTCTTGACTACAGAAGTTTAAATCAATTATTCTGTATTGCTTTTAGATGTCTTTCTCCTAACTTTTTCTAACTCTTGAGAGTAACTTTATGCTTAAGCTTCTTTATGTTAGATCATAAATTCAAATGGTTCTGACGAACAGTGGTTGATCACCTGCCTGACCAGTAATTGTAAATAATTTGCATTGACTGTCTTCTCAGAGAGGAACGCTTCTGAAAGCCTGTGATAGCCTGGACCCAGTGCTCTTTGGAGGTGCCTTAGCTCTTCACCTGGAAATATATATTTTGATTCCTCCAGCATACCAGTGAGGCATAGTTTCCTTATTCTCCAGTAAAAAGGCAGCAAGTATGCAAACAGCACGTTCCTCTCAAGACATCCGTACTGTTTCTTGGCCTTTTTACTTGTAACTTTTATTTACCTTTCCAACTTGGAACACTTCTTCACTTTGAAGAGTCAACACAGGAGAACAAATTGATAGTGACAGAGTTTAAAAATCCAAAACAAGAATGTAAAACTGTTTGAATCACATAAATATCCAGGTTGCTCTTTGTGAGTGAGTGAATGAATGGAAAAAACATGCCTCAGAGAGAGGTAAGATACATGTACATGTGCGCTGTTTTAAAGTGTTTTAGCTTGCTCCAGTCTTAATCATAACCCTGATTGCCAAGACACTTTTAATAATATATACTAATAGCCAAATTTTGCAGTGGAGATTTGTTCTTTACTAAAATAGACTCTTTGCTGTGTGGTATAATTTTCTGGTGATACATATAGGAAAGACAGTAGCATAATAATTCTTGAAGAGCTATTGTTCTCTAATTAGTATACTCCTATAGTGCATTCATTTATAATTCAGAAAAGAGAAATTGATTGCGTATTTTGGACTAATATTGAGATATAAGTGCTGATTTATGATTCCTACTTCAGTTGTACATTTCTAATTCTCAGGAGATAACTTTACTCAATTAAAAAAAAAACCCTGCAAGTTAATTTCTTTGTCAATTTAACTTTAAGGAACTGTCATTTGAATTCTGTCAGAACCATTCTCCTGTGATTATGATATACGTGCCTGTATATTATGGCGGAAACATGCTTCTTTTACACCTGAATTTCTCAGCTTCTGTTGTTTGATAAATTACAATAGAACCTTGAAAGACAATAAATACATGGTTATTTCAGCCATTTAAGTGATTCTATTATTTGCATCCTTTTCTTTTGGACCACTTAGCCCCAAGAATGCAATGTTTCAGTAGGCTGTTGCTAACTGTTGGGATTCATAGGGAGAAAAACGAATAGGCATTGCAATTTGGAAGTTACACGTTTCTTCTTTTAGGTAAATT
This sequence comes from Crypturellus tataupa, assembly GCA_034781795.1. Lineage (NCBI taxonomy): Eukaryota > Metazoa > Chordata > Aves > Tinamiformes > Tinamidae > Crypturellus > Crypturellus tataupa. The sequence goes on from JAWLRI010000157.1 coordinate 2,687,718, forward strand.
CTTTTAAGTCAAATAGGTATGTTTATACCTATGACAATGTTCAAAACTACTAAAAAGACCACTCAGAGATGCTGGGAGTGCAGATAACCTAAATTTTTCAAGGATGGTAGGGATAATTAGGCTAGTTTGTTAACGATTTGTACAAACTAGCTAATTTTATTAGATTTTTCCTGTATTAAATGCATTTGCCGGACATATGCAAAGCATAAGTGTGTCTCTGAACATGACAATATATACAGCTTTTTGTTATTCTGTTTCAATACTTCAGTGGGAAAGAGGAAAAGAGTATTTCAGACATAATTTGAGCATTTTCTTGAAACTCTTCTTTCTCTTTTTCTTTTATTGAATTGTGGGTATGAGCTATGTAAAATGAATTCCCATGGAGTAAAAGTATGTTGTAAGGTCTTTGACTGATACAGAATAATTGCTTTGTTGATTGTATATCCATGCATGATAAGATATGCATAAGAAGAAATCTGGTACAGAAGTATAAATAATACTTATCTTTAAGCCAGCATCTGTCATCTGCTTCAGCAGACAGTGTTTTCTTTCATTCCTGCACAAAAAGAGCTGAGAGATTTATGGAGCAGCTTTGTTTGTGCTCTGTGATGCTTAATCAATTTTTATTAAATTCTAAATTAAAACTTGGCTTTCATCGTAATCTTTTTTTTTCCTCCCAGTAGATATCACTTATGTATACAACAGGAGAAGGACTCATAACAGCCATAAAGTTTACGCAGAGGTGGAGAGAGCTTCAGTCCTGGCCTTAGTTTTTTTCTTTCTTTTTTTTTTTTTTTTTAACTTCTGTGGAACTACTCTCAGTCATTTTCCAAAAGCTGGACTGATTCTTCTAAGATAAATTGTGACATTTATGAATTCAACCAAAGAACAACCTTAAAAATCTTTGGGCTCTCTTTTCAGTATATGAATTAGTCATCACTGCAACAAATCTCTTAAAGAACTTTACTCTTAAGAACTTGTAGAATGTGTGGTTCTTTTAATAAAACTATGTATTTAAAGATTGCTTTTCAACTGCGTGCCACTTCAAAACATCAGCTAATCCTCATTACATGCTAAGATATGTAAATAAGTAGCATTATCTCCATTTCACAGATGGAGAAATTAAGGCAGAAGTGTTAAGTTACTTAGTCAGGGTCTCATCTCTTGGAAGAGTCAGAATATGGACTGCAGGGGTGCTCGAGTCCTTTGCTCGAGTCAAGTTTCCTTCTACTGATAGTAACAACAAACACTTAGGACCTACCCATATTTTATTTTCAGAGTTTATATACACAGAATAAACTTGTGGTTTGAGATACAGAAACAGGTCTTAAAAAACTACTCCTGTGAGAGAAGATCAGAGTACTGGAGGGTGTCTGAATGATACTAAGATGACATTTTGATTTGAGTCAGACCACTGTTCATTCTCATTTAATGTGAAAAGAATGCTAAGAGTCAAGCTCAACTCAAAATCGAGGATAGGATTAAACATTTTATTTCTAGATGCTCCAGACTACTGCATTTCCTCCTCTTCCTTTCCCTGCTCTGTGCTACTCTAGATAAGTGCATTTATTTCTTCTAAAGAATCAATTCCCTAGACTACTTTAAAAAAAGAAAATAAACACATGGAGTCTAAGGACAGAAGAGACATTTGATCTTGTAGCTTGACCTTATTGTAACCCAGTAACAATTCTCTTTAGCCTAGCAACTTGTATTTGGTTAAGCCTGTTTCCAGAAGACTATCCAGCCTTGATTAGAGAGTGGTATGCATTGCTCCCCTCGACAGTTTGCTCCAGTGGTTTGTCACTTTTGCTCCTGGTAAAGTGGGAATTGTTCAGCTTCACCTCATGGTTCTTGCTGTACCATCTGTGATTAAATTCAAGAGCTCTCTAGGGCCTGTTATTTTCTCTCTGTGAAGGTACTTACACGGCACTTTTTCCTTCTTTTTGAAGAAGTTTCCTCTCATAAGGCTCCTTCTCCTCTGAATGATGTTTATGTTTCAGTCTTTCACTAAAATATGAGCAAAAAGTAGTGTGCCTCTGCTGTCTTCCTCTTCTTCTGGAGTTAAAGACTAGTTTTGTCTCTCTCTTTTTTTTTTTTTTCTGGGAGCTTGCATTGGGTTATTTGTTTTTAACACCTTTCAAAGTCACATCTTGGGAGGATGTAGTTGCCCATTTGGATAGTCCTAAGAAATCCACGGGCAAAGCCTGAAGAACATTTTTAAGATATTCAGTAGGCTTTGGAGAGAGAGCAAAAGAAATTCCAGCTTGGGTGTCTTCAAGGAAATTTCAAAATATAGTAATATAAGAGGAAATGTTTTTGTTAACGTAGCACATCTGTTCTTAGATAATTTGACTTGTATCTCGTACACACCGTCTCAGTACACAGCGGGCTGACTTTGTTTATCATCCCCACTCTACTGAGCAGTTAAACGCTAACTACGAGTTTGGCTGAAAAGCGAGTCTCACAGTCCTTCCAGTTTGTGCGCTGTCCTCTTAAGCAGGACAGCAGGCAGTACATTAAAATCAGTGTGCACGAGTTCATGAATTTCCTTTGGTGGGCTGTTGTAGGGAATCTGTGAAAATAATTTTGATGGTAACTCGGAGGGAAGTGGAGTACAGCCTGCAGACTTTTCACAGGTCAGTCACTAATCAGTGAGATGTCACTTGCTTTTCTTTGTATCCTTTTGCCTCCTTTATCCATTCAAAACGCTGCTTGTTATCTGTCCGGAACATACTACTCCTGTGTCCACTGCGGCAGCGGCGGCAGCATGGAAAAAGGCAGAGGGGGAGCAGAGAAACTAGAGGAACTGAGAAAGGAAGACAAATAAAGAAAAGTGTCACTGAAATTTTGAAATGAAAACAGGATGTGGACAGCACACACAAGTGCGCTTTCATGATATAGCGCGGGCCGCTTTGAGGTCTGCCCGCTATACGCTGCGCTGCCCTTGGCCCGTGTTGCTTGCGGATCACAATGCAGATCCAGCGAGTTGGTGCCTCCTTCACGTGGAGTAAATTTAGAGTAGATGAACTGAGTCTTTGGAGCCATTGCCAAATGAGGTGGTGATGATGGCTGGAGAGGCTTGGAGCTGGGGAGTGCTCCTGGCAGGAACACAACCCGCACTGTATCATGCTTTTGACCGTGGTGCTTTGGACGCGCTGCCAAGTGTTTGTAACAAGATAGTGCTGTTACTGTACTTTGCTTTTAACTTTTGCGTAGAGTACATTTCCTTTTTTGTTTTATAAACTGTGCTCTGCATGATTTTTTGTACCTCTGTAAACAGTTCTGGCTATGCAGATTTTGGCTAAGCATGAGGTAGTTGCATAGAGCTTCCTGCCTGTTTTGCACCACGTTTTCTGTTCCGATAGTGTGCTCTCTTTGACTACCTAAAATATGATGAAGCCTTTGATGGCAATTAGCACTTTAGTGGTAGATGTTAGGGGAAATAAGTATTGCACACATCTTGTAAATGACCAAAAATTCTATTAGAACTAGAATAGTCAGACCAAGGTTTTTTCAAGGAAAGTAGGAGTTAAATTTTGTAATGTTTTTACTTTATTTAGTAGTAAGCAAGTATTAAATTTTTATAAAATGAAAAAAATATATATTTTTTTACCTGTTACCCAAAAGTGAAAAAGAATAACAAATTTTAAAGAGTAATTTTCTTACAGACTAAAACGCCACACTTTTTCTGAAGGAGAACATGGCAATATTTTTATAACTGGCAATGGTCTTATAAAACTGAATTTTAACATACCATTGGGAATGTGCCATAAAATAAGTTCACAAATTATAAAAACTGTTGCAACATCTTACAGGAATGTTAAATTTAATTCAACTCAATTTTTTTTTTCTTGTTTGTATGATTCTTTTCATTCTGTTTTTTAATCCTGTTTGTCAATTGTTCTTGTCCTGTTTGGGCTAAGATTGGCCTCGCATGCTTGGGTAGCTTTCTCATATCTGATAGTGGAATATCGCAATAGTGCAGGAGGTTAGATTCCTTTGGTTAAACTGTGATATCTTGCAATTGCCACAGATACCTCTGAGAGAGTAAAATTATATTAACTAGGAATGTTCATAAACATAGACTTTAGTCAGACCCTACCCCAGGACATTTTTGGGATACTTCTGCTGAATGTTGTATTCCTCATTTCTGTGTAAGAATTGCAGGTTCCTCCACTCTGGAGGGTGCTTCATATCTGTGATATCTAATTGTATAAAATCATGACAAATCAGACTTATTTTCTTCTTTAGCAGCAAGCTATAGCGTGGTCCTTGTAGCTTTGGTCATCCACATGATAAAATAGTGGGGTAGGCTGGTCGGAACAGCAGTGTCAAGGCTGTGCAGTGCCGTTTTGGAAACTCTTTTGCTGTTTCTAACTACTTGTGCTTTTTCTGCAAAGGCAGAAGTGTGTTTACCCCGAGAAAACACGCTAACTGATAAGTGAAAACGGAGCTGCTGCGGCTTGGGCGCCCCAGTTGATGCTGTGAGCTGCCCTCCGGAGCTCGTGTTTGCAGGAGTGGTTTTCCATTCGGGAGCCATCCTGCAGAAGTGCCCACCTTCCCCTTGCCCGCACCGCGCATCAACCACGGCTTTGAAATGACAGCTCTGTGCTGCGCCTCCATAGCCCTAGAACAACCGGTCACCGCAAGTGACTTCCTGACGGTGGGGAAATGTTATTACAGAGCCGGAGCTTAGGAAGTGAAAAGAAAAGTTAAGAACCAAGACATCTCTCTTGAGCAAGGCATTTATCTGAACAGCGTGTAGTGTTTATCTGCCTTTTTATTTTATTTTTTTTTTCTGGTAAAAGAGTGAAGAATAGCTACCGAGTTCCAAAGCACTGACTCATGTGGCTACAATGAAGTATTAGGATACAGCCATTTCCTACCTTTGTTTAGAAATCAACTGGCTGGGCCTGGCGGATGCAGGCCCTCAGCTGCAGGGCTTTGTGGAAGGAAATGCTTTTCGTCTTTATTGAGCACTGAACACTATTTAGCAATTTGTACCTTGCATGTGGCAAGCATTGTGCAAAGTGCTTTCCTGTGTATTTCTATATGCTGTAGCCACCCCAGGCCTTTAATGTGATTGAATTGCACTTCAGGAAAAGTAGTTGCAAGGTAGTTAGAAAGGTGTGATGGGGTAAGTAATGGATTTTAAGAGCACCCTCTACTTGCCCCTTTTTTGTTTTGGTGACAACCTCAAGCTATTTACATGTAAAATAAAATGTTACCAACTCTTTTTGGAACAGGGAAATATTGCTGTGGCCCAATGAAGTTAAGCATAGAAAAGCTTATTTATCTTGCCTAAAATGGCATTTCATATTTGGTGGCAGAATTGAAGAAAGATTGTAAAAGTTCTGACTCCAGTTTTTTTGTACTGACTATTAAATGCCATTTAAATCTGACTGTCACAATTGCAGAAAGGGCAGCATGTTTTTTCATAGTGAGAGTGAATGCTTTAAAAAAAATAACTCCTAGAGTAAATAAAGAAATGAAGCTCTGAGAAGCAATGGGACTACTAAAAGAAAAACAAGGACAATTAAAAACTTATGTGGTTGTTGTATATTTATCTGTAGCCTTGAAATTGACTGAGACGCTTTCCAGTAATTTTTTGGGTTCTTCTACAAATAACTTCTCCAACCTTTCATTTATCAACACTAAAAACAATTGTGTCTTTTATTTTTTTTTGTTATTACTTTCAATCTATATGATTTAGAGATTTAGTTTACCTCTCAGAGTTAAATTGTTTACTGGTGACTTACCACTCTTTTCTTAAACAGTGCCTTGTTGGCATTTGCAACCACTGTTAGCAAACACATAAAAGAAAGCAAAAAAGTATAATCTTGGAAACTCTCCAAAGAGGGGTTAGGAAACAACGTACGGACAAATGCTCCTGCTTGGAACAAAATACAAAATAGTCCCTGGTTACTGCGTGTGTGTGTTTATGTGTGTGCGTGTGTGTGTTTTTAGTTTTAGCCAAAATTAAACACAGTAGAGTTTACTGTTTGATAATCACCATGTGTTTACTTTTCCTTCCAAAACTGAAGTTGCCAACCAATACATTTTCTACCCAGTGCTATGAATCTGTCCAAATAAACATGGAAAGTAGTAAAACAATGACACTATATGAAAATACACCCTCATTCATTAAACAGGGTCCAAAAAATTCTGCGGAATTCAGCAGTAACAGAAATGTGCATCTTGCGGACTCTAGCATACGAAAAAGTGGTAACAGAACATGAATGATTTTCTGAATTGATTCTCCTCAAAACACATATCCTGTGAGTGTACAGGGATGAACACCGATGGTTGTTTATTATGCTCCATTTGTAATGCCAGTGGATTGATGCGTTTTGGGTAGTTCATGACTTTATATCAATTAGAAAGGTAAGTAACTTGTAGTGAATAAATAATCAAGTTCAACTGGCTATTTCTAAGTTGGAGGATAGGAAGTGTCTTTTTTAACACACCACACTGTATTACAGGTTTGGGGAAGAAAAGGGAGTAATGGAGATTTGCAAAATAGGTGGAAGCAGACTGAGACATTAGCAATCCTAGTTCCTCAGTCATGTGCGGTTTTAGATCGAAAAAGTGGTTTTCTGAGTGAATCGTCTGGGTAACTGCAGCAGACCATGATGCTCTTTGGAAGGTGTATAGTGTGTGTGAAGTTTCATGCTTCTGAGATACCTTACTCTTGCTTCCTTATTCTGTATCGCTGCCCCTCCTTGGGGGACGCTGCCTTGGGGATCTTCCTTAACTGTGCTGCACACAAGTGAAACCACAGCCTCTTTCTTCCAGCGGAGCATCCACTTGTCCTCGGTGCGTGGCGGGTTTTAAACTCTGCCCGGAGCAGGGTGCTTCGGTACCCTTGAGACCTCACACATCCTGAGACCTGCCGCACCAGGGGATGTCCTGGCACTGCTCAGGGTGCTTTGTTACACTACGCTCCATCTACAAACCGCTACCTCCAACTTTTATTTTGCGGACCTATGGCAGCTGCAATTACTCCCTCAGCGGAGGCTGGCTTCGCTTTCTCAGAGTTTTATTCCTACTTTCTGTAAAGATATTTTTTATTTGCTAGTGTTAGCAAGGTCTGAGCGTTAAGAAAAGATGGTTCTTTTGTAGCCATGAAGAAATCCTTTGAAATGCAAAATGGTGCACGGCTCTGGATTTAGTGTGCAGCCTTGCAGGTTGAAACAAAAGCAGTGAGAGGTGTGAGCTTCCTGCAGCCCTCTGCGATCCCATCCCGGCCGGCTTTGAAGCTGAGCAATTACTTCTGGGATTCCAAGGAATTAACCATTTCTCTGCCCATCGCGTAGGACAGGACGGGCCAGGCAGAAGCGCGTGCCGGAGCCGTGCGTGGGGCCTGCCGAGCCCGGCGCAGCTGGCACATTCCTCAGAGAGAGAATTCCAGCAGACGGAGGTTTCGAGTTTGAATAAACAGATTGGTGTACAAAGTACAATCTGCTGAATATTACTTTTGATTGTTTGAATAATTTAAAAAGTAAGGTAAATGTAACGCTGACAGCTGGAAAGCTCGGGGCCTTGTGGAGCCCTCAAGGATCTTTCCCCTCCTTCAATATAATAAATTGTAAGGTTTAATCAAAAAAAAAAAAAGGTTTCCCCTCTCACCAAGGAGTGCTTAAATCAGCTGAGCAAATAGGAAAGTGCCATTTCCATCTCTTTCTGAATGAGTTGTGAGAATAAGGAATGCCTGTACTTGTGAGGGGGAAGCAGGAGCAACAGGATCGTTTGTCTGTGATTTCTCTCTAAAAATATTATTTTTTAAGAAAACTTATACATGTTTTAAGTCAGTTTCCACTGCATACTGTAAAAGCCTGAGGTCAAAATAAAAAGTATTAAAATCTTTGAAACAATCGACAATCAGACCACAGATCCCCAAAGCCTGGCCTTAGCCAGCCTGCTTCTTTTATATTTGAAAAGTTCATAGAAATGAGAGTTGGGCGCAGGGTTTCATCGCACTGGACGCTGAGAAAAGGCAGCGCAAATGTAATACCTGCCCTAAGGAGCTTGCAGTCTGTTGCAAGGCTCCATGCCAGAAGAGGGTGTAGCAAGCAGTGAGAACAAGGAAAGGTAGTAGTTCTAGGAACTTCTGACTACCCCGTCTTGCTAGATAAACAGTCTGCTCTGCTGAGAATCATCTGGTGAGGCCGAGATGTAAATAAAACCACCGCTGAGCCTGGTAATCCTGGCTAGTCACCTGTCTTGTGGCAGACGTGATGGGCTTGTGAGACGAGGCTGCTATCAACTTGCTTTCTCAGATTTAATTATACGACTGTACAGGTGCATTATACAGGCTTGAGGCTGGACCCGTTCAGCTTCTCCTCCTCAGGCAGCCAGCCCTGTCAAACGCTCCTTCCAAGAAGCAACCTACCATCGGGCATCTTCAGAACATTTGTTTCCAGAAGAAGGTTGTTTGCTCTAAAGTTGGTATTTCAGGGATTTCTTCCATTGCAACAGGCATTTCTGGTGAACTGAGAAATATCTTCCCAATGTGAATATTTCATTTGCAGGAGAGTCAAAAAAAAAAAAAAAATAAAGGCAGCGAGCATATAATGTCTGAATATGTGAACCAGATGAACTGCTTATGCTGGAGCAGGATGGGGCGTTTTTTAGCTGCTTTCACTAACACCTCTTTGCCTTAAGTCGTTGCTCTGGTGAAGGAGTCAGACTCAGGACGGACAGTCACGATGTGGGGAAGGCTCCCCCTCTTCAGGGCATCTCCAGCTGTGTACTGGAGCTCGTGGTGACTCCGTCTAAAACCTGCCCAACTGTCCTGAGCAAGGCTGAACCCTTACATCTAGGGCAGCGCTTAAATAGAGGGGTCTGGGTGGACGTTTGTAAAACATTTAAATAAAGCAGCTTTACGTCCACAAGAGTTGCCGTATCAGACTGGGCCGGCGGTCCGGGGTCCTGTACTCGGTGCGTGGCGCAGGACCCCTGTTTGACGGCAGCCGGCAGAATGTGCACGAGACCCATTAATTGACAGTCGCAGAATAACCTGCCCATGGGGGAAGGAGCTTTCTAAGCTCAGGCAATTAGTGGTTTTCTTTTGCCTTTTAGCAGGAGTTTGTATACTTTGTCTTTAGTGGGGGAGCAGTTTGGTTCGCTGAATAACTGTTTTCACTTGGCTGCAGGAAACTCTGTAATTGTGTCGTGCTGCTGCTCTCAGAGCTTATGCTTTGTCTGGTTGTCTGCCATTTGGAGGTGTGATTTAAGTGAAAAGGGGCAAAATCAGGAAGCTCAAAGCAAGAAATATTTTAGTGAGACACAAGAGTAAGACCCGCATAATTTACCATTTTGGGGCTCCTTTTAAATCTGTGGTCAAAAATGTGCTGTTACTGACTACGCAGTGCTATGTTATTGTAGTGGAGAATTGTGTCTTCTTCTAATGAAATGTCTCTAAAAAGCACATCACAAAGATTCCTGTTTCTACAGATGAACTCTGTTTTGCAGAAGGAGGTACAGCACCACTTCCTTTGGGAAAAGACACAGCAGTATGTCGCACAGAACCCCAAATTTTCCCAAAATTTAGGCTAAATGTTCCATTTCTGTGTATTGTTTTAGAATCTCAGGTTGTTCACATTGTGCTATGTGGTGTGTCTCCTTTTTCCTATTGTTTGGACACTTCTCATATGTATTGATTCTCATCAAATAGCCTTTCAATCCCACAGATGTAGTCTAGTACATGGGTCCCAAAACTTTCAGACTGGTTGTAATTTACAATTGATGGTCCCGGAGTTCTGATCGTAAAATATCTGTCACAACCCAGGGAGAAAATAAATTTTTGATCATCCCTGTAATTAAAAACTGGCGGTTCTCGTGTGCTGCTGGGGGAGAGTGGCGAGCGCAGAGTTAAGCGAGTGGCCCGTTTATGTTGAACTGAACATTCACAGTGTTGCTGGGTCCCTAATCCCTACGCAGATGCTTTACTACAGTCTCATTATAGTCCAGAAGTGCCTCTTGTATGAGAAAACGCAGTCATGCAGAAATAGTACTAACACTATTGGCTTGCCTACCACCTCTTGTTGCTGCTGCTTCTTTTTTTCTTTCTTCTTTTTTCCCTTCTTTTTTAAACAGGATGCATTGTTAGTTTAACTTCTACAACCGTAATGCCTTTTGCCCTTTACCTAGGATTTCTGTGGGTTTTTTTTTGCTTTTGAATTAAATTAATAAAATGAAAATGATAGATCTCAGAGGCCTTCATTATGAACTGCTTATGAACTTGCTTTCAAATAGGACTGTTTTGTTATTATCAGAGGAGACTTCTTTTGCTTCACACAGCTTTTCACATCATAGCATTTCAAATTCCTTAAGTCCTGTAATACTATATTTTGTGAACAAGAGAGAGGGGAAAATAGAGATTTTAGTTCTTGCTTTTGTTAACCCATTGTTGCTTGGGTCAGAAGAAGAAAGGGTTTTTGTTACCCAAGTTGAAGATCTGCCAGCTTGTAAAGCATTCCTTTTTATATGAGAGAGATTAAGTTGGCATTTTATGCACTTCTCTTGTATGCACCTTCATGTTTTGTCATAAGGCGTATAATTACTGCATTTCACCATCAGCAATCATTCTTAAGTTAAGACCTGCTATCAACCTCTCATTAATAAAAACAAGACAATGGAGGTAGGAAGCACACCTTCGGAATGAGAACCCGCTCTCAACGGAGTTAATCTTTCCATTGCACAATGGAAAAAAAAAATCATTTGGGGCTTTTCTTTTACTTGAAACCAAGCCTGTTTGTGGCAGCAGCTTTGTGAGCGCGGCGGCTTGCTCAGGTGGGGCTGCTCTCCGCACGGGAGGAGCGTGTGTGCGAGGGCAGCACGAGGGCCGCACAGAGGCGGGTGCCGGGGTGCCCCGGGCTCCCGGGGCCGAAAGCCATCCCGAGGAGCTCGCTGCAGCTGCCGGCAGCCCAGCCAGGGACAAGGCGGCATCGGGGAAGGGAAGGGAGGGAGGGAGACCGTGGCCGCATCAGGCCGTGTCCTAAAAGCCCCTGTCCTGAGGAACGGCCGGAGGGCAGGCAGCTAGCGCCGTCCCGGGAGCCCTGCGGCTGCTGGCGAGCGCGAGGGCTTTGTGCGCCAGGCAGAGATCTGCTGCGGCTTCCAGCCTCACCTCCAGCATAAAAAACGTGTTCTTCATATCCGGCTTCCCCAAGCCAAAAGATGAAGATCTAACAAAGCAGATCTTTTTTTTCCCCTTTTCTTCTTCTCTTTTTATTTTTCTTTTTTTTTCTTTTTTCTTTTTTCTTTTTTTTTCTCTTTCTCTTTTTCTTTTTCTTTTTCTTTTTCTTTTTCTTTTTC
>JAWLRI010000157.1:2699625-2728209 GCA_034781795.1 Crypturellus tataupa
TTTTTCTTTTTCTTTTTCTTTTTCTTTTTCTTTTTCTTTTTCTTTTTCTTTTTCTTTTTCTTTTTCTTTTTCTTTTTGTTTCTCTTTCTTTTTTCTTCTTTTCTTTTTCTTTTTTTTTTTAAGGTTCCCTGAGTTAGCAGATAGTAATAAAAAGACCAGAAAATTATTCAGTGTGCTGTCTTCTGAGTGAGCTTTATTGATCGTGAGAATATATTTAAGATCTCCACACTAATGTTGACATTCAAATGTGGAGTTTTCCTGGGGAGGGGCTGCTGTTTGGTGCCAGCTGTAGTGGACTGCCATACCCAGTTGAGGAAATAGCAGTTGTGAAAAGGTGAAGAAAAGAAGGTGAAAATGGAAAGAAAGAAGAAAAGATAAAAGAGTTCCAGCTCCAATACACTGAAGGAGACCAAGGCTAACGCACCAGCACAGTTGGTAAACGTGCCATCTGCTTAGGGGCCAGTGCATGGGATTTATCCCTTGGAAGAGATTTGTGCCTTGCTGCTAGGATTCATTCAGAAACGGTGCTGATTGTGTCTAATGTAGAGTAAGATCAGCCACGCTGTCACCTGAGTGCGAGTATGGCAGTGTGAAGAGGATAAAAACTGACATGTAGAGTAGAAACAGGTTCAGGTGAGATTTCCAAAAGTGGTTATTGATCTGAATAGTAAAGCTGGGAAATCGGGTTAGCAGAGAATACTTTTCAGAGGCTTGCTGTAGTGTCAGGAGATGTGCAGGCTCAATATGCCTGAATATTCAGGAAACAGGTTTTCTGGGTAGGAAGAGGAGCACATTTTGCACAGCTGCTTTGCAGGTATGCATGCATGGCAGACAGGGGAAACCTGACCACCTGGCAAGCTTCATACAGTTTTGTGAGGCCACGCAGTGCCACAGACTGCTTATTACCTATAAAAAATGGATTTCAAAAAGAAAAAGTACTGAATACTAGAAGTTATCCACGATGTACTCCTCCCCCCCAAAAACATAGTTAAAAATCTATTAAACTAATTTATTCTCAGATGCTGTTACAAATAGGATCGAACCATGCTGGAACTCATTTCTAAAAAACCTGCAACTGCATAATATCAGTAATAACCATGATGAAATATTCTAAATAAATTAGTTCTTTCAGAAGCTATCCACTCAAAGTCAATCTGAGAGCCAAACCACAAGCCCTTTTTTGCATCTTTGAAAGATTTAGATGTCAGATGGAATGCTTCCCAAAACAAGGATGCGCTTAAGGAGGGGAAGAAGGAAAGTAATCTTGTTAACCAAAAATGAGTAGAATTCAAACCTAATTTTGTTGCTTTCCCCTTTTCTATTCTTTAAAAAAAAAAAAAAAAAAAAAAAAAAAAAGCAATAGGGGAGAAAATGTGCTTAAACCTCAGTTTGGTTTACGTGTAGGATACACCTGAATTGCTGGATCCACCTCCAGGTGCAGGATATTTTATTCTTCCAGGGTAGGGATCAGCTGTCTCTGCTAGGATTGCTACTGAAAAAGAGTGTGCATAAAGTTAGTTTCTTAATGGTGTTTATGGTACATATTCTAGAGTCGTGAAGCATTTCACAGAGGGAAATACCACATAGACAAAACAGTATTTCTTGCCTGAGTTTTTTTCCAAGCTCTTCAAGTTTAATTACTGTAACCAATACCAAATATAACTATCACTTCTGCAAAATGGCCACTTCTGTTCTCAGGTCCAGTCAGGCTACAGCTTTTGCAAAAATTATGTAGTCAAATAGTAAGGTCACCAGTTAAGTGGCTCACTACATTTCCAGTAGGTTTTAAATCGTTTGCATAAACTAGCCTGAGCTTGCCAGCCGAATGTGGGCACTTATATTTGGGATTCATATGAAATCTGGGAAGCAGCTATTTCTTACACCATATTTATGAATAATGACAAGACGCTGCCAGCTGGTATGTGTAAAATTGGTCTAGACCAATCTAAGAACAGTATGTTTGTGCATCTTTTCTTAAGGCAGCTTTGAGGCCCAAGGAGGCAGATTGGATAATTTTCCAGTGACTGCTAAGTGACCTGAAGCTCTAGCAGAAGAAATGCCTGTAAACTCTGCAGCTTTGGCTGTTGTGACAGAATTACTATTATATTAAAAAAAAAAAAAGAGGAAGGCTATCAGGCCTTATGCTTTAGGACAAATGCTGTCTGGGAGAAGGAGGAAGATTATCACCTAGGCCTGATACTTCACAATATTATAAAGTGCAAGTTTTGTGGTTATCATCAGAAGTACATAATGCCAATCAATCAGTATTTAAAATAAGACGAGGCAGTAACGTTATGAGGGAGGGATGACGTGGTGAGGTGGATGCTCTCTTCGTGCCGGCCCTGCTTCCTGCAGCGTTCCCAGGGGAAGCACTGTGTGCAGCAATTCCCCGAGCTGCCTTTTACTGCTTTAACCATGTTCATTGGCATCACTCGGCATGCATTTGTTCTGCATCTTGTGTTCCCACTGTCTACTAAAGAGATGGCCGTACAGTTGTATGACACAGCATTCAGTTTATTTTCTAGCCCTTTTGTATCAGGAGATCTTTCTTGTAATAAATATCTAATGCCAAAACTGCTCCATTAAGTGAAGAAATAGTATGCAAATATAGGGCATTTTGGAGGAAAGGAGGAATTTGTGGGATTTTGGTGGGGAAGAAGAGCAAAAGAAAAGTAAAGCGAAAACTCAGAACAAGAGAAGGGAAAAAGAGGGAAGAAGAGAAAGGCAAGGAAAGTTAGCTGTATTAGGAGAGACCCCATTTATCCTATTAGGAATATTTGTTTTCACTTGGCATAGACAACACCACCTTCTCTAGAACTGATTTTCACCTGGTGAAATGATCGAGAAACAAAAGAGCTGAAATTTATACAAGGATCACTCAGGATTACTTATGGTTCTTTGATTCCTCCATAATCTTGTAAGCAGAAATGTTTGATTATAAGAACATATATAATTCATAAACTCATAAATATAAAACCATTTTTTTTTTCTAAGTGATGCTGAGAATAATCCTAAATTTTTGTATTTATGAAACATATACCTAGGTAACAGCTCTAGGAGTAGCATGGATACAGTTCTTCCATCATCTGTGGATTCTTTAAAATGTACTCACCTCTTTGTATTTTACTATGACCTGCTCATTTTCTAAAACCTAACATTTTCTTAAAATGAATACTTTATGAAAACTGAGTCCAATGATGTATAACAAAAAGAGCTAGCTCTCTTGATCTGTTAAGGTCTCTCTCAAAAGAGAGGTGATCTTGAAAATGCTGCCTCATACAGTTTTCACCTGTTGCTCCGTTGTGCCAAGGTATTGTAGAAGAGGGAGATCAGTGCTTGATTTAATACACCGTTTGGTTGCTACACCTGGATACAGCTAGAAGCTTTGGGGAAGGCTGTGACTCTCTGAAGGCACCCAAACAGATTGTGACTCATTAGACATTCCTGAAGCATGGCGAAATGGAAAAGTCAGTGCAGCACTGCAATATGTGGGTATAAGTTATGCAAGGAGAGGTGAGAGTGTGGTGTTGAGGGATTAGCATTGTATGGGTAGAGATTCAGTCTAATTAACTACTGGATGCCACCCTGAGGTCCTGCCATAGTAGTATCTAGATATAAATGAATCTAAAATCACCAAGTGGCTTTTGAGCTATGAACCCATAGCAAGGTCTGTTCAGTCAGGAGGATGGGCTTCATTTCTTCTTGAAGATACATGACCCGATGATACTTGTAACTGGAGAAGTAGCCTCTTAGCAGTTCTTGATTTGCAGTGCACACCACCCAAGTCCCTGGGAGATCAGATTGTCCACGTTTTGGAGGAGGAGAGTCATTTACCTCCTGCTAGGACTCTGCATCTATCATTGAACCATGGGTGGGTTAGGGTGATTCTGCCCCTGCATAGACGGAGGGAGCCGATTCCTGCAGATCTGCTTTGCATCCCAGCCATGCCCCTTGCTCAGGCCAGCTCAGCCTCTGACTTTCCATGGTAGTCACAGCTTTGTGCTCTGTCTTCCCTCCTGCTGTGACTCCAGCTTTCTTGGATGAACATCGAGGTGAGTGGATCTGGCTACGGCTGCTTCTCTTGCCAATCAGCAAAGCATCATTTGCACCTTTCACTTGTTCTTCTCCCAGGATTTTGGAGAGAATCTCTCCAAAATGAGTGGGTCATTGGCAGGATGTGGCTTCCACCTCTGCTATGTTCTTCCCTCCATGGGTGAGAGGCACAGAAGAATGGGAGAACTGGGAAGGGATTGATTTAGTTAATGGACTGGCATGCAGTGCTCTCTTGTATAGATTAAGAAACCAAGTAAAAAAAAAACTCGACAAACAGATAAGCTTTGAGGAAAGTATTAATGTGTGGTTTGTGCCCAGGCCACACCTCATGAGGTCTCATCTGCAAAAGAAATTACCCTGAGCTAGTGCAGACTATTCTCCAGTCATCTGGGAATTTCTCATCATGGACTTAATCCTAAAAACAGTAAAACAAGAGCTGGAGTCATCCATCTATAATATAAAAAGCATTAAACAAAATTGAAATGCATTTTTCCTTTATTAGGGGAAAAAAGAGTCTATACTATTTCATATAAGATCTTTCCCTACCTTTATTTTGGGTAGGCTGGTTATTGTTAGCCATGGTACAACATGAGTACTTGACCCATTCCTTCTTCTCTCTGGGACTATTTTAGCATTCCAAACTTCTGAGAGTGACCATAATATATATATATATACACACACACATATAAATAAAGAAATAAATAAATATTTATATATAAAGAAAGAAAACTTTTTGAGAATGTTTTCCTCTTTTCTGTTTTCCACTGCAGATTAGAAGGCTTCATTTTTTTTTTTTTTTTTTTTTTTCTTTTTTTTAGCGTTAGACCAAAAAGAAACCTAGACAAAACAAAGCCCCAACACTTCAACAAAAAGCTAAAACCAAAGGACTGATTTTTCTTCTGGTGTGAATGATCAGTTGGAATTGTCTCATGTTGAATGCTCATGTGTTGGCCATCATGTTATTAGAAAGGAGAGAATATTGAGGACATGACTCTCATTCTGGAAATCTAATTGAGAACATAGGGTTTACAGAAAGTGTTCAGAGTCATTTGTTCAGATGTCTGTCCCTTGTTATGGATCTCTCTCCTGTGATTTATGGAGCCTGGCTGTACTAATGCAATATGGTCTTTTGGGAAGATGAAGGTGCCCTATGGTATCAAATAATCTTGTGCATAAGTTAACTGGAGGGCTTTTCAAAACATCTTTCACAGGACATTGTGCAGTTCCCTTCAAGTTTCCAGAAAAAAACTCACATTTCAGATAAGGGTCAAAAGAAATTTGATAATTCTTTCCTAAGACTCCCAAGAACTTGAAATCAGTCATCTTAGATACAGGTAGCATGTCCATCTTAAGCTTCCATCTATTTTCAGATATAAATTTTCAGATATAAATATTCAGATATAGATTTTCAGATATAAATCTTCAGAGATAAATTTCCATGCATTTTTAGATATTGCAATACTTGCAATAGCAAGGTTTGCAGATCTGTTGTTAGGATTTGAAAATTATTTTCTGTAAGAAAGATCAGTTTTAGGGAAGTTGAAGTGGAATCTCTTACTTCCTTCTCTAGTTATCCCATCGGGCTTGAATATGACTACTTACAAGTAATATGTGTATTCAACAGTATGGATTTATTAGGTTAGGCTTATATACTGTGGCGTCTGTGAGTCGTACGCAGCTAAAAAAGCATATCTCAGAGATGGCTGAAATTCAGTTGTGTGTGAAAGCAATTACTGGGCCAAACTTTGCAATTGGCCACATAAATCTGGATTAACTCTGATGAAGTCAGTAGAATTATTTTTAGTTTACCTTGGAGTCACTGAGAGTAGAATGCTGTGCACTGCATAGATTTAAGTGCACTTTTTGGGGGCCACCTCATTTATTAGCTGTTTTAACATGGCTTTGTCTTCTTCTTTGTGCCATCTTCAGCCAATGGAAAATCTTAAGCTAACCAGGTTGCTTGCTGTATTTTGGATCAGAAAGGTGTGATCCTGGGTAAATGTGTTTCACGTAATGCAAACGATGTGGGTGCATTTACAGGAGTAAAGCTGAGTTTTTGAGAATTACCCTACATAATGGCAATTGAGACTGTCAGGCAGTGTGCTAAGAAAGTGTCATTGCTGTTTGTGGGTGAAATGCGTGGTGTCCAGTGGCAGAGCAGGAATTTGACACAGCTGTGTCAGGCAATTGTAAGCTACTTTTGTAGTGAGCGCCGCTGCGCTCACCCTTGGCCTCAACAATCCGTCTGTTTCACTACTTGGCGTCCTCTGAAGACGCTGCTAATTTTAACACATTTTGTGGTTTTGTAATGTGGCAAATTCCCACTAGGTGCTAGACAAACAACTTCTGCATTTGTGATTTAAGCCACACTTGAGCTTGGGTTGTCAGAGGTAAAAGATGAATATATCATTCCAGCTGATTAGTCGGTTGTCCCTCCCAAACCCTCCAGGGAATGTTTGCACACTGGAAATTTTACGTAACTTTCAGTTTTGCATTTGAAATTGTTGTCAGAATACATGAAACTATTATTGCGGCATCAGCGAGCAGTCTGTGATATTGTAATTGTTTTGTTAAGGAGTGCGCTGATTTTTTGTTCAAGTTGTTTTCAGCTACTGCGCCTTCACAAAATGTCCTCAAGTATATACTGTTGCTTCAGAATTTGTTTTCAGCCTTCAAGTGCCTGTTGATGCTTATTGATACGGCAAGAGGAAAGGCTGGCCGTGCCTTGAGGAAAGTGCACTAATGCTACACCTCGTTTGCTCCCTTGCTTGGAAAATGTTGGATAGCTCTCAGAATACACAACACTGTTCAAGTTTGCCTTTTTCTCTAAAAACAATTCAAAATATCTAAATCTCTTCTCCAAAGGGGAATGTTTGTAATGTCATGAAAAGGGAGAACAGATGGTCTTACAGAGCTTAAGGGGAAAGTATAGCACTTTAATCCAAATTGTTAGGGTTAAAGACAGCCACTTAGTTACCAGTTGCTGAAGTTGTTTATGCTCCTTTGTGTACGAGATACTATCAAGTTGGAACGTTTTGTACATTTCAGAAATAAAAGGGCAAGGTAAAGCAAAATGATACTATATATGCTTATCTGAATGTGTTAATAGAGATATCCCAAAATGTGACTGATTCTATTAAGCAATCTTAAAAAATAGTTAGAATAACTGAAAACATTGTGTAATTTTTGGTTTCACAGTGGGCAGGTTTATCCAGATGCAGTGTGACAGCCTATTAGGAAAATAAACAGATCTTCATAATGTGAAGTCTTTTACCATTTTCCCTCCACTTTTAACGAAATTAGCTTTGCAGTGCATCAGGGTTTAGATTGCGATTCAGTGCATTAACTTATCCCCATACTGCTTTGATTGAGCAGCAAAGCATCCATTACCAATGCCATATCCAAAGTGACGTTTCCATACAGACTGCCTGCTGTTTCATTCATAACCACAAAGCAGCCTGAAATGACTTTACTTCTTTTTACAACTTGCAAGGAGTTAATGGACTGTGCTGGCCCCCTGCCAAATGCTTTAAGAAACTTTATTAATCTGTTATGAGGCTGGGACACCATAGTTCAGGATTTTATTGGTTATTCATTTTAATGAATAAAAATATGTATGTACAATTAAAGCCACATTTTCAAGCAATTGCCTACTAGTAAATGTTAAGTCTTTGACAATGATATTGTCAATGTTTACTAATCATCTTTTTGTCTTTTTCTTTTCATAACCTGAAATTTAGTACTGCAGTGATTTTAAACTTGCATTGTGAATGCTCCCTTCACGAAAGACCCCACTTTTAGGTCAGAGAGTACTCAGAAAGGACCACTCAAAACTTTTTGTTGGACTCAACTGTATCAAATGAGTCAGTGGATGGTGAGAAATGCTCTGAAGAGATACTGCATTGGAGCAGTAGGCAGCCTGCATATACTGCACAGATCATAGGAGTATGTGATATAATCTAACTATCTACAAAATTAATGCCAAAACTCAGTTTCTGATAGGGCAGTTGTCTGATGGGATTTCAATGTTATTTTGTCTACAGTTCCTCTTGATGGGCCTCTGAATTTGTTTCTGTAAATATAAACACCTTTTAAAGTTTGAAATTCACTAAGAAAACGAAATATATTAAACTAGAAAACAAAGCAGTGATGTTTTATTACATAAAACACGTGAATATTGTTTCTAAAAACAAGCTAGTTTCCTTATTTTTCCTTCCATTACTCAAATGCAGAAAAAGATCTCACAAGGAAAGAAAGGTCACTTTCACAGAGAAACATCAAAATTTTCAGTTCCTGAATGTATTTTTCTAAGACTCATTAATAATATTAATGACAGAAATTTTATGGCTTTAGTTAAAATACCAATAGAAAATCATCCCCCAAAATTGGAAATGAAACTCAGTATATAGACACAGAATGAAGAGCTTGTAACAAAGCAGAAAATTCTTCTACAAAGCAGAAGAAAAATGCTTGTGTCTGTTCAAATAGTTTACTATATAAGCAGATGTTGATCACTGTTAAGTTTGCATAAAAGTTTCCATTCTATTTTCTATTTTTTGCCTATTCTATCCTATTTTTTACTTTTGATCTTGAAATTTTCAAAGTTTGCTCTCTTAAAAAGCAGTTTGATCATAATTTGATCAAACAAAAAAAAGTTAACAGCCATTTGGGTGTATAAGAAAAAAACAAGTAAATTATTTCTCATTTTATATATAAAAAACATCTTATGATCTTTGCTTATATCCCTTTCCTCCTTAAAAAAAAATAGGGAAAGAAAAATTAGTACTTGCTAGGGAAATGACCTTACTTAAGAAGACTGTGGTAGTTATTTTAGATTTGCTCAGTACCCTTCCAGTGAATCCAGGGAAGAACCAAAGGACTGCTGAGGGTGATCTAAAGGCAGCAAGAAGAGTTTAGCTATAGTAGTGAGTGGACAAAGCTGCCTTCCCATAGGAGGACTTAGTTTGGATCATCTTCCATGAAAAACTTGGACTCCGGAATAGGTTTTCCAAGTAAAATGAAAGTTTTCATTTGTCCCTCCTTGTATTAATGCCTACCTTTACAGATGCTGCAAAGGTATCGATACAGTATCAGTTTGGTTCTTCGATTCAAGTCTTTAAGACACCAGCTTCACTTGATGCAGGGTATGGGGAAAGGGCCACAAGCAGGAAAGTTGCATATG
The DNA here is from genome assembly GCA_034781795.1 of Crypturellus tataupa. Taxonomy (NCBI): domain Eukaryota; kingdom Metazoa; phylum Chordata; class Aves; order Tinamiformes; family Tinamidae; genus Crypturellus; species Crypturellus tataupa. Next base: position 2,708,861 of record JAWLRI010000157.1, read on the forward strand.
GTCCAGAGAACTAAGAAAAAGTTTGTACTCCTACCCTTGATTGTGATATCTTGTAGTTTGTCCTTTATGCTTTAGTATGCTTAAAGATATATCAGAGATTTCTATATATAAAGGATGAGTGAGTTGATAACAGAATTAGCTTGAGATAACATTTTCCCCTTTTTTTGAGAAAATCAAGTACATATTTCAATGTCCTTTCCAATATTTTTTGTGAAGCTTAGATCTAGCAGATAGCTAAAGTAAGAGGAGGTCTTGCAACATTCCCATGAAGCTGAAAGATCTATAGTGATGTTCCTGATAAAGGGAAGAAATCCTCTTGATTTTTCTGTCTTACTCTCAGCAAAAGGAAGAGAATGCAGGCATGTGATGACTGTCATTGAAATTTCACTCTTCTTTCCTTTGAATACTTTAGAAATCCAAGTACTTGCCAGTGGATATGTGAATCAAATGGTGGGTACCTTTCTAAACCTACCAGTAGAATTGCTAAGATCTAAGCATGTTTAAAATTCGAGCAGTAAAATTAAAATAATAATATAATAAATAATATCACATTTTTAAAATACCGTAAATAAGATTTCACAGTTATTTGAACTCTTGGAGAGTTAAAATTTGTTCATTTTGTTTTTACCCAAAACTTCTTGCAGTAGTATACAGAAACTGGGGATTGGGGATTGCATTTCCTTTGCTTACTGTTACAAATGATAAAGCTGTTACACTAATATGTACTAATCTTTACCCTTGGTTGATGGTCTGACATCAAACTGGTCAGATAAAGGGAAATACTGGAAGCTGAGCTTGAAAGACTGCTTTTATGCATCTTCTTTTTTGTCCTTAAAAATGAACAGAAGTGTACCCTTGAGCACTTCTAATACTTTTTCCAATCTAGTTAGTTACACAAAAAATGGAAGTTTTGGGATTCCTAAGCCAAGTACTTGCTCTTCCATAGGGTGACACGGGCTGTATTTGTTAATGTTGTAACTGAAAGTTATACTGCCTTGTTAACTCAGCGAGGATGGGAGATGGCAAACAGGTAGAGATTTATTTTTAAATATGCACGTGAATTTAGAAGGGAGAGTGGCACAGCATTTACAGAAAAAGCCCTCGTGTAGAGGCTGTGAGCAGCAGATAAGGTAGCGAAAATGACATAACTTTTGTAGAGGGATTGTTTTACGCAGGGGAGATTAACAAGGGCAGATTCTTTGGTAAGGAAGAAGATGCCCCCAGGCATACCTGACTGATAAAATATTTTGAACGTAATCCCCTGCTAGGTTTTTTTTTTTTTTTTTTTTTTTTGTAGGGAGCAGTTGAAAGGTGCACTTATTAAATATTAATAGAGGACAGGCCAATTGAAATTTCATGCTGATGCAGTCCCCATGCTCTTTGGAACCTTAACCTGGGTTCACCGGTACTTTACAAGGACATCAACATAGCCATGTGACTTTGACCCTGATTACTAATTAAACAGAGGGTGAAAGTCCCCTAATTCAGAAGCCTTTTGAGTGGACAGAAGCATCGCAGTGAATGTCTCTTTGTATTTACAGGGACAAAGATTTGCTTGATAGGTTAGGAAGGATTAGAAATAAAATAAACGTTAAATAAATAATTGATTGGACTTGATTTGAAGTCTTCTGGTGCAGCAGAACGGCCATAGACAATGAACAGTTCACGGATCAGCTAGCAAGTGTTTTCATAAAAAGCTCCTGTTCAGAAGTTGTTATATAATGATATTTGATAGGGAGGCTCAAGGCAGCAAGCAGACAGGGACAGCACCCCCAAGAGAAGCTTTCTGTTCTCTTACTGCCTTAGTAAGTTCGAGATTCTTCTGTTGAAAAGCAACAGCTTGCAGGGACGCTTCCTATTTTCTTTGCAATTGCAAGTGATGATAAATTCCCCATCATATTTTATGAATTTTTTAAGGAAATGTAGAGGAAGCATCATGGTATGATCAAATATCACCCGTGGATATCCAGACTGCTGGCTTATCCTGATATCCTTGAGAAAGTGCTATGTGAAAACAGTGGCCTCAGCTGAAGCTGAAAATTACTCTGCTCCATTCGCGGTCAGTCATGATCACAGAACAGTAAAGCGGACACACGGCGTCTCCCAACTTATATCTGATTTGCTGATGGAGGAATAGTGTCTATACTGAGGCACAGGACAGCACCTCTGCGGTTCTAGCTTTGGTTCCGTGTAGGACAGATAAGAAACCCTCTAGGAGATCAGATGCAAAGGCACGGGCACAGCAAGGACTTGCAACCTGAAGCAGCACTTTGTACATACAATTTTCCTGCTTTTCCCTAGTAAAGCATGTGTGTGTTCCTTTTTTTCTTTTTTTTCCCCCTTTTAAAAGTAGGCAAATGCGTTCACTGTAAGCTATATATCAGATGTCGCTGGTGTCTGGTGACAGCACGTGGAGGAGCTGCCCTTCGCGAAGGTCTGCGTGTACGTGGGAGTAGCGTTAAAAATCTGTGCGTAATTTAAAACAATAAAATCAAGCTTCCCTTTCGGAAACCTACCCTCGTTTTTCCTTCCCCCCCGCCTGCCCGTTGCTAGATATCCCCAGCGATCAGTCCTCCTTCCCGCCCACTGTCACTTCCCAGCGTTTTTTATGAACGTGACACGACGGATCTGCGGTGCCAGGACCCGCTTCTCGCGCGGAAACCGGGCGCTCTGCGTGGCCGAGCGCAGCCCGAGCGCCTCGAGCGCGGCGCTGCCTTTTGCCCTTCGCACAGGACAGCCCTGGGTCGACGACATTTCAGGATAACTGTTTGGCAGCCATTTTAGATACTGCCTGCGCGCAGAGCGCGGCGGCTGCCAAAAATTGCAGACGCTCCGTGCCAAAACACTCTTGGCAGTGGAGATAAACTTTGCAGAGATACACAGTCCAGAAATATCTTATAATTACAAAGCGCAGGGGGCAGAATGTTTTTACAATACAGCTGTGCTAATGTAAACATTTAATTTGGCAGCCTTCTCCACCCACTTTTCAATTAACCGGGTTTATGCAGATACTTTAGGTCTGTAATAAACTTTATTGCTACTTCTCTTAGAGTACAGTTTATGAAACACAGATTTGAAGTATTTTGGGGGCTTTCTATGCATTTAGCAAGGCACATTGAAAATGTTAGGCTGTCATAAAGGGGAAGTGTCAATTCCTGTTTTAAAATGCCATAGCTCTGGCTTCACTAGAAGCCTTTACTTTAAAAATATATATTAATTGGGGCCTGTCTCCTTCGGTCTCTCCCAAAGCAAGTAACAGGATATTAATAGAAAGAAGTGAAATCACTTAAAGAGCTACAAAAGGACATTTGTGCGGTGATCATTAACGAAGACAAATGTTCCCAGCATTACGGCATGGCATTGCGGAGAACAATCCCGAACAACCGTTCTTACAGATATAATTACAATAATTGTGCGATAATTATTCACACAGAGCAAAAGAAAAATAGTTTCCTATCTCAAGCCTTATTCAGCCATAGACATGCAGAAAGCAGCCAAAGACACCCCCTCCCCTCTTTTTTTTTTTTTCCTGCAGAGTTATAAATGCTGAGAGTTAGAGGATTTCATAATAAAAACGAGTTAATTGACTCTGTGAAGCCAGTTAATGTTTTGTAAGGCACGGAGGTGCGCTAGATAGGATCTTCCCGCCCCTTGCTGGGCTCTCTGCTGTGACCGTCTCTGCTCCCGGTGCCGTTTTGGGGAAGGGAGGACTTTGCAGGGCCCAATGCCGGGTTCCTCATGGAAGAGGGGAGCTCCGCACTGCGCCCCGTCCATCCCTCATGGGGTCCCTCAGCAGCAGTTTGGGGGGGTCGCAGGGCTGGCTCGGCTTGGCCAGGCCGAGACGTGTGGGAAGACTCCATTTATCCGAGAGCGCAACCAGCCTGATCGAGTCGCGAAACTTGGCGTGGGGGCCAAGAAGCCGCTCTTGACCGCGGTCGCTTTGGCGGCAGGGTTGTGGGACAGCAGACTGGGGGAGGACCTTCCCTTCGAACTTCGGTTGAGGGGAAGGAAAAACTGCAAGTGGCACCAGGGCACGGCAGTGGGCATGGGTGAAAACATCACAGCTTGCAGACGGTGTCCCCCAGACTTGGTTTCTGTAGGAACTGAAATTGCTTCTTGTCCGCACTGATCACAGGAGACATTCTTAGATGCTTAGCTCAGAAGCGGTAACTACTTGCAGTTGTTTTGTTGAGGCTTTGCTCTTCCTCCTAAGGAGTCAATAAATCAAACTTTCTGATAAACTGAAATGTTCTAGCTGCTTTTGTTAAGCGCTTCTCCCTTGATGAGGAGCAATTATTCAGAAAGTGCAACTATATTGTTGCAGTGGCCAGATCATGAACATAGCAGGGAACAGAAATGCCTTAGAGAGTAAAATTATAGAAACTTTTTAATAGCTTTGGCTATTTCACAAGCAGTGAGAATTCATTTTGGTGATTTTGGAAGGATTTTCTAATTATCTCCTTATTATCTCCTCCATTTGGCTACTGAGGTCTGTAAGAAGGCATAGGGAGCATTTTCATTAAAAAATAAAAAATGATGCATTGTATTTCATGCAATGCAATGCAATTTCATTTCAAAATAGAATGTGTAGTGAGGACCCACAAGAGCACCCACATCAGGGAAGGTTTCCAAAGTCTGACACAGCTGCCTTCAGTACAGAGGTTTGGGTGAATGTAAGGTCGATGAGAGCTGTTTCTGGGCATTTGCCTGAGGTCATCCTCTCATCCTAAATCAGGGGGCTGAAACTGAACATTTAGACCATGCTTGGGGACAGGTATGAAATCAGGTAGTGCTGTCCTAATGAATAGTCCCCAGTGTGACAAGAATTTTAAAATTACATATTTTCTAAAGATGTGAATGCATTTGGGCAACATTGATCTTGTCCTGATGTGCCCTAGGGGTGACTGGAAGCTGGGATGCCTCAGCAACAGGGAGTGAAAAGGGAGATGTGAGGTGGGGATCCCCTGTCTTGACAGAGTCTTAGATTTTTTGAGGAAGAAATATGCTGAAAAGAATAAGAGCAATTTTTTAAGCTACTGGCCCTTACAAACTAGTAGTGGTGCTGCTTCACTTCTCCAGGAAACACATACATAAGGACAAATGAAGTGTTCCCCTGTAGAGGAGAAGATGGTTTAAATAGATTAGGCTCTGGCATAGCACTTCAGTTTATCAGGCATTTAGTGTTTAGGATGTACAATACAGCCGTATGTGACTTGCCAACTATCTGGGCTTCCCCCACTGTTTCTGGTTTGGCAATGAGGTGGTTTTTCACCCTGTTGCAACACTGACTGCCAAGGAGACATGGCCAGCTTTCTGCTTCCTGTCTTCCTCTTTGTCCTGGCTTAGCCTTCCCCGTGGCTGCCAAGTCACTGATGCCAAAAGCTTCTGCAAAAAGGTCAAGCAACTAAGGCTTAAAGTCACCTATGCCAGCATTTGTATTTTCTTCCTATCCTCCTGTATTCAGCTAAGTGAAAAGTATACAGAGCATAACTGCAACGGCAAGGGGGAACTTTTGTGACAATAGATGTGTATACGTTACAGTTCTGCAAACGACTCACTGCCACAGTGAAAGGTAAACATTTTAAGAGGCATTGTGATTAAAGGTTATTGAAATGTGAAATGCTAAAGATATATAATAATCTTTTCATTTGAGGATTTACAGCTTCTTTCTTCCCCATCCCCTGCAATTTGTTTTATTAATTACACTGTTATTGTGTATTTGAGAGTAAAGTTGCTTTAGAACTGGTTACCACATGTCTTTGTAGCTGAATCTGCACCATCATTAATGTTTGTGACTCTGCTGCAACTATAAAAAAATCTACCTTAAAATACGTATAACTGGAAAGTTATATAATTAATGTATTCCTGTTCAGAACATAAAGTTTACCAACATATATCTGAAAACTCATTGGATGGGTACTTGCACTGAATAGTTGTCTACATTTTTTTTTCGAAGACCAATTTTTTTCTCTTGATCTGGGTTTGACTGCTCCTCTACTTCGTGAAGGTGAAGTTGGAAAGTATGTCCATCGGTTTTATTTCTATAACATTTCTTTCATGACTACAATATTCACCTAATGCTTTCATTTCCTGGTTTTGGAGTAAGTGCTAAAGTTGATAATAGTAGCCATAAATGCAGTGTGACTGTTGGCCTGAGTTGTAAAGCTGCGTGATTGCAGGGGGAGCGTTGTGTTCAGATGATTCATCAAAGCCCAGGTTGCAAAGCGCAGCTTCATATTTCAAGCCATCTTCAAAAGAGACAATTTACTTTATTCATCATCTGCTCAGCCTCTCCCCTACCTTGCACATCTTTAAAAAAAGGGTGTTTCTTTAAAGGTACAGCAACAAGCAAGAGACAGAAGACAAAAATTTCAGCAACAGTCTGCTCAGTAATGAGCAGTATTTGTCTGTCTCTTGTGCAGCCACCTAACAAACCCCTGCAGTTCTTAGTGTTTTTCAGTCTGCATAATTAGAAATATTCTTTTGGGCATACAGATCCTATTGCAAGGTTGAGGAGTATTTGCAGGGCATATGGTGACAGGAGAAGAGAGCTTGAGAGTCTGTGAAGAGGTGGTAATGAAATGAACAGGTTGTTGTTTGTTAGTTCATTGAAACAGCTGGTTGTAAGTTATCTTGGAGTAAATCTTTAACAGTTTCATATCCAGTACTATTCCAAAAGTTAATTATGCACCTAGAACTACAATAGTAGCATAGTAGTTTCTGGAGTCGAGCATTGCACTTGGATAGCCTCCTCCAGTGCTATACACAAAAGGACACATATTTTGAATTCTTTGCATACCAGGGAGTTATACAAACACATATATGCCCTCTGCTCTTAATAATGCAAGTAAAAATCCTCTATAATTTTAGATGGCATCAGCAATCATTACTATTACCTTTTTCTTCTGAAGGTGGATAGTCTGTCTCTACCCTTCCACTTGTGCTCCACTAAGTTGTGACTTTATACATGCTAGGGATATTTTCTCTGTAAGCAGGGAGAATTAGTGATGGACAGTAATCCGGTTTTGTTTGTTCATGAATGTTTTGGACATTCTTCAGGGCATGGGTGGGGATAGTTGTATTCTCATGAAGCTGAAAATGAAACAAGGGTGCACAGTTACCACATTTCACAGAGTGCCAGCTTGATTTTGTGGAGTCTTTCAGGAAGTAGTCTCCTGGGAGCGCCTTGAATCAGCAAGATGATCTTGATTGCTACTGTTTATTTTGTGTCCTTAAAATTGACTCATCTGCCTCGCAGAGGGAAAGATTGTGGGTATACTTATGTGTGTTCAGCTCTACTACTTTAAAACTACTTCAGATTAAGTGGTTTCTCCTGTGGATAAGCAAACTAGCATTTGCTGTTAGCAGAGACTGAATGTATGTAGCCAACCAACCAAAGTGTCTTCAGTCTGTACAGACTGTTAAAATGAATATTAATGCCTGTAAGAAGGTGTTAGTTTTTCCTACCCATTTTTACAGATTTCAATCTAGAAAGTGGTTTATTATTTGAGCTAAGAACTCAAAGATCGTTCTGGTGATTAAAACCATTCTGGTGTTGGTCATGAGCCTCTGAATGATAAAGAGAGAAATGTATTTCAGCAATCTGCTAGAATGCTTTAATGAAGTACAGAAGCTTACTAAAAAGTATATTTTGTCATACACTGCAGATGATATGCCAATTTACCATGGTTCTCCACTACTAATATGGGAAGATATGGTCCAAAGGGTTTGCCTCATAACCACACCTCTTGTTATGCCCCATAATCACTACACTTCTTTCTAAAGTCTCTTTGCTGAAAAAAAACTATTTCATAACATGTGATTTTTATTATGCATGTTTAGCCCAGTCTGTTTTTTTATTGCAGCAACATATTGATTACATTTTTTGCATCTGTTGATTATTAAGAAGGACTTATGCTAATAAATTTAGGAAAGCAGCTATCATCTCTTTTTGTTCTTGACGTATGCCTTTGCTCCAAGTTTTTCATGTGATTGTCTATTATCTACACAAACTTTATGACCTAACTCGAATTAGGCTTCACTTGACATAGGTGAGAGTTGTGCAGAGATCCCCTAGCTAGTTGTATCTGAGACATCATCCATGTGGGAAGCAGCATAGTCATCCGTGCAAGCGTGACAGGCTGTCAAGACTTGTGTTTCTTTGAGCTGTCTCCTATATACTTGCGCATATGTTCTAACAAACTGGTGACCTGTAGATTAAACCTGGTAAAAAGCTCCACTTTTTATCCTTATTGTCATGGCAATCTGTCTTCATGTGCTGTTTCCATCTCCTGAATGCTTACATCATGCTGTTATCAATCGCTATGCATATGGAAGCGATTTGATTGCTCATTTGATTAAAATAGAAGAAAGGGGCCATACATTAGTGCTAGTGTTTCCTGGGGGAACGCAGATTTTTAAACTTAGAGCAGACAAACTGGCCTGAGATGCAGTGTGTTTTAGCTTTGTTACATGAACTTAATTTTGAACAATTGTGTATGTAGGATGGTAAGTGCCAGACTCACTTTTGGAAACTTGGCCAAGAAATTAATACTGGCATTTTCTGAGTTTCCTGCGGTTGCTTTTGCTGGTGGTGGAGTTCTCCGCTGCCGTTCCTGGCGTTCCCCATCTGGGCTCCGAGCAGCTCGCAGGGACGCGTGCTCAGAGCCCTGGTTGTGCCGCTGCGTGTGAAGCCCATGAGTGCCAGGGCTGCCAGAGAGCCTCGTGCCGGGAGGGTTTGTTTGTCTCAGCAGCCTCTGCCACACTGAGCGGCTTGGCTGTGGTGACCCCGGATGGCAGCGTGAGCAGCAGGAGTAGAGGTCTAAGCAAGCGGGCTGTTGTCTGGGCCTGTCCCTCTCCGCTGTTCCTAGCAGGGGTTGCAGCTTGTGACCCCACGTGTGCTGTGCGTGGAGATGCACAAGAGGACGGGAGATGCGCTGATCGCAGCTGTGTGCGGCGCACCAGAGAGCTCAGCCGTGCTGGGGCATCCAGGCAGAGACACTGCCGGAATGAGAGTCAAAAAAAAAAAAAAAAAAAAAGGATGGGCTCGTAGACAGAGTGAAGAGTTTTGGGCAGGAGAGCTTGAGGCAGACTGAAGAGCAGGCTCCTCACTCTGCTGCATCCGGGATCACAGCCTTTTGTTTTGTGTTTTCCCTTTTTGCTTCTTTTCATTTCTTTTTTTTGGGGGGTTTTTTTTTTTTGGTTTGGTTTGGTTCTCTTTCTGCAGGAGCGAGGTGTGACTAGTGGGCATTCTGGAAGGCTTGCCTGTCAGTCACACCCACTGGGTGGAGAAACACAGCCCTAGGCCAAGGCGAATTTCATGAGAGACTTGGATTTTCTCATGTTCTTGCTGCTACTGATATCATACTGCTGTCCTGAAAAGACTCTATTGTTGTTCACATTTTACTTTTAAGTAGACATTAAAGAGATACTGCTTGTTATTCAGATGTGCAGCCTCTCCTGGAAAACTGTCTGAAAACATAAAAGGATTTGGGGGCTTAGGAGATTTGCTTCCTGTAACTGTTCGTGAAGCTAACGATTATTGTATAGCTGGCAGGTGGGTCTCATTTGATCGTGGTGAAGTCCAGTCTTTGCACACTTTTCTAAACCAGTGCATTAGGTTTCTCCAACAGCACAGATGGACTGTGCTGTGCTCCTGAGGGTTCAGCAGCAACCACAGCGAAAGGAGACTTAAAGAGAGCTACAAGAAGGGGACAGCCAGGAGGAAGAAGGAAAGGCAAAACCTCAGAAGTTGGTGGTTTTGAGTTAAAGACACCATTTCATCTGCTAGGAATCTCTCATAAAAGGAGCTGGCATAATTGTATCATATACACCCAAACTCCTGTTCAGTGCACTGTGTCTCATCTAACTCCTGCAGGTCAAGTGAGTTTAACGCCTTTATTCAGACAAAATAGAAAGCAGTGCTGTCAGCTTTTCTTGGATATTTACTACGCGTATGCAGAAATCTGAGTACTTGAACACACACAAGGTGTTGAACTGACTCTTGAACCTAATATCTGCATGCATGTAGGGGGAATATAGTTAATACTGTACCTTGAAAAAGTGAGTATAAGTATATAAGAAACTATGCTATTATTTCTATAAAAACTTAAGAAAAGTCTGAAATGTTTCTGTCAGAAAAGTTGTTATGAAAATACTGGTGATCACATCCATTTGTGTTCTTCTTGGACTACACCATAGACTTAGATGCTTCATGTATTAGCACTGCCCCTCCACAGAGCCCCAAGCCTTCATGAGGTTCATCATAAGATCACCATAATGCCATCTGCATTTATAATTTCAGTACATACAGAAATGAGTACAGGTATCACCAACTTACCAAAAGGAAAAATACTGTTTGGGGTAGCCGCTATGTGGTATTGCTACCCATCGGGATGTTTAACAAGAATGCCGTTCCTGCAGGTCCGGCAGCTGTGCTGGATATCTAAGGCCGCTAATTCTGAGTTTGTGTCTTGGCTGTTGGGTGGTGCAGCCCTTTTTGCTCTCTGTCACAGCTGAAACTTGAGTTTCCATTTCTGTAAGTTTGTACGTGTTTTCTCAGCTCCAAAGATGTGGTATATTTCTCAAGGTCTTGTTGTGGTGGAACAGTGGTAGGAAAATAAATCTGAGGAACTCGGGGTGATTAAATAGTAATACAGGCACTGGCAAGTTACCATGTCCAGTGACAGTTTTCTGCTGGCACAAATTCTGAGTTACTGGGTTATGTCTTTTTTTTTTTCCTCTCTACTTAATTAACACTTAACTTTTAATCATGCAAAACAAACCCCAAACTGTGCAATAAAAAGAAAAGCTTTGGACTTTGAATCCATACCTGTGTTTTTTAGATAGAAAGTACTGTCCTTTTTATGAGGATATAGTCCCCTTAGGTACAAATGACTTAAGATGACTAAGCAGCAGCTTTAGTTCATAAGCTGAGATTCAGACAGCACAAGGAGCTTCTGAAGAAGCTTCTGCTATGTATTGAACAAGAAAGGACCTTTTACCTCTTGGTCCCAATCTATAGTTTGTACCGCACCTACATTTCAACTATGTAGATGATGCTAATTCTTTAGAAATCCCCACAAGTGAGGGATATGCAGACATGTACTTTACAGTAAAAGTTACAGAATTACAAAGCAGATGCTTTCATGTGAAAGCCACAAAGCAACAGCTGCATTTCTTTCTAATAGATTTTGTCCAATATAACTTCCAATAGCAGTACGATTGCAAATAGGGAGATGGAGAGTCTGTGGGAAAAATATTTTTAAAAATTCCTCTTTTTTAAAAGCAGAAGACTAGGTTTAAACTGAAATACTTTTTGTGGGAGTCACGTACTTTAAAAAACGATTGCTTGCCTTTTTTTGCAGAAAATATTGCTCCTCCCCAAAAGAAAAAACTCCCACATGGTTCTACATTTTAATAAGTATAAGGTAATTTGTACCTACCATAAAGGGCCAAAGTAGACAGAAAACCAAGACAGTGATCAGGTCTGACATGTTTATTTGGTCAGTGTTACTTAAAATTATTTCATCAGTTCTCATTTACCATTTACTACCAATTCACATATTAAATGCTGGAAAGTAAACAAGATGGCTGTGGCTGTGTGCACACATGCAATTCTGTCAAGTTTTTCGACCACTAGTAAAAATGGGATAATTTTCTGTGGCCCTTCTTGTGCTTTGTCTACTCAGTGTCTGCTGATTTACCAAAAATCTGGTACTTTTACTCTGTCCTTTCTCACAGTTATTTTTTTCTTATCGTATGTATATGGGAATACAGATAGGTAAAGCAGCATGTAAGTATTTTGTCTATGAATTTTTAGATTATGGCAATTTAATCCACTATATATAGAATAGGGCAACATAACGTACAAATTATATGTAGATACTGTGATCTGAGACATAGCTATTCATAAACTTATCTTTCGTTAAAATACCATTACTTAAGAATATATGATTTTTATTGGTCTTCTCATCTGTCACCTTTATTAGATGCAAATTAATAGACCCACTAATTAAAATTGCACATGGCATCAACTGGCAACCTCAAAAAGAGAAATACTTACAAACATATAGGCAACATGGAGTGCATTTGAAAATAAAACCACTGTCCTCTGGGGTTTTTTGTTAGTGCATTCCATCTTCTGTTATGCTAGAGATCATGTTTTGTCAGCAGTCATAGCACGTAAATTAATTGAAATTAAAATTTATGATATATAGGCATCATAGCAGTGTGCACCATAGATGAAAATTAGAAGATGCTCAGGTAAATGTTGCCATAAACATTGTGGCTTTTTTAAAGAGAACATTTTTTGGTGGTGGTGGTATGGGGCATTCTTAAACACGTACATACTTACTGGCAGAGCTCTTACCTCATGCTGCTCTTAGTTGCCTTGAAGAAATATGAACACTGCAGTGTTCCCTTTTCAATTTTGGAGTTTCTGTAATACGTAAAGAAGTAACATTTCAGTTTAACTGCTACTTTTTTTCCCCCCAATTAACATACAATGCACTTTCCATTTTTGGAGATCTCTCCGTACAAAATAAGAGAGGGGACTCACGAGCCCTTCTCAGTATCTGTAATCTACTTTGTTGGTTCCTGGTTAGGTGATGTTACAGCCCAGCATACTAGTGTGTGAGTGTATTATTTTGTAAGGTTGAAGAATCTGGCTTTTAATACTATATATTTTAATGGAAGATACAAAATAGTTTTAAGAAAGAAGCAGTTATATCTTATGGTATCTGTTGAACAATGCGTTCTTCTGTGCTTTTAAATTATAAGTAATTTTCCATAAAGAGCTTCATACAGAGTTCCCTGGAGCTACTTTCCATTGATTTTAACAACCTTTGGCTAAGACCTATGGTGAGCAAATTGGATTTTTTTTTTTTAATTGCTGTGTCATCATTATCCTAATGTTACCTTATGTGGTTTTATCTCCCCAAACCCTTGTTACTTTACTGTCCTAAAATACTAAGAAAGAATGAGATCCCGGCTGTGTGGCAGGTACTGGTAAAGTCCTTGCTCATTTCTGTGAAAGCAGGATTCACCCTGTAAATTCTAGATACACTATATGAAAATGAAGGTCATTCTTTGTATTTCACAGCATAATGTAATAGACAATTTATTAGCTAGATGAAGATACATGCAAGCAAATTTCTGATTTTATGTGCAAATGCAAACTTTTTCATTAATGTACTATGGCTTTTTTTCCCCTTAATCTTGCAAATGAGACTTTCATAGTGTTCTACCTTCTGCTTTTCGTTTTCTGAAGAATCTATAATGAAAGACCTTTATACTATAATGTGAAAGGTTTCTTGGTTTCCAAGAACAGTTTCTGAGTGTTTCTGAGTATAGATGGTATCCACAGTATCTCCCAGATGGATAAAATTAAGCATCCATATCTCATCTCTTCCTACTGATTCTTGCAAGTTTTGGAAAGAAACTTCATTCTTTCACATTCATCCACATGTGGCAAGATACCTATGTAAATCTCTTCTTAAAATACATGTCAGAAAAGAGCTAAGCTAATATTATGAAGTATGGGAAACATTTGTTTCATGCCATGAAAAACAGAAATCCTTTAACTTAAAAATGTGTATGTATGTGCATGTTTGTGCTTATGTGTGTGTATGCACGTATGCATATGTGTGTGAATATATGTATCCCGTGCGCAGCTTATCTTGCAACACAGCTGGGAAAAGTTTTCAATTTCCAAAAAGAGGAACATATGGTCTTTATAAATTGTATAAGAAATATTTTGAATAAATAAATGTTGTGATTTATTTTACATAAACAAAAGGCAGAATTTAAATTAAAAAGATAAATCTGTGCATGGAACATAAAGCTGAAAAGCTAAGTGTGCTTATTGCTATTTTGGTTCTAATAAGTGTTTCTAGGTCCTTGAATTTCTTTCAACTATATGAAAACTGGATTTACTCCCAGAGCTCCACTTCTCAACTAGGGCATTTTAAAAACTAAACAAGGGCTGAGTCAGTTAATTAATTTAAATGAGATTACAAATCAGAAACACATTACGTAATGTTGATTTAATTACCGTTTTTTATTTACCTAATTAAAACGCTCTGAAGAAAAGTTAACAGTCCCCACAATGGCCCGTTGGGTGACTTGGCACGGTGGGTCTGCACTGCTGATAAAACAGGGGGTGAACCTGCTCTTGGGCATGTCGGGGAGCACAAAGAAATGGGGCCATCAGAGACTGAGCCATTTTTGCTCAAAAAAGTCACCAGGCTCCAAAGTAAACAGGCTCAGACCTAAACTTAAGCGTGACCCATCTTTTGTTCCCCACCACAAGATCTAAAGCTCCTCCAAACCTTGTTGCTCATGAGCTTGGGGAAGGAGGGTAGGCTGTGTCCTGCAAGCTTGTCTATCTCACAGGGAGGCCCTAAGTGTTTCTGTGGGTGCTCCAGCTTTGTGAGAACTGTGGCTGGTACCATAAATCCTGGAAACAGTAAAGAAAATGGTTGCAGTCGCCATTTTATTATATGGCATCATTCTGCTAACCAAAGCCTTCAGGAGAAATAATTCATTAAAATGTAGAGATCTCTGAAAATGTTAAAAAAAATTCCCCTCTTAAGTCAACTCACTTTTAAAAGGAAATGGTGGTATTTACACATATTCCACTGCCGCCTTCGTAGTATTTTTTTCAGCAGATACTTCGCACAATAAAACACAATTAACTTGTTTATATCATAAACAAACTGTAATATCACTATGGTTGGTGAAGCGATGCTCATAAAATTGTACAATAATAGAGTCATCAGATTACACTATAAAAGATGTTGCTTTGGCAAAAAAATGAAGTTGTTGAAAGTCCGGTCATTTGCCTTCACAGGGTAGAATGACATAGTTACTAAAAGGTAAATGTGTAAATTATGAAAATAATATCTGTAATCTTCATAGATACACAGAAGAATATGTATGTATTTGATTTATGTAGTTTTGCTGTGGTCTGCCTGTGCATGGCTGAGTTTATACTGATTTTTTCTTGCCATGGAGGCCTCCCTACCATGATGCCACCCTCATCTCTTGAGCTCTGGAATGGCTTTTCCCCCAGGCAGAGCCTAACAGTGGAGTTGGGCCAGAAATGTTGTGCCATCTCCATCCTTCTCCAGAGTTTTTGAGCAACTTTTCTAGTGACGGGGTAAAGCTCCCCACGAGGCTGCCCATGGGGTTGAGCCTGCTTTGACCAGGACTGGACTAGGGACCTGTCGAGGTCCCTGTGAGCCCGAGTGGTTCTGTGGTCATTGAGGTGGCACTGCAGGATGACACTGGTTGATGCTTGTTCATGGTAGTGCTGAAAACTCTCCCAGGTGTCAAGTCAGACCCCGTACAGGTATGTGAAGATCTGAACAGCATCAAAGTGATTCCTACATGGTGTTGGATCTCCTTGTTCCTTGATCCTCTCCCCTACCCAAATCACAAGGCTATCAAAGAAAAAGGGTGTATTTACATGATGGTAAATGATTAAATTAATGCCTGTCAGCGGAGATGAACTGAGTGCAAAGGCTCTCTCTAGTCTGTGGCAAATGAAAAGTGAAATGTATTCATTGAAATCACTGAGGTTTATTTGACTAGGATGAAACCCGAGGAGAATCTGCTTATTTCTAGGACATAGGTGGAGAAAATATTTTTTCTTTTGATGGACCTGTCTCGATTTCTTTTCAGGGCTTCAAAGTTGTACTAATGCAGAGAGCCTTAAAAGTTATATACATATGTGTGTGTGTATATATTTTAGGGAGTGTTAAAAAGCCCCCAGAAAGCTAGACTGGTGAAGAGCAGCATGATTTTCTTGGCTTTGCTAGAATTTGCATTCCTCCTGCTGCTTTTTGTCAAAGATGTTCCCTCCCTGAGGTGAAAAGGAGAGATCATCTTGTTCTTATCCAGGTGGTGAACCAACACCTTTCTTTTCTCCACTCCCTGATGCATCTGAGATTGATGTGACACGGCATCACCTTTTTCCTACTGGCAGGGGAAACGGAGAGTCTTTTTTTCCACCTTTTCAGTTTTCCTTGACCTTGCCTGCAGTGGGAGGAGTGTCTACACTCTTAGATACTCATCAGGATTAACCACTGAGACTGACAACATGGGAGACAACTCAGGTTAAAATATACCATCTTCTTGACTCATATTTTGTATGGATGTCTAAACGGAGGAGTAATTCGAGATACAGAATTTAAATATCTTGGTAGTGCTTATGCTGAACCCCAATAGGTTGCACCAAGTATATCTGTAGTACTATGGCTACATGAACATCTGCCAGAAAAACATAAAGGTTTGCTTGCTGTGAACTGTTCCTCCCTGGGGCAGTGATTGATCAAGGCTTCAGTCGGTGACTTTTAGAGCAGCTAATTCCAAGAGCAACCTGCTGCAGTTTCATACACGTGTGTAAGCCATGCATTGGAGATGGTAGAGGCGGGTCAGCAAACAGGTAGCAAATAAGTAATTTTGAAAAATATGTGGAAAAATCTTTCCAAAGAAAGCATGCTGACCATAAAACTTGAAAATTTAAAAAAAAAAAAGGAAAAAAACAAAAGTGAGAAAACTTGTAGTTAGTTGAAAGAAACCTAAATGAAAATATTAAAAATTTCAAGTTCATCACATGTACATGTTGGGGTTTTATTTGCTACTAGTCGCATATATTAATTGTATATATTCGCTTTGAACTTTTGGCTGAGTTTTTTTTTTTTTTTTTCCCTATGCACAGAATTATGTTGTTGTAAAGTCAAATGCAGAGCAAGTGAGATAGACAAAGAGCCTGGTTTATGTCTCTTTCCATCACACTGGAGGAAAAGCCTGCAATTTCTTATTTCTGAGCTCATGCAATTAACTAATTAATGATCTTGTATAGATAAAGACAAGAAATAAGATTTAAAATGTCTTGCCATGTCCTCTACTTCTTTGGCTTTCCTGAAAATGTTTTCTACTTTCCTCTTTTAGAGAAACAATGCTGCAGTGTGTCTTTTCATTCACTGCTCTGCTTATACATTGTTTTATTCCTATAATGATCATAATTCTCTTGCACTTTGTAAGGCTATTTGCATCGAATCAAATCAAAAGGGGAATATTTTATAATTACTCATACTGGTAAAAGAACCTGATCATCACAACCCATCACGGTTCTGTGTCTTTCATGCCAAGAATGAGGTTCTGCGTATTTTAAATAAAGTTTCATAGATTAATTCTTCTATTCAGTATCTAGTAATTCCTTTCCTCTTGGTATTAGTGAGATCCCACTGGCAAATAGTAACATCTACTGGTCAAAACACTGTGAAAGAACCAATCTGTAGAAATCATGATTGATCAGTAGTTAACATAAAACAAAGCTAATCTGACTGGCAAATTATAATAATTACCCAACTGCTTATCCCTGTGACTGGAAAATTCCATACTAAGTTTATCTTATTATAATATGAAAAAGGATTGTTTTAACTAGCATCCTTCATTAATTCCTGGCTTATGGGCCTAGAAAGTCTTATATTGACAAAGAGAAAGCAGGACTAAGAGCAAATTGCCATATAAGAACTAAAGAAATACTCCTAACTTTTCACGTTTTTCAAAGCAGAAGAAAAACCTCGAAAGCTCTTTTTAGGGAGTTCTCATAGCATGAATCCAGTTTCAATTCTGTGATATCCCAAACACTTAATTTAACACTTGCACCATTGCTGGGTAAAATTAGCCTCTATGTTAAACTTACTTTAAAAAGTGTACTTTAAAAATGTACTTTAAAAAATGTACTTTAAAAGTACTGTTTGCAGAAATAGTGAATGCCTATTAGAAAAACATAAAAGCACAGTCTTTGGAGGGTAGACATCTTCTGATTGTAATAGGAACAAAGACTTGTTATTACGAAGTTCTATGCAGAAACATACCATGTTTTTAGCATTTCTAAGATGATTTTAAATTAATTTGATCTGCTATTTTGAAATAGTGTGCTGTGTTTTATCATGAAAAGACACAGGCATACATATTGTTCACTGTCTTTCACTGAACTCATTCAGGCAGTTCAGGAGATTTTCCTAGTCCTGCAAATTAGCTTATGACCAACATGAAAAATCTGATTTGTAGCTATGCCTCTTAGTTGTTTAAAGCACTTTTTGTTACTTGTAAAAAGCAATATTTATTTTATTATTGATTTACTCAGGAAAGAGTTACTTCCCATGTAACATTATTGAAACCACCTAATTCCTCAGCGCTCACATACTCTTGTACATAATCAATTCAAGATTTTATGGAAGCCTGAGCTTCAGCCTAATGTAAGAATACACATGTGGTTTTACTAGCAAATAGACTAATATTTCTAGGAATAGTAACTAAGTATTATATCTAACAAACACCAATTAAAATTGAGAGTTCAGATCGAATTTGCTTTCCATTTGGTCTGTAGCAAAAAAGGATAAGGCATGGAAAAACTGAAATAAAAAAAGGAGTTTTGGTTTTCCCTGATATCTTTCCTCTACTTTCTTGCTTTTCACAGCATATGTAGCAAAATAAAGAAAATGAAATGAGGTGTCAATCCCAGTAATAAATTTTTTGATAAGAGCCTTTCAGGGAGAGGTTCTGTGTCTGCTGTCACCTACCAGCCTTCTGGGGAAGGTTCAGACCGTGGGACCAGCTGTGCTGGTGGGGACTTGGGTGCTGTGCACAGGCAGGGCTCTGAAAGTGCCCCTCTTTCAGGAAAACCATGGGCTACACAGACTTTGATGAGGACCTGCTTTCTGTTCTGCCTACCTAGGTGGGAGATGGTAGAGGAAATCTCATGCCACGAAATTAGCACCCTTTCATGGATTTTACTGTGTGCAAGAATCATTTCATCTGGTATTGGCAATTTTAGTTGTGATTTAATAGCATTGAAACAGGGTTTCCCATGTGCCTTTATCTTCTAGTATGCTGCTTAGATGGCCAAATTTTTGTTCTCTGCAATTCTTGTAGTTCAGATGAACTCAGTAGTTCAGTTGACCATAGTTTAGATGAATGAGCTACAGGATATGCAGGTATGTTTCCATAGAGAAACTTCTTCCATATCTTTGGAGCTTGAATTCTGAGATGGATTTCCATATCAGATAATGCCTTCTGAAGGATCAGGTCAGTGTGAAGAGCCACATTTGCTAAACTCTTTAGTAGATGAAAAGAAATTTGAATAAGGCTCTGTAAAGTGGGAGATAATCTTTTATTCCAGTGAGGGTTACACCGGATTCACTACTTTGTGTGATTATTTCTTCTCTCTTACTTTTCTTTCTTTCTTTCTTTCTCTTTCTTCCTTCCTTCCTTCCTTCCTTCCTTCCTTCCTTCCTACCTTCCTTCCTTCCTTCCTTCCTTCCTTCCTTCCTTCC
>JAWLRI010000157.1:2728309-2753987 GCA_034781795.1 Crypturellus tataupa
CTTCCTTCCTTCCTTCCTTCCTTCCTTCCTTCCTTCCTTCCTTCCTTCCTTCACTATAAGCAGGAATAAAATTTTTGGTCAAGAATCTTGACTTGATTCTGGGCAGTGATGGGATCCATCTGGCAGTACCAATTTGTGTGGTGCTATATTGCAGTTACTTTTAATGCTAATCAAGAGCAATACTGCATTTTAAAGTGACAACAATATCTTATTCGGATTGTGAAACTGCTGTATTTCAGATCTCATATACAGAACAAATGTGGATAGTTATGAATGTATACATGTTCACTTAATTTCTTTTTCTTTTTTTTAATACAAGATTGTCTCTACAATGTAGCATTTTGTTGGTAATATTTTCTGTCAGTGGAACAGAATGTTATTATATTACAATTATTATATATATTATTGGTGTGGGAATGCAGCAAGAGGTAGATATTTTTAAAAGAAGATTTTTATGAGCACGAATAGCGTTTATTATGTCGTGTGTTAACATCAAAATACATTCTTCTCCTTATTCATTAGGTGCATGTGTCAGGAGGAGAATGAACTCTTTGAAGTCTGTAGGGCTTGTTTGTGTTAGTTTTTATGTTACATTATCTTCATTTCACAATAGCTATTCTTACACAAAGGCTGCACTGTATTAAAACAGTCATGTCTTCAGTCTTGAGTTTGTGGAAGTAGCCTGTGCCTTTGTGCTTTAAGGGAAGGGTAAGGAACAGGGTAAAGAAACACAAGGTCTACGAGTGGCCTGATCCCGTACATCTTTCTGGTCATTGCATCAGAAGAAGCTAACTCTGCTTTACTGATTATGCAATATTATATTTGGGGGATGGAGGGGTAGGAAATGAAAAGGTACCCTTGTAGAAGTGTTTACACCCTGGGTATTTACCTGAATGACTCTCTTGTCCTTATTCAGTGATCTATGAGTTCCTCTTGTGAGGATCATTGCATCTTTCACAATGTTTCTGGGTCTGTATAAAATGGGTTACATATAGTGTGTTTGTTCAGTAATGCCTTCACGTAGAAAGGCAGGGAAATGACCTTTAAAGAACAAAGTAAAGTATTAGTTTAATACGAAAGGAGGGAATTAAAGAGTTGTGAGATACTTTCAAAACAAATTAGTAAAACACTTCTTTGATTTCTTTATAGATTCTGGACAACCAGGAAGTCCAAGCCACAATGATCCTGCCAAGAATCCACCAGGTAAATATAAGTTCCAGGGCATGTGCAATCTAACATTGTTTGAGAACAAAGATACTACTGTTAATAGTTAAAGAGAGCATAATTGGTCAGCAACCTATTTTGCACTGGTAGGTACATATAATCAGGACAAGCTGTCGTTATTTTAGCTCTTTTGAACTGGCAGTGCCTCTATTGTAATTTCATCCGGATTCATTTAATCTAAGGAATTTTTTGCCTTTTTTTTGGTAATTTGTAGGCAGTGATGGACAAGGCAAAACAAAATGATCCCAAACTTATGTAAAAATTTCCAAGTGTTACAATTATTCATTTATCGGGGGCAATACAAAATGCCTCTTTAAAGTCTTTGGCCTAAGTTATCAGATTTTTCTTGCCTTTAATTTTATTTTATTTATGCATTTTAAAATGAAGAAAAATGGTCATTTTTTGATAGAATCTA
This sequence comes from Crypturellus tataupa, assembly GCA_034781795.1. NCBI lineage: Eukaryota > Metazoa > Chordata > Aves > Tinamiformes > Tinamidae > Crypturellus > Crypturellus tataupa. The sequence goes on from JAWLRI010000157.1 coordinate 2,729,949, forward strand.
TCAGCTCACAGAAGAACAGAACACATTGTTAGTGGGTCGTGCTAATGGGATTTTGTTTGTTTGTTTGTTTTTTCTTTTTCTAAATGCTAAATGAATCACATTCTACCCAAGAAGTAATTGTCTGATGCTGGGCTTTTAAACATACATGAAAATTTTCTTGTTCTGTCAGAACATTGGGAAAACAGCCTGTTGGGCAAAAAAAAGTCTATCTGTGTGCAGACTGGATCAAAATCATTCTGTAAGTGTCACAGACTGTGCCATGTGCGTCCAATGTAAATACCCCAGAATGAGAGAACTACTACAGCTTACTACAAAATAATAATTAAAAAAAAAATTGCTTCTGTAATATGAAAACCAGAACTGAATACAGGAAGATTGCAGCTATATTTCAGAGATATAAAAGCAGAACAGCTTCATACTTTGGCTGTTTTCTAATGTGATTTTTTTTTTTTGCAACGTATGATGTAGATTTATATTAGTTTGAAATCATTTTGGGTAGGAGACTTTGGTGCTGCTTCTCTCCAAACTGTGTGGGATATAGGCTTTTATTTCTCTATTAAATATATGACGTAAATTATGTAGCTCTGTGGTTTAAAAATCCCAAAGAAGCCGCCACAGCAAATTTACACCTAAAACAAGACTGAAAAATTTCCTCACAGATAATCATGGTTTTGCAAAACTTGGAGTATTGAGCGCTACAGCACTTATTTTTATTTTAAAATATCTCTGTTTGGAAGTGCAAGAAAAAAAAGGCAAATGCATCACACCTCATTAGTCTGAGAAATCCAGTCTGTAGCCTCCAGGTTACGAAGCTAAATGCAGGGTCTGGAGCCTCATCTTCACCTTTTTCAATTTTTTTTTCCGTTTCTGAAGCATGATTTAATGTTTGGGTTAGGGAAGCAGAGGTACATATTTCACCACTGAGGATCATATCCTCACTGGGTGTATTTTTTTATCCATTAGCTCTGGGTTATTCCAGAAAGGAGTAAATTTGATGCCAGCAACAGAGCCATGGGTTGGGCAGAAGACAAACCCTACAGGCTTCCTTTTGCCAGCCCCACGGGGCGAGATCAGATGTCCCATGATGTCTCATGACCTCCAGTGTCCCAGCAGGCAGAGGGATGTAGAGGGGAGAAAAATCTGCTGCTGGCTTCATCATGAAACTTTCTGCTTGAAATTTGATCGTAACACTTTCTCATGCCTTGGAGCCACTGCTGGCAGTGTCATTCCTTTTGTCTGATGCCAAGTGGGGACAGAAAATGGAAGCCGTGCCTTGAAACCCCTCATTTGAGCAGAGACAGGCGTGTAATTGAATGTCATCTGTCTATTTGAGGATACATGAACTGCTAGTATCGTTCAGCCTCCCTGTGCGAGGCCGTCTTAGGGTTAAAGTAGGAAGAAAGCAGTGAGGTTTGTGGGACCGCACAAGAGCGGGGAGGGAGTCACGCTCATTTAAGTCCTTCCAAGGAGAAGGTCTGTTGTCCAAGCCTTTCCCATTAAGCTCCACATGGGTGTTGTTCTTAGAAGCAGGCTGTCAAAGCCCCAGAGGATATTCACTCTGAGGTTTGTTTTCTGTCCCGGGCCAGGAACCGGAGGGCTGGCACTGCCAGCGTGGTCTGCTCCTGCATTGTGTTTTGATCTGAGCTCTTGTGTGTCGAGGAGCCAGGGCACTGGCAAGGGATCGGTGCTGTGAGCGTTTGGATGCTGCTACCTTCGCAGCCACGTTGCCAAGAAAAAAGGAGGCTAAGACCTGAGTGGTAGTTGGCGAGGTGGCTGGTGTTAAAAGTGTTCTTTTTTTTTTTTTTTTTTTCTAGGTTTGGCTAGACCGTTGAATTCTTTAGGGTGTCTGCTAATTTGCTGTCTTAACCATGGAGGGAGGGTAATGTCACTTGCCAAACAAAAGAACATTAAGTGCACATGCTGGAATCCTTTACAAGAGGTTCCTAAAAATACACTGGATATTTTGATAGCATAATACAGTATTAAGATGGTGTAGCTTGCGGTGGGAGTGGTATGTAGCTTTTGTAGCAAGATCCATGGATATCCTCCTCTTAAGTTTTATTTTTCAAAAACTTTCATCTGGTATATTGCTAAAGTATGAAATGTGTTTTTCTGTGATCTGGGTTGTAAAGGCCACTTCTCTGTAGGGGTAGCTAAGTAGGCTCCGGACAGATTGATGAACCGTATGCAAGGCGGAGAGGGGGAAAGGAGTTTTAAGGCTACTGTTGTCCAGATCAGCCATTAAGCTCCTGGAATCTAAAAGTTTATGTAATGATAAAACTGCAATGACTATTAAAGGTTTTCTTAGGTTCAAGGAGAAAATGGGCCAGTCTGTGGAAAAGAAAGACATTGATGGTGGGTTGTTAAATAGGTGGAAAGCACAACTTGATTCATAAATTCTTATACTCGAAATACTTGGAGTCTACGATAATAATGCCTGAAAAAATCCTTGTTGTCCATTCATTTTATTACTCTTCTAGAGACATCTACTTAGCGCTGCTCTTGGAGGCAGAGTATTGGAGGAGATGCACCCAGGAAGGCAATTCAATGCTGTTCTGTATTTTATTATTCTCCTTTTGTGTCTCATTTTGGTCCTAAGTATGTCCAGTGTGTGAGCTTAAGAAGACTTAGGAAATTAGCCACCTTCTTTAACAGTGATGTGTCTTGAAATACCTATTTGTCTGGATGTGCACTCTGCACTGGTATCATTTTTCAGGATTTTTGTCTACTAAATATAAGAAGAGGACTGTAATGGATAAAAAGAGAAAAACACACAAAACTATTAAGAAGATAGTACTATCCACATCACCCGTAACAGCTCAGTCTTCAGTAATACATTCCTACTAACAAGCTCTTTCGGTAAAGGATTTTTTCAGTTCTATTCTGCTTCATTTTTCTTTCCTTGCTGCCTGTTGGCCACATCTTTTTATGCTTCTAGGGTTACTTTCTACCTGTCTTTGATATAAGACTGCTGCTTGGCAGAGTCGCTTCATTCGTACATTAGCGTTATCACTGCTGTGTGTAACTGTTGAATGTGCTTAAATCTCTAATGACAGTGTTTTCAAGTTGCTGAAATAGAAGTAATAGTCAGGGAAACTGCTACTGCTAAATGCAGTCCTATTTTGATAGGACTATAAGATAGGATGGACAGTTGTATACAGTTTGAGGGCCTAAGAGAACTGGAAACATGAGGGAATGGGCACCACTACTACGTACTTTGCATGCTGACTTCTGGCTTCTTGTAGTCCCTTCAGGATTTCATGCCCTGCCCAGCATGGGGAAGGCAAAAGATGACTTTTCAAAAAAGTGCAAGGGAAACCCAGTTGTCCTGGCACAGGTTTAGGAACCTCCGAGGCCAGAGAAGCCAGTAATGTTCAGCTTCTGGCTCTTGTTTTAAGCAGCTAAGTTTGGTGGTTATTTGGATTATGTTTCCTAGCCAGTGGGGCCTGGTTGTTTTTTTTTTTTTTAATTTCCTGGTAGAGCTTACTCCACTTTATCTGGCTCAAGGAATATTTTCATACATGCATACAAATTGGGCAGACGATGAAACCTCAGTTAGGGCTGAATGAAGAAAGAAGATTTTGGTACAAGTCTGTGTGCTATTTAGTATTTATTTATATGGGCAACACATTATTAGACTTAACATTGAGAACCTGCCTCTCCACTTGTGCATCCTCCCCACTGTTTTCTACTCCTTTTCCTTTTCCTTTTCCCTTTCCTTTTCTTCTTTTTCCTCCCATTAAAAAACATCAAATGTGATCAGGAGATTCATCTATGTATGATATCCCTGGTCTGAGTCAGACATGGTTAGTTTAATTCTCAGTCCCAGCCTTGTGTCGCAGAAGTTGAGCTTTCCCTTACATTTTCAACAGAAAGTTTATTCTGAGAACCTTTTCTAAAGAAGAACTGAGTGAAATCACTATCTATCCTTTTTTTTTTCCCTAATTAAAAAAGGTGTTGCCAAAAAGCTTGCAGCCAGCCTCACCTATCTCTCAATATGCAAATCTTCCTTGCAGCTGTAGAGCCCCAAAGGCTTTTCTAAGCTTTAATATGAGCCAGCAGCCATGGGGAGAACATTCCTTTGGATCAAGCCCCAAGAAATGTGTCATAAATTTGCCTATGTGCTCGTTCTAGAAAGAAGTATTTTGGTTTTTCGTTTTAGAATGCACGCTTTCAGAAATAATCTCTCAAGAGTAACATGTGGTCTCAACCTTTGCACTCTTTTGAAAATGCAATAAGCAAATGTCTTCGAGTTTTGAGCCACTCAGAACACAGATGGTTTCGTTATTTTACTGTATTATAAGCTACCCTTTAGTGGATGGAGAATTAGCCCCATAATTAATAGGAGCAGAGGAGAAACTCCCTATCCTCATCGCTGTAAGTAGCTTTTCTTCTGGAAGCAATGGTGCCATAGCAGAATGAGGAGACAGGCAGAACTGTATTTAAGCAAATACCTATTCTGAGCCTTGGTCTTTCAGCATGGGAGTGGATATTCTGAAACGCTTGCTGTTTCCTGTATGCCTGCAGCCCTACTGTCTCAGATAGCGATCTTCAAATAAAACAGGGCTGGGCTTGGTCAGGGCTTGATTTTCTGTGGAGTTCTCCCTTTCCCAGATGCTCGGAGGGTTAGTAATGACAGTGATTGAGAGGCGGTAGTCTTCCTCGCCCGTGTGCCAGCACGGGCCCGTCGGGGCGCTCTGGGGGCAGCGTGCAGCTGTGTTATCTCCACAACCAGGAACCTGCACAGCCCCTTTTACCGGGAACAGATCTTCTGGCCTTGCATCCTGGTTTGAGTTCTGGTGTGGGTAATTACTACCGTCTGCTGACTTAAGAGTATCTCCGAGTTTTCATTTGCATGCACTGCTCTTCTTAGCGAAGCCAGAGCGTGATGAAGTCGTGCTTTTAAAAATGTTGCTGCTTTTTAATTCCGATATGGTTGTGTTCAGTGGTGAGGTCAGTGGTCTTTCACTTCAAAGTATGCACAGAACAATAATTTACTAAACACTTCTATGCAACCAGTTAGGGATTCCAAAATCCTACCTTGGCACTAAATAATTCCTGTCTGTTACCGTGCAGTTCCTCAAATCCTCAAATGGAAACAAGTTCCCTCAGCCTCTTTCTATACTCTTGGCTGTAGCCTGTGCAGAATGTGAGGCCCACTGGAGTGAAAGCCACGATGCACTCATGGTGGTTCCCCGTTGTGTTTCCTGCTAGGTTTCAGGACAGCTCATCTAATGAATTGCAATACTTTATTAATAATTGAATAAATTGTTTACATCTTGAAACATTCAAGGGCATTGACATTTTGATTATTAATGTGACGGCACTGAAAATCGTACTCATTTTTGGTAAATGCACAGGCATTTCTTATGCCCTTACTGTGCTAAAAAGTTCCGTGTAATCAGGGGATCTTTTCACAACATGTTTGTCCCCTGTCCCAGTTACAACACGCTTGCAGTTTGCAGGAAAAACTGTGACTGACTGTGCAACAAGGTCAGAGACCATCAGGTGGTAACTAAAATAGCCCCGTTCCCTGGATGGGACCTTAGTTAACTGTTTCAGCTGATGTCACCACTGGCATCTTCGGCGTCACTCCATTTTCTCACGTTGTCCACCCTTAGTGACCTTTAAGAAGCTCTGATCCAATGGCAACCTGTTTCTGGTACTCTTACCAAGGTGCCAGCTCCAAAATTGATGCAATGAGAAAACAAAATTTGCTGGACATTATATTAACCTACTTATATGCACGTGAGAATTAATTTTCCCTGTGACTAGTAGTTGCATGCCATTAGTACTCCATTAGACAGTAAAGAACTTCCTGGAGAAGTCAAATGTTGCAGAGAGCAGCAGCAGCTATCCTTAAAATGTCTTTCTTTTTCAAAGACTCTGATAAAGCATATAATCAGTCTATTTTATCTTTAATATAGTAGTTTTAGAGACAGAACAAACTTATAACACCATCAAGCACATAACATCACCTTATTTAAAGTCCAGGCTCCCAGCAGCTCTTCCAGTGTTTTGTAGACAGGGCTGAAGCTCCTAGCCTTGCTTTTCACAGCTGGTGAACTGACTGTATGGCTAGTAAGTCTCCTTACGGCTTTATGAATCTCCTTTTTAAAGATCTCCTTCCAAAAAACAGTAATAAAAGATGTTTCTTATGTTGTTTAGATCCTTACTTGTACTTATAAGCTGCACAAAGTCAAGGTTGTATCAGTGAAAAGAAAAATGAGATACTTAATGACACCAGGAAGCAATTTTGTGTTTTGCCACTAGTCAATATCCAGCAGAACATAAACAGACATTCTATTCATAAAAGTACAATTAAATCGGAAGACACTTAAAGGCTGGTTAAAGGCTGGTTAAGTCAGACATTATTGGTAAGCTTTAAAATAGTTAAGAACAAGCTCTGTATAGTGTATGCTAGTGCAAACTGAAAATATTTTCTAATAAACTTAAACTTTTTTTTTATCTTAACATTTTTAAAACCTATACTTGTAATTCAGCTCTCAAACTCTTAGCACAGGGGTAGAGAGGAAGACATTTAAGAACTGGAACTGATGTAGCTTCTAAAGGAGTTAGAAGAATTACTGTAGGTTCCTGTTCTTTCCTAATTCTTCTAGCATAGCTTGATTGTATCTACTGCTTAGAGATTGATACTTTTGTCCTTTATCCATAATGGCATCAGTCTGGGTGGTATAGAATTAAGTATGGAAAAATTATTTTTAGGAATATTGTAAGGTAAAAAAAGTCCAGGAAAGAAGCCACATTTTATATGTACAAAAGCTAAAAGGAAATGTTTTTTGTGGGGTTTGGAAGTTACTGATTGACTATATAGAATTGTATTGTGGTGTTTTCGGCAGACAGATTCTTTTTTCTGGAATGTGGATTTAAATAAAAAATATGATAATTAATGAAATGCATTTCAGAGAGTGTCCTCTCTCGGGCAAGATGAGTTTTAGTAAATTAACATATTCTGTGCTTATATTGGTTTTGAGGAACAGAAAGAGCAATGGATAATCAAGTCCATCAGAAGTTACAGTAAATTGGCTATGAGGAATACAGCAATAAAGTATTATCAAGTGCTTTACTGAACAGTTCAGAAACACATACCAAGATTGTTAATTTAAATATATTTAACATGTTAATGCAAGCAGTGCAGTAGGGAATACTTAATCAAAAAACAATAAAACCTATACAGTATGGTGTATTACTGCATATCTTTTTCTTGCATGCAATATGATAATGTGAATATGAAGGTTAAGTCTCGTTCAGCAGGGAGATCAGCTTCCCAAGGTAAAATACAGTGTCTCACATCATTAAAATCAAAATACTGTACAATGCTGTGCTGCTACATGCAGACACTTACTGTTTATCATATTTACAGTGCCTATTTCTGCAAAAAATTACAGCAGTTTAGTAATACAAAACATTTTTCTGTTGTACAGCTAGAAGCCAAGAAAAGTTCTGCAACTTATCCACAACAGGTTGGCTTCCTAAATAGTTAAAATTGCCGAACTCCAGTGGTGCTAGTACTAAACATACTGTTTATTTTCCTGTACTCAGAGGCACCACTGGAATCTACCTTCCCTATTGGAACATAAGTCTCAAAATGAAGTTACTCACTGCCCGTGAAAAAAGATCTGCAGACTTTTTATAAGATTCTGTCAGATTACACAGAAAACAAACCCTATTTTTTAGGTTGATTGAGAGGACTATAGCTGCACATTTTCCTTTTCTTTTAAAATGCCTGGCAAAACATGGTATTACACATATGTGCAGGTGAGATTATGTTTAGCTCATGCAAGGCAGGGTGAAAAATGAAGAGTGCACTAGGGAGGCAGGGGGAAAGACAGGAGTCGTCAGCCTGCATCATCCTTCTGCGAGGGAGCGACAAGCAGTGGTACCACTGCGGCCTCCTTTCTTCCCTGCCCCTGCCCCTTACCACACCGAGGGGAACTTCTGTGTGTGCTATGGGGGTATTCTCAGCACTGCCGGTGAGAAAAACGAAAGATTCATGAGGGAAATCTCAAAATGCACACACGTGTGTGCGTGTGTGAGTGTGCACACGTACACACGAGTGTTTTTGTATGTGAAGTCCTACATTCGAGTCTTCCTTTTTAGATATAATGAGCCCTGGGGCTTGTTCTCACTGAAGTAATGGTTTGACTAACCTACGCTTGCTGAATCTCCTCTCAAGTTTGCCTATCCTGAATGAGGGAAGCTGGGCTTCAAAGCAGTGGTGTTTGGATAAGCAGCACAGAAGTTCACAGACTCCGTCTCATTACCAGCTCCGGAGCTGGCTCCATGTTTATACACTGGCTTTAAGCCACACTTAACTTAGAGGCCAACTAAAATCAAGACAGCAAATTTTTCCTTGGAAGTCTCCCATCTGTGTACTCCTTCAGACTATTCCTGGTCGAGAAAAGGGAAAGAAGGAGGAAAGGATGGCCAGTATCAGAGGAATTACTGTTTTTTTTGTCCAGCTTGCCCTCTCTTATGTTAAAAAATGAAAATTGAAGAAGAAAGGAAGAAGAATCATTGACATGCAATTTTCTCTGGTATATGTGCCAACTTCTGTCACATGGAGAAGTAAACATCTGAGAAGGCACAACGTCTTCTCTCCTACCAGAGAACAGGCGAAGAGGGCACAAGGCAGTGTAGAAGATGCCAGCCAGGAGACCTCCCTCTTCTTCATTAGAACCTGGAGACAGATGAGGTGGGAGGAGTGCCCGTGAAGGGTGACAGAAGAGAAGTCCTCTTTTTGAGATTTGAGAGAATTTTGGATTTTGTGAGAATCTGTTGAAAATTACAGGAATAACACAGGAAGAACTAAATAAGAGAGAGGGAGATATTCAGAGCTACTAACAGAAATAAAGACAGGATGTGATAGAATATTTCATAAGACATTGACTGAAGAAGGAAGGATAATGGCTTAAAGTTGTTCAAAAGCTTCCGTGATGTAAAATTTCAATCTATATATGGACTGCACTTACTCACATGGTGATTTTTAGGCTCACGAGGGCTGACATGAGTGTATAGGTGTAAGAGTATTACTGAGAGAGCAGGAGAAGCAGCCGTGTGTGGTAAACATTGTGCTTGGTTGGATGTGTTCAAGTTTTCAGCTTGTAACTCAGGTGTGTTTTTTATGCACATACTGGTAAATATTGTCAGAAATGAGGGATGAGAGCAGAATGTCTCCTTCTCCCTGTCCCTTTTCACATGCCCTGGGAGAGGAGCTAAGTTTTGTCCATATACCAAGGACAGATCTCTGAAGTGGAGCATACTGCTTTTACAGTCATTTTTTTCCGGATTATAGTGGTACTCTTGCTAAAATATTTGAAGATGAAAGCATTGATTGCCAAAACACACGTAAAGAGGATAGTATTGGGCCATTATGTTCCGAATTTATAAACATTCCGGTAGGGGCATTCTTGTTTGTTTTCTTAGCTGGAATATTTAGGATCCCACTTTTACTTGTTTAGACATTCAGAGTAGAAAATTTGTAACAAATGTCCAAAACAAAAATGCTCAGAAAAGAGGCTATATGAAATACATTAAGTTGTGTTTAATGTGCCATCTTACGTAAAAGAGAATTCTCAGTAGTGTTACTGGGGCAGTGATCTTCATAAAGCAGAGATCACAGTAATTTGGATGGTAAATGTATTCCTTCCTGGAAGGGCTATAATGTCACATCATTTGAAATTCAGGAAAGTCAGTTTATGTAGTGATTACTGATAAGGGATTTCCACTGAAGTCTGTGTTTCTCAGGTCGCTATTTATATGACAAATAGTCACACTACAGGGATAGCTGTATTGATTATTATCTGGTGTTTCACTGCAGACTTCTAAGTTTGCCTCAGTTTCAATGGCAAGAAATGTAAATCATATCTGCTTATGTCAGAATAAGTAAATATAAGTAAAAAAGCTTTCTGTGCTTTCTTAAACATAAATTGCTGAGTATTTAACTTCTTATGTATGTGAAAAGCCCACTGAACAGCAGAACCACTTTGACCAGTTCCTACTTTTGTTGGAAATAACAGTAAACCTTCATCTGCTTCAGAGATGAAAATCTGGTAACTTAAGTGGTAATGCAAAATCACTACACAACAGGGCAAGAATCAAAACCAGTTTTGCAGAAATATATTAGTTGGTGTCCGGTGGTGAGGTTATTTATGCCATCTGATAGTCCTCTTAGTTTAATATTGACTTACAGTTGAAAAGACTGGTAACAGGAGTGCCTTTTTTGACTGTTTCTTGATGGTTATTCAGGAGCTCAGTGAGTGGATTGCTTGTTAATTGTCATGGTCATATTAAAGAATCACATTCCTACAGCTCCTCAAATTTCATGCACCTGTGTTTGAATTTCAGCACTTGTTCTGTTCTGTAGAATTCCAGTGTATTTTGATTTAGTTTTGGGATTTTCTTGATACTGCTCTTAGCTGGTGTATGTATTTATTTGTAGTTATATATTAAATTTCTCATTATCCTGACTGTGGTTATTGTGATCTTTTGCAGTGTACCTTGAAGACAGTTTTGTAAAATCTGGAGTGTTCAACGTGTCGGAGCTTGTGAGAGTGTCCAGAAGTAAGTTAACAATTACATTTAATCATTTTCAAAACCAAACTAAAATGAAGTGAATGTTTTCTTTTTACTTGATTATTCTTCTGCAAAGATGTGTAGAAAAAAGCCTATCACTACAAAGGATTTTGTTAGTTTTCACACAATATTACATTTTTTTTTCAGTTGTAATAAAACACCCAATAGTCCTTTTTCATCTTTCTGGTATTTAAAAATTAAGTCAATTTTTGTGTTTCTGCACACAGTGTAGCAGACTGTCAACATTACCATACATATTAGACTTTCAGCTTTTTAAAGTTAATCTACACATCCTTGCTTTCTACTAAAGTAATCGATTATTCTTTTAGTTTGTTTTCTAATTGTTAGCTCCGAAAAGAAAATCATAGCAAGGATGGACAGGATAATTAATTCAGTGTATTATAGGCTAGACTATTTCTTTTACTCATAGCACTAGTTATAATTGAATTTCTACTTAAATTAGGGTCTTTTTGGCATCAGAAAGGTTGTGCACGCAAGCATACTAAAAACACAAAAGTAACATCAAATGTAAGTGTGAAGGGAGAGATGAAGTTTTTATTGGAGACAAAAAAAAGGAAAAATGAATATAATGATGTGTTCTGTTGAAATTACAAATTTACTGTGTGTAATGCCATGGCATAAAAACAATGCATATTTTCATTTGCTTTCCAAGCACTTCTTTCATCCCCTTAGTGTTAATATTAGTGCGTTTCTCTTCAAACTTCGTTAAGGCGTGAAAGTTGTGTTCAGTGGTGTCTATGGTGTCTACAGTGATGACACAATGTGATGCTAACATGATGATAATTGAATCGTTCAGGAAAATCTCTTTTGTGGTGAGGTGAGGCCAAAAACAGTGAGGCAAAAGTCTTCAAAACTCTCTGTCCTAGTTTTGCACAGGAGCTAATTCATGCCAGGACAGGATGCTTAAGGAATTTAGTTTACTTAGTTGCCATTTTTTGTTTGCCATGGTCAGAAATGAAAGTTATATAAAACTGTTCAACAAAATACTAAGTATTATGGTCCTGCAGTGTCAAGACATCTATTGCTTTTGTGCTGGCTAAAGAAATGATTTTGCCATTGTAAATAGCTGAGGATTTGATCATGTGAAATACAGGCTTTGCTTGTAGTTGACCAACGGATAAATATGTTTTAAAGTATTTTGCCATTAAAATTAAAAAAAAGAATCGATGTTATAGTTACCTTCTGAAATCATACCTTCGGTTGCTGACTGTTATACACAATATACTTCTAATAATAAACTTAAAAGCATGTGGTTTCTGTGGGATTTCTTGCCATGCATTTGTTTAACCTCAAGCCGCAACAGAGTTGTACTTTAACTGTCAGGAAAAATACAAACTTTCAGATGCATTACACAACATGCAATTATTCTTTTAAGTGCCAAAGGTAGTTATAATGCACAATGCACAGACAGTGAACAAAGGTAAATATTCCACACCATATAACGTATAATTTGTTCTTGAAACGCTAAAGTGCACAGCGCACAGACTCTTCGAGGGGCACAGACCGTGTAGGGAGGTGAAGGGAAACCCTGAATGTGTATGTATTTGTGTGTAGGCGGTAGCACTGCATGGAGGAAAAGGGAGGCAGTACAATATACCATTAGGACGATAGGCTACTTTAATACAAAACATTTAGCATTCAGGGAGGAAGAGTTTGTGGAACCCAAGTTTGTTGTTTCCAGTTATTTCAGTTGTTTTCATAAAGGATATTAGCTCTGCTTATAAACTTTGCCTCGTTTGTTGTAAAAGTCATTCTACAAAAGGCTCAACTTGGTGTCATAGCGTGTGTTACTTCTTCACATTGACAATCCCAGCTTGCCTGTTATAAAACAATTATGTACAACAAATATGCTGTCTCCACAACTGTTAAAGGATTTCCAGGGACTAGAGGAGGCAATTCACTTTTAAGATATATAAACACTGATAGAACTTGTCTGTACTTGGTTTCTGCATGAGGCAGAAAATTAGGTTCGTGTGGGAACATATGACGTTTTCCCCAATGTTAAAGAGATTGTAAAAAGATAAAAGATTATCTTTGACTCTTTATAATGATGTGTTTTTCAGCACCTATAACCCAGGGAACTGGGGTGAACTTCCCAATTGGAGAGCTTCCGAGCCAGCCATATTACCATGATATGAATTCGGGAGTCAATCTGCAGAGGTCCCTTTCCTCTCCACCAAGCAGGTAAAAACATGAAATAAATGCTAGTACAAAGTCAGTGTAATAGAGTGGGGATAGCAATTTATAAATACTGTCAGCAGCAGACTTTTATGTATTTCTTCTGATTTTTTAAGTAGGCTGCTACATATACAAATATACACACACATTTATGTTGAATAATCTTGTAATTTGAAATGGTATCATTGCAGTGTATCATTACTATTGGCACCACAAATAATAGCTTCTGTCAGGTTTTGAAGTGCTGAATAGTGATCTGCCAAGAAAACATTACACCTTCCAAACCGGCTGCTCAGTTGTGGAAAGGTCCATCACCTTGGAGCGTGCTGGCAGTGCGTAATGCTCCAAGGCAAATCCTGGCACAGAAGCACTCTTTGAAGGCTCTTTCTTGGATTCCCTTCTTGAGAGTTATAGTAGGACAGATGCTGTTTCTTGAGGAAAGGGCATTATGGTAGCAGTATAAGACAGCCACCATCAACTATGGGGAACCTGCATTTGCAGGAAGCCTGCAAGAACAAAACATGAGTTTCCCACCTCAGCCTTGCAAGGAGCTTTTCCCAGCATCGTAGAGGAGGAGCATGGGGAATCACAGACTCCCTTATTTTTCTCCATGGTGCCTGTGAGCCTAGTGCTAGGAGTTTGCCCTGAAGACATCCCGATCATCCCTGAGGAGATTCAGGAGGCAAATCTGCCCTGCCCTTCTGGTTTGAGAGCAGCATGTTGCTTCTCCAATAATCTCTCTGCTTTCTGAAGCTCTCCTCTGCATCGTGAAATCACCAGCAGTATAGCATCTCTCATCCCCAGGACTCTGTACTCCAGGGAATCAGAAAGTATCTTGACACTGGGACAGACTTAAAAATAATTTTGATTTTCGAGTGGACTGGAATACTATTCCACAAGGGTCTAGTGTTTGTGAGTTATTTAGCTCATATTCCAGCACTTACTTCCATTAAATTTTCAGCTTTGAATTTCAACTAATGCACTTAAAAAAGATATATTCATTCTCACATTTCTGTTTAAAAATAATAATAATAATCTCATGAAAGTCTATATCATAGTTTCCTTTGGCAATCTGTTTAGCAGCTTTAGTACACATTATTATCAAGAAATTTGACTTTTTTCACTGTACTGAAATGCTGCTTCATTTTATATAGTGTGATTTGAAATGTGGGCCTTTTGTTTTCCATTAAACTAATTTAAAATGAAAAGTCTTTCTGTCAGGTAGATCTCTTTCTTTGAAAAGTTTAGGATTTTGACCAGGTGAAACAAAGTAAACTGTTTTTAACACATATAAAAAAATGCCTGTTCTACCTGGACTTTATCAGTAGCACTTTTTCCAGTGCTTTGTTTTGCTTTCATGGCTGCTTGATGGTGTTTAACATTCTCATGATACAACTTCTTTACAGCTGGTTACAGAAATTGCTTTCTTGTTTCTTCAGCTGGATGCCAGTAGATGCAGAACACATAGGGCATTTTCAGGGTAGTCGTGCATGCCACCTCTGAAATAAAATCATCTGAAAAGTACAAACATATACCTCTATTACACATTATTACATAGCATATATACTAATGTAAGATTTTAAATGTGGATTTTTTTTGTCCTTTTTATGTGTGAATTACTTTCTGCTGAAATATTATCTGAAAGACAAATAGTTTCTTTGAGCTGCATATCATACTCACGGCCAAATCTTACATTACTCCAACAGCAAAAGACCCAAAACTATCTCCATAGATGAGAATATGGAACCAAGCCCGACAGGAGACTTTTATCCTTCTCCAAATTCACCAGCTGCTGGGAGTCGGACATGGCATGAAAGAGATCAAGGTGAGTGATATCAGACCATTTTGCCTCAAAGTAAGTTCAAACACACAGCAAAGCTCTGCATACGCCTTTCCATTTTTTTCAATAAAGTTATGCTTTTTGAGAGAATCTTAATTATTTTATGTAATGCATATAGGTTAGTTTTATAAATGCAGTTAGAAACAACAATCAAAGGTATAAAGTAGGAACAGTCGCATAACATTTTTTTTCATCTGGTCCCTGCCCTGTTGTTTGAAAGGATGTGTTGCAAGTGATGTCCTTTGAACTGTTTATGCAGTGATCATCCCCGGGGAATTATGAGTCAAATCATTTCAGTAAAAAACAAAATATCTGCATACTGTGGTTGAGGCAGCCCTCGTTTACTCAGCTTTTGTTTCGCAAAACATGATACAGACTCCTGTATGTGGATTTAACCCATGGTATGTGTCTCTGAAAAGGTCTAACAGGCGCTTCTGTAAATAGACCTCATGTAGCTCTGGGGAACTACATATGTACGTGTGGTTATGCACAGTTGTGATTTGGGACATCAGAAGCAAAGAACATGTTTGCTCAGAGCAAAAAATTATGACTGTCAAAACATTAAAGTTAATTGTCATAACTTTTCCTGATGTTAGCCTGGTGTTTTATAAGCCTTTACACTAGCGTGGTATTTCCCTCGCCTTTGTGATGTGAAATCCTGCTTAGACACACGTGCGCTTGGATATGTAGTGGCTAATGGATCTGCTGTTGGGGGCTTGGGAGCTCTCTGGAGAATTTGTGAAATATGCAGAACAGTATGTAAGAGCAAAGCAGGAAAAAAGACATGCAGTTCTGATGTTTGCCTTCCTTTCTCTCTTCACTGCTCACCATCCTTCAGCTCAGACTGGCCTTTCGGGCTGCGCTTCTGTGCAGTTGTTTTAGGCTGCTTCGGCTACTTTTTTGTTGTTGTTGCTAGGTTTTCTCTTTCATCTCTGTGTGCATGGTAGCATGGGCTCGGTATTTAATGTAGCTGTATTTCATGTTCATGTTTTGATGATACCTGGCTTCTTTTAAATCTGTTTCTACGTACTTTTCTGACTTGTGTTCTGCTTCTTATGCATGTTTCTTTTTCCTTTTTTTTTTTTTTTTTTTTTTTTAATAAAATATTAATTATTTTTTCTGTACTTTCCTCTCATGGGGTCTCTAACATTTTATTATTTTTATCAGTTTCCAGCATGCTCTGTTGAGCTTTAAAAAGTCTGGCCTGTGGCTTCATATAACCAAATTTAAGAACAGCAAAGCAACAGGATTGTTGGTCAGGCCCCAGAAACTGTCCACTTTGTCCAAGTTTTTCCCCTATGTGACTCTGGTCTGTTTTCCATGACACCTTTATTTTTGCAATAGACAGAGTTGTACCTCAACTATTCTTTTTTCTTTTTAAATAAAGTACTTCTGTGATTGTGAGAAAACTAGCAGGGTGTTCTTCTCTGCACTTGTGAAATGAAATCGTTTTGTGAGTACAGCAGTGAGCTGTAAGGTCTCCCTAGAAATGTGGTGCCTCTTGGTCTGCCCAAGGCCAAGTCCTGCTGGGACAGACTTTCACACACCAGCTCAGCAGTTCCCAACTGTATCTATTTCTTTTTAGCTATTTGGTCACTTTGGTTACAAAGAGCTGTGCTCTTTGAACACAATTTTAACAGCCTTCTTTATTTCACGTAGAGAAAAGTGCTGTTTTAAAGATTGTTTGACAGAAAATGAGAGCTAGGCATGACTTTATTTATCTATTTATCTATCTATATCTATCTATCTATCTATCTATCTATCTATCTATCTATCTATCTATCTATCTATTTATTTATTTATTTGTGTTCCTATTCCAGCAAGAGGCTGTACTGTCTTCCAACATTGCTGGGTATCACAAACCTTTATCATATCCCCAAACACTTGTCAGTGGGACACTGTGAGTTACTTCATTCTGTCTGACCTTAAGATATTTTTTCTCTCCTGTGAAGGGATAGGCATACCACACAGATAGCATACCACAGGTATGACCTGGAAACCTTTATACTGGGGAGAGATACCCGTCTTGCACTTGAGCACTAATGCCTGGCTCCAGTCGGAATTGGAGCTTGTCTGACGGCAGAAGGAACAGCATAAGGCAGTGACTGCTCAGTCACTCGTGGTACTTGGCCTCCTGTGGAGCTGGCATGAGCAGTTCCTGGCATATTTGTTCCAAAGCTGACTTGTTTAGTGCGTGTATCATCTTCCTAATACCACACATACATCTGTGAAAAGCTCCTTTCACATGCAGAGGTCTTACCAGGAGCTGCCATTTGTGAAAACCTGTACTCCTGCTTTCCTATGCCCCAAGCACAACAATTATAGAAGGAAAAGCTCACAGAGGGTTTCTAGGCCAGATACCTCTTTGGCACTACTTCCCTCCTTCGCATGGAGATCTGCATTTAATCTGAGGTTAGTCTGTACTGAAACTAAGACGAAACCACTTGTGAGCACATTTTTGATCAGCCAGTGTCACCAGGGCATACTTGTGTAGTCCAAGTAGGTGCTGCTTTTCCAAACAACATCAAAAGGTCATCAACACCAGAAATGTGAATCATCCCACAGTCATGAAACATCTATATCCACAAATGAGAATATACAGAGGTTTCAGAGTTAGGTAGCATAGAGGTAAGTAGCTTCCCTTTCATGCTGTTACTCTGAAGATGCCTTAAGGCAATATTAGCTTTTTTGTAAGAGAAACTGATTTGAAGGTAGGACTAGTATTAAGGTATAGCATTTTGGATTTTCAATTTCATTGTTCCAATTCTGAAAGTGGTGGGGCAAAGTCTCTGTCTTGTAGTGTCACATCTATTTTCTTCATCTGTATGTCTCCGTGTAGTGTATTTTCATAGAAATGAAAATTACATAGAGATTAAAGATTCTTTTATTCATATTTTTGTTCAACTGTATGTGTAAAGTAACAAGTAGGATGACAGAGAGAGTTTGGAGCCCGAGATGGTGAGGGCAATGACTGCTGAACCAGGTTTGAATAAACTGTCGAAACTCTGTGTTTCAGAGGCACCCTGAAACATGCTTGGATAGGCCAAGTGTTTCCCTTTGATAGTAAAGGGAATGGGACAAAGTCTAATAGATACCACAGAAAAATGTTAGCATTTAAAATGTGATAGATAAAAAAATAAAGTGGTGTGGCTTGGGTTAGATCAAGCTTTTGTTGCTGTAGAAAATAAATATTACATAGTTGATTAGGTAAGGCAGCCTCAAGAGAGGATAATGTGTGAGTCGGATGTAATCCACACAGTTTCTGCAACTTCTCCACAGTGCCATGGAGGTACCATGAGGATCAGGAGAGTGGCTATGGGAGTTTGTGGTTAGACCAGGACGTGACAGATGGGAAACTAAGAAGTCATCTAAGTTAACTGCAATAAAGTATTCCTCACTCTAGACACTTTCAGTTGTAAGACTCCAGACTTTGTCCTTTTGCAGTTAACAGCCTCCTTCCTGTTACACCACTTCTGACAATGTTTTGATAAGACTATGAAAGTGTTGTGTTTTATAGCCTATCTCTGGAGAGCAAACTTTAAAGATACAATTCTGAGTAGACGAAAGCACATCTGAAAAATAAAAGTTAGTCATGGCATTTTGTTGGTCAAAACCAATCCACAAAGGATTGTACCTGGCAGTTTCCATTTTCCTGTGCGCTAGGATTGTTCTACCTGTCATTGTCCAAACATGTGTTGTTCTTGTCAGCTGTCACCTGCCTTGAAGTAAGGCAGCAATTAAGTTTTAAGAATCACAGAATCATATAATCATTATGGTTAGAAAAGACCTTAAAGATTATCAAGTCCAAACGTAAGCCCTTCACCACCACACCTGCTAAACTGTGTCCCTAAGGGCCTCATCTACACGTTTACTGAACACTGCCAGGGACGGTGACTCCACCACTGTCCTGGGCAGCCTGTTCCAGTGCTTCACCTCTCTTTCCGTGTAGAAATTCTTCCTGTTGTCTAACCTGGACCTCTTGTCCTTTTGGTATTTATTCTGGAGAAGAGACTGACCCCGACCTCACTGGAACCTCCTTTCAGGTAGTTGTAGAGAGCGATAAGGTTTCCACTGAGGCTTCTCTTCTCCATGCTAAATAGCCCCAGCTCCCTCAGCTGCTCCTCATAAGGTTGGAGCTCCAGCCCCTTCACCAGCTTCATTGCCCTTCTCTGGACATGCTCCAGCACCTCATCTTGCTCTGATAGTAACAAGTGTTAATCTACCCCTCAAATTTTAACCAGAATTAGTATTAAGATCAACTTGGTATTTATAAATATTTATGGAAGAAAACAAATACTTTTGAAGACATTATATTGTCTTGATGGTTTGCTTTATTGGCTTGAGAAAATCTGTGAATATATTAAAACTACACGTAAGCACAGAACATGTGTAACACAGATTTAAAGAAAATCATGCTTTTACAAGCTTTTCGTTTTCAGTTTTTATACTTTTAAAAACAGTGGAAACAGTTGTGCTATTCTTGCTGCTACATTTAATTAGTTAACATATATAGCTCTATTTGCTTTCATTTTTTTGAAAAAAGTGAGCTCTCCTTCCTGTAGAGCAAATAGACATATGATTATAATTGCAAAAAAACTCTTTCATCTTCTTCCTGTCATAAATCTTTCAAGAAACTAACCATGCTCCAAAAATCCCTAAGAAAGTGCAAAGTTTTCCGTCAGGACGGTGCATTACTTAGTAAATAGAGACCTACTATAGCATTTAGAATTTCAATTTCTGTGCCTGCTGTAAGATCTTTTTCAAGTTATTTATTCTCTCTTATACCTCAGTTTTTCCACTTGAATGTCTTTTAAATTTAGTAGTGTCTGGATCACGTCTTAGCTACATTTTTACCAACTGGAAATATATATGGATTTTAAAAGTTGCATGCTGTAAATCTCTGTCAGTCTTCCAGGTTGCTATTACTGAATCCTGTATGTTTTCTGTACCAAACAAAACTGTTTTCCTGCAGTAGAATAACTAACGCTTTGTGAAATATATTGAAATTGCTGCGCAGTTACATTTGCTGAGCATTTTTGAAATTGTGGGCAGACTTGAGCTTAAGTTAAAAAATAGCAAAAAAAAAAAACAAAAAAAAAAACCAAAAAGAACAAAAAGAACAAAAACAAAAAACACTTCCACATTTGGAAAAGAAAGTTGCTAAAAAAATTAACAAAACTATTAGTGACTGAAAAATTGTAAAAGACCAAAGGTAGTAGCCTGAGGACGGTTGGTGAACATCTCCATTGATTATATGGTAAGTAAAGTGGATACATTTTCCTTAGTCCTAATCTGAAAGGATTATTTGAAGAATAGAGCACAGTGCACGTACTTATGGCTTCCCTCCTAAAGCTGGTTTAAAAAATGCATTCATTGACACAATCCCAGACAAGCCTGGTAGTTGTCCTTGAGACCTGCTTTATTGTTGGAGAGTTACAACACCGGGTATACTGTACATAAATGAAACAGGCTCTATCAACAATGCTTGCTGTTGTGATAAAGGCAGAGAGATTCATGTGGGTTTCTGTAGTAGTCAGGTGTTGAGAAGTGCTGACTGTCAATATACAATGAAGTGAATTTTAATTTTACAGTTGCTCCATCCTGTTCCCTCTCTCACACCTCACCCACCTCTGCCAACAGTCAAGAGTCAAGATGCCAGCATGCCATTAAAACCGAACCCGCGGGACCCCCTTCACCCGTTGACTGGCCGGCAGCTGCTGGACCCTCCACTCCTCCGGCCCCAGCCCCCCTTGCTGGATACCCCTCCTCCGGACACTTGTCCCCCCTTGCTCCCTCCCTGCCCGCCGGACACTCCTTCCCCATCAGTCTCCTTCCCGATGGCTCTGTCCTGGTGGGGACTGCTTCTCGCGGACTCTCGCAGATGGACGTGCTCATTTCCGAAGTGAGGGAGCTAAAAGAGGAGGTAGTTAACGTGGTGCAGGAGCTGAGGACGGTCACAGACCACCTGGGCTTCCTGGTGGCCTGCATTGGGCAGGGGGCAGAGCCTTTCCCGCCTCCGGGTGCTCCTTCTGAAGGTTAATGCTTTAGAAGGTCATGGTCTCCATCTAACAGATGAGTTCATCTTCCATAGCTTGATGAATATCTGTTAAGTGTGTTTCTATGCTTTTAACTCGGTCTAAGCTCTCAAAATTCTGTATGTCAAAGCATGTTTTAAAGTGATTTATGCCTTGTTAGTAACCTGTTTCATCTTTGTATTCTTTTTAGTATTTCCAAATACTCTTTAATCAATGTATACCTGCATCTGCATACATAAACACATACATAAATATACACCCATATACTTACCTTGTAGATCTATCTGAATTTTCTGTGTTTTTAACAAGCATATTATGGACACAGTAGTCCAAAGCTGACTCTTGCTTGCTTTTCCAAGCATCAATAACTTTAACATTCTTAAACTAAGAGGTGCTTGTCACCAAGAATAACTTTAAAAGTGTATTTCCAGAGAAAAGTCTTAGTTATAGCTTCTCTTGCCTGGCTTGTGGTAGCTTCTCTTTGGGCTCTGCTGCTCATAGTGGCATGATGGTAGCACGAGCATGAGCAAAAAGACCAGTCTACCAGCCTGCAAATTGGATTCTCCTCTTTCTTTTTGGCTGAGGAATGAGAAGTTGGTAGTGATCAATCAATGGGCATTATGTCTGATTTTTAAAAATCAGTATTTCTGCCATAGTAATTAAAATATATTGAAAATCATTGGGGAATTGGCTTACTTCGGGTTTCCATACTGTCAATTTTACAAATATTGTCACTTGAAGTTAAATATGACTTTCATAATGAAAAGGGCTTCCTTTCCCTTAGAGCTTTAAAAGCACTTGGTTTTGAAAAATAGGTGAGGGAGCTTTCAAAAGTGTCTTTATTTAAAAAGACAAAGAAAAAAAAATCCGTGAACAGAACAGCAGAAATACTATCTTAAAATGAGCAAAACTTTTTGTACATCAGGAATGTTTATATCCTCCGTTACTGGGTGAGAATAAAGTTAAGTTTATACTCCCTTCCAAAATAAACCAACAGAGATAGTATCAGTTTCCTCAGCAATTGTAAACTGAGGTGGCTAAACAAAAGCTGTGGTTTACAAAAAAATTTGGGATGCCAGTGACCCTGGGATTTCAGCAGAGATCTGATTTTTTTCCGTGTTTGGAATAGCCTGAGGACCAATTTACAACTTATTCATAAGTTTCTTGAAATATTCAGAGTAGCAGCTAATGTGTTTTCACTCTGGGCAGAGTAAGGACCTGGCTTTTCCTTCAGCCCATGCACACTGCAGAATGAGTGAAGATTAACACAACATTTAAAAATGCAGTCAGAAAGAAAGAAAATGAGAGATACAGAAGAAAATATACAAAAAGGTTTGATTTTTTTGCATTCATCTAAATGGCTGTTATTTGCTTAATAAAGTCATTGTAACAAAACCTTATTATAGGTTCTTTGTCTTTTATTTTGAAAATTACTTCGTGATGAGGACTACTGTTTAATACTTTCTGGGTGTGATTAGCGAGTTGAATGTTCTCAAGGCTAGCATATGCATCTCTCCTATATATCAAGGGAGAGGGTAAGTGCAAAAGGAAGTTTTTCATACATACATGTCGTACGTATGCAGTCTTGGCGTGGTGAAGATCTTCATGCTCTAAAGACATCCTGTTTCAAGACATCCTTGAAAAGTCCTTTAGCTGAAGCTAGTGGTACAACATATATGTGAAAACAAGATTTGTCTCGAGGGCTCCAGGGCTATTATGTGTAATTGTCTTATTCTAGTGTTGTTGAAAAAGAAGTTTCATTGGTATTTTTAAAGATGATTAGATTCTTCAGCTCTCAGAAATTGTAAGAACATTTTTTCTGTGTTGACCTGTCCTACACAGTTCAGGATACTTTAGCTACAAAAAACAAACAAACAAACAAAAAAAAATATTGAGTGCTCCCTGAAGCATAGACGTCGCCATGGCTTTTTCGCCAATCATGGTACATTTATGAGATGGACAAAGTGAACCTAGGCAAAACACGGTAACTTTTCTGGGCCTCTCCCCTTTTCATCATTACTAATAGATATTCTGTTACTAGGCTATATACATTAATACATCTGTAGAGGTTCTTCATTTCTCTTTTCTCTATTGCTTTCCTACAAACCACATCAAACTTGTGCAAAGTCGTTTGTTTAAGTGTGAGTTAAAGATTTTATCTCAGTTCCCAACTGTTCCCCAGATGGATCTATTATTTAATTAATGTATCACATCTATTAAACCACCCTAGACTATGACAAATATAGACTATAATAGCAATAAAATTTTAAATGCTTCTAAATCAAGAGCTTCCCTTAAATTATTTTATCTCAAATGCCTCTTTAATCCTATCACGTTAGAAATCATGAATATATTTCTGTCTTTTGCAGTTAAGGTTATAATATTGATTTCTTTTACTAGGCCAAGTTCCTTGGATTTTCAGCATTAATAAGATGCTGCAGTTATGCAGTTTTCCTTGGAGTTTGGATGACTTTCTGTAGGATAATTTAATAAATGACTAAAATGTACTCTAAAGCTGGTATAATGTGTTTGGCTTTTTAATGAGATTTTCTTATAGTCTCCCATAATGCTCTTTTATCACGGATATCTACTGTAACTAAATCTCTTAAGAATGATTCATCGATGATGAAATGGTCCAATCTATTTCTGAAGTGCAGAGTCAAGTACCTAAAGTAACCTGAAGTAACTAGCTAAGGTTATTTGTGCCAGTTCAGAGTACTTTGAGCCTCACAGGGATTTGAAAATGACCGTGGATATCTACTGTAGCACATTTTCAATAGCAGCAGTAAATATTTTTATTTCTGACACTTTTTACCCACTTTTTTATTTTTCTGAAGTGGGCATCACTCCTTGCAGCTTCCAGCCCCTTCTAGCAGGTAGTCAAGCAATGAGCTCTGATCCCGAGCGGTTCCTTGGGCACCCATGCTCTATGCTGATGCATGCAGTGGCAGCTCCGTGAGCTCAGTACTGAGTTTTGGAAGCAGGGGCAAAGCCACATGCGCCGCGGCGCTGTTGGGGATGTGTGTGCTGGGCTTCCCAGCTGGCCAGTTTGTGCCAGCAGGCTGCTGCCTTGGGAAAAATGGTATTTTTCTACTCTCAGAGTGGCCCTTGCACAGTCATTCTGCATTACTTTCTGCATAACCTTCTGCATTACGTTCTGCATAAGTACCTCAAGGGAGGCAGTGAGGAGGATGGGGCCGGCCTCTTTTCAGTGGAGGCCCCACTGAAAGTTTCTCAGAACTAGAGAAAGTGGCCACAACTGAAGCATCAAAAGTTCCACAGGAACTTAAGGAAAAATTTCTTTCCTGTGAGGGTGACAGAGCCCTGGCACAGGCTGCCCAGAGAGGCTCCTTGTGGAGTCTCCTTCTC
>JAWLRI010000157.1:2754087-2770161 GCA_034781795.1 Crypturellus tataupa
CTTCTCTGGAGATCTTCCAAACCCGCCTGGATGCCGCCCTGTGCCCCGTGCTCTGGGTGTCCCTGCTGCAGCAGGGGTGTTGGACTGGATGATCTCTAGAGGTTTCTTCCAACCTCAACTGTTTAGTGATTCTGTGATAACATATAATCCTTATATGCTTCCCCGCTAGATTTACTTCTTCCTTCTGATGAAGTTATTTATTAGTCTTCAGGAGAGGAATTACTGCCCACTCTTCTTGAAGAAGAGTTTTCTAGAGTTAGCCGAGTCTTAGAGGTCGTAGACATAAACATAAAAAATTCTTTGATGCTTATTGTTAATTACCCACACGTCATATGACACTGTTGAACAATGGTCATGGGATCAGGACCATATCTCCCATCCTACTGTTAACGTTTTTTTGAAAATGACTTTGGGATGTGAGTGTCTTTTGATGTGTATGTATTCAATATTAGTACTGTAATTTGGCATCTACATCTTCCCTCTTTCCCTGTTTTTAAATTACATTTGACTCAACTAATTAAAAAAAATATATAAAATGTTGTTTTAAAGAAATATGTATGGAGGGTTCTACATACCCTAATAACAATACACCGGAATTTTATTTTTCAAGTGATGGCTATTTTTAATACTTCCAAAACTATACTGAGTTGTTTTACTTTATGTTCACAGAAGTCGGGATAACATATAGCATAATGAAAAAATTCACTTGTCCACCTTGGTACAGTTAATTGAGCAAAACAATAAAATATGTCCTACTACTTATTTATACAGAGACCTTTCCAGTTTTCCTGTACCCTGGCAGATACAAGGGCATGTAGACACAGCCCTTCTACTTTCTGTCTGAATCCCTTTCTGTTTATGAAAGGAAAATTGTCATGGTTAATACATCCCACAAAATGTAAGGGTTGGACAGAGCGCCAGACTGGCAATGAAAATCAGTACTTTTCAAGTTTGCCTGTGGGTAAGGATGAAAAGAATTACATATTTTCTCCTTCTAAAGGATTTCTGGCTTTTATGGTGTTGATGGGCTGAAATTTTTTGCATCGCTTATTTCTCTTAGGTATATAAATACTTTTGGAGTACTGGAAAAAAACAATGAAATCTATTTGAAAATAATTAAGTGAGAATGAGGCAAGATGTAACTCAGTTGTTGTAAAAGATTTGATTCTTGTTTTACCTTTATTTCTTTCTTGCAATGTTGTAGTGTTTTGCAATGTTGTAGTGTTTTGCTCTCCAGCTTCCAGTACTGAAAACAGCACTGAAGAAAGCTGTCTAGTTTCTCGTCTTTGGCCTTTCACCACTGAACACAGAGCATAGCAGAATGAAATGTTTTACCTGGTGTGAAATGGCAAAACAGTGCAGCAAATTCTTTGATTAGCCTAGGGGAAGGATGGCGACAGGGAGAGCAGTGTCATGGTGTGATAGAGTGCATTGCTCAGTATTGGAGGTATGCCTGTGAAAATGACATTGGAACTCAGTGGGTTGACCAAGGTTGGGAGATTACCAAATGTTTACCCACAGAAACATAAAATATGCATATATAAAGTGTTTTCCTATAGCTGATGAAGAAGCAAAAGTAATATTGATATCAGACGTGTAGACGTGAAGGGAGCATCTCTCTCTCTTCAAACTCTCACTCACGCTGCTCCTTAAATTCAGAGCTCGCAGCTGCCGTGCAATATGTGTATCTATGTTCATCTAAGACATCATGGTTTCTCTCGAAAGAGACTCTTCACAGTGAGAGCTGCTGTATGTGTCTCAGGAAGTCACCAAACAGAACCGATCTGGAGTGTTTTATTGATTTTCCAGTCTGGAAAATATTATCTTTTTTTTTTCATGGAAATAAAGGAATCTTTTCAATAAAAAGTACTAGGAAGGCTTCTCTCTGGTCCAAGATAAAATTTATGGCGGGAACAGCAGACCCCAGATTAGCGAACAAACAGATGGTTAGGGTAGAGGCTTGGGACGTGGGAGGACCATATGCGAAGCCTGATCTCTGCCTGATGCTGAACAGGAATGTAGGCAGGTGCTTCTCTGTCCCAGGCTCCGAGTATCTCAGGCATCAAGCTGTTCAGGCGCATCTGTCCTTCTCTGCCGTTTATTCACAGAAAAATGTCACAATTTCTTTTGCATGAAGAGCATAAATGATGTAAAATGTTTTGGATTCCTACAATCTTGTTTTCCATTTGGGACAGCAGCCCCAATTCCAAGCCTTTGGGACAGACTATGTTCTTTTCTCAGTATGCATGGGAGGCAGCTGTCCTTTTACGTAACTCAGGTACAAATATTCAGTGTTAAGTGTCTTACCAGAAGAGAGAGATGCTGAGTGCCTCTAACATTGAAAGAGTCAGGCTCAGCGCCTCTGAAATTTGGTTATTCTGGGCGGATTTGTTCAGATTGCTCTGATGTAAAGCAAAACTTACTGTGCTGGATACAGTGGGCATGAGTTATCATCCTCTTACAGCCATGAATTCAAAATCTTCATAGGACTCACGTGTGTTTAGCACAAGGGCACCTACTGCACATGTGAAGCAGGGGAAGGTGAAGCCCAGCTGAATGTGATGTGCGTGGCATTCTCTGACAGCAGAAATTAACCCTAATATGCTGCCTCTGGGAAATTATTTGTTTCTTTAAAACTAAGGCATGAACAGGTGTCTCAGAGTGCACCAGTAGTGCTATGGACCCCATAGCTTTCCCACTTTCGCTCCAGTGGTATGAGCAGTAAGTTGAACATGGGTTTATCTTTATTTCTCTGGAGGCAATGCTACGCTAATGAGCTGTAAATGAATCTTAACAGATTGTTGTCTACAGGAGTGTGCCTTGTAAAGAAAGCCTGGTGAAATTAAGCTGTAGAAAACGTATTAATAAGAAGAGATAAAAAAATAAATTGGATTAGAACAGATTTGGTATTTGTATATTCTTTATTTCTTCTTATTCTGCTACTCAGCATGTGTCATGAGCAAGAAGAAAGAAAAGCAGCCACGTTGCAGCGTTGCAGAAGAAAGCAGATCAGGGATCCAGAAGCAGGCAGGCAGATGTTTGAACTTGTCCTGGATCACCTCTGGATTCCAGTAAAATCCTTCTGACAGGTGGCTTGCTGCTTGGGGTCCTATACGATGTTATCCAGGGAACTGCTTGGGTGACAAGCTGCATCAGACTGAGGAGGAGGGTCTTTGCTTTGATGAGGAAATTGACAAAACTTATGTCTCATTAGTGTTTCCTAAGGTCCTTTGGAAGTGAGCAACCGTTTAATTAAAGGCTGACGTAAACATGTTTCTGCACACTTTCCCTGCAGCATTTTATCACATTAGAATTGATCAAAATTGTTGCCTTGGGCTGTCTTGAGCAGATACGCATCTGGAGCACCATTTGTGTAAGCTGCTGATGAGTAGGCTACATACGCTGAGCTTCACAGCAGCACTCCTCTGCCTGGGTAGATGGAATTACCTTGTTGGGAGATGAGTGGGTCTAGCCCTTTTTATTTGCATAAGCACATATATATTTTATGTGATGCTTTACGATTTATATCATGTCATCATTTGGGTGCATACCTGCTGGATCTCCATGGTAATACCAACATATAGGAAAGAGTGATTTGGAACAGCACTGGGAATTTTTAAAAAATGTAATCTGTTTTTCACATTTGGAGAAAATTCTAGGCAGGATAGGACACAGTGTGTTCTGACTAATGTTGACCTTCTGATAACTTTGTCCAACTGCTTTTGGCTTCTTTCGTCTTTTTGCGTACACACAGCATTTTTCCAAAAATCTGAAAATAAATCATAGTGGAGGCTGTTTTACTTTCATTCTCAAAGCAATGAGGATTGGAATTTAATTTCTGGAACTCTGACATAGACATAAAAACAAATTGCCTGTTTTTGTGACCTCTGTTTGTCACTTATTATGTAGTTATCAGTATATAATTAAGCTGTATCTAGCAACTAGACTGTATCTCACAGTGTGGAAAAAAGCAGATATGTTTTAAAATGAGAACAATATGCAATACCTGTTTTGTTGAAGCTACTGGTGAGATTAGATCAAGTCTCACTATCACCTTAACTCATTCTGCTTTATTTGAAGGCACTGTTATTTTTCAGGAGCAAAATTAAAGACAGTGGAAAACTACTTGGCCTTTTTGTGCCTTTTCAAGTTTTTGTTTTTATAACTGGTTATTCTCCAAAGTGTAATTTGTGTGGTTTGTTACTAAAGCTGCAAGCCTACTCTCTTGGTCAGAGAGGAGACCAGTGCAGTCCTTTCTCATAACCTAGACAAACAGTTATTGTTCTGGCACCCCTGTAGGCTGCATCTGTTATTCCGCCGTGAATAGGACATGAATGCTCCATTGTGGTGTCAGTGCGTGCACGGGGAGAACAAGCGGGGGAAGCGGCTGTGGAATGACTTCACAATGCGACGCCGGAGCATTGTTTTAACAAAGAGGCCGCTGCCTTTCAGCTAGGATCCTCCTGATTTGCATGTGCTGTGTACGACCTGTATAGGTCCTGGAATTACCTTGTGGTGGTGAGCTGGGTAATGGGCATTAAAGTCTCTGGTTTTGCAAGTAGTGAACATTTCTCTGGCAGTCCCGAACTTTGTATCATTGACCACCAGTTGGCACTCACCTTGACGAGGAAATGATCTCTCTAGTAGAAGTTCATGTTGGCTTTGTAATTTATGCTGCCTTTTATGCACTGACTACAGTTATATTTTTTTTTCTGGCAATTGGAGAAGGAAATAAGACAAAGCTTAAAACAAAATGCAAGGGCTACTATAATCTCCAATCCCCTCTACAGTAAAGTCTTTTCAAATTAGTGATACCACTGGGGGGCTAATGGGTACTCAGATTACATCGCACTTCATATAGCATTCTTCTTTCAGCAATTAAAATATTTTGGCTTTGACAAACACAACAGTCTTTGCTTGTTTAATGAAGTAACAATCACTAAACAAATTAAATCTCTGTTGCACTCCAAAAATCTTCTCTGCAGACATGTGCAGAGCTTCAGGAGCGAGGCATTTTTCTCTTCTATGAGGTCTTTTGTTGGGTGCTGGCTTTACGTGAGTGAAAGATCCTTTACCTCCAGCTCTTGTCTTGTTCATTCCTTAGGGAGACTTAGCTGCAGCTCTTCTAATTAGG
The DNA here is from genome assembly GCA_034781795.1 of Crypturellus tataupa. Classification (NCBI taxonomy): domain Eukaryota; kingdom Metazoa; phylum Chordata; class Aves; order Tinamiformes; family Tinamidae; genus Crypturellus; species Crypturellus tataupa. Next base: position 2,759,222 of record JAWLRI010000157.1, read on the forward strand.
AGTAAAATTCAACACCCTCTCTTTTGTGATACTCTGTATATAGTATGACCCATCTCAGTCCCCAAAAGAATTTTATCGAGGTGTTTGGTTGCTAGTAAGTTCTGTGGCTGCCTTTCTTGGACACGGAGTGACTGTGGAAGGCTGGAACCACAAGCTAGCAGGCACGCTGGAGTGCTTTTTGCAGGGGAAGATTGGGCACAGAGAGGACCACAGTACGAAGACAACAACTGGTTAATTTTTCCCTGTAGAGATGTGAGAATTTCATCCTCTTAGATGAAAATTAAATAAAGAAGCTAAGGCTCACACTTGAGCATAAAATAAAAACACAATGAAATTTTTGAAAATCATTCCAGAATTAATATGTCTTTTATCATGGACACTTACACAAAACTCAATTTTAAAAACGCAGTTTTAAAAAAGGTTTCTACAGCATAGTGAAGTAAATTACTTTTACTGAAAGTGTAAACATTCAGTAGGGTTGTCTTTGCTCTCTGCTGATAGGTTCAAATGCAGAAAATATCCTCCATTTTCTCTCGTAACAAGGGTTTATTTACTGAATTTGTAGATGGCTAGAGGTACCTCTGCCAGCACTCGGTGCCTTGATAATAACGTAAAAGAGTGTCAGATCAGTATAATAATAATAAAAATAGATAATAATAATAACAGAACGTCAGAGAGGCCAAGCAGTTGCTCTGTGCGAGAGGTCCTGCTTTACGGTGAAAACCCATGCTGAAGCTGCAGCAGGTTCAGAAATACTCGGTACATTTGTTTTTGGAAGGGCACTCCCGTTACTCAGCATGGGCCTATCTGCAACTTCCCAAAAGATTTAGTGTCCCTAGGAATAGCACAGCACAAGCACAATGCACCAATACGAAAAGTGCCAAAACCACTTAAGGATAAGAGTAGCATGGTCCGTGGAGGAAGGTCAGCCGCAACGTGGCCCCAGTCCAATAAAGTACTTATGAAATGAGCTGCACTTCAAGCATGAGCTAGCCCCATTGATTTGAAATTGAACCATCTGCGATGCTGATGTGTGTCCTAAAATAAATAAATGTTATAATTAACTTTGGAATAATTTAATTCAGTGCAAAGTACTCTAAAAGTTTTTTAATTAATTTAAGCTTTCAGAAAGAATAAGATTGTATTATGCAATACCGATAACCCTGTTTGGTAGAAATAATTCATTGGCCTCTGCTATCAAGTTACCTATATGCAGTGAGCTCTGAGGAGATGTTTTTCTTGATAGGGAAACTGGAAGGAAGGATTGTGAAGGCCCTCCTTGAGGCATAGAGAGTATGAAAAAGGAGTTTAAGCATCCTTTTAGCTTAGGAGGGTTACATTGTCTCACCGCTCTTTTGGGGTAAAGGATGGGTTTTGAAATAACAAAATAATAAATACCATGAAAAGGCATGTGTATGTAGGCATATGTATGGCAGTTACCCTACACACCTGACCGTAGGTGTTCCATTAAAAAGCACAATAAAGATTATGGGGCTGTTAAAGGAGCAAATGACTTGGTGATGTTCTGTGGAGTGGGAATGTGTCTGGGGAGGTGCTGAAGGCATGTATTTCTTCACTATTTGGCTTGTCTGGTATGCAAGGAATGTAGTTTCTGTTTTACAGGACAAAGACCAGTTAGTAGATTATTTTTCATTCTCAAGTTGGAAGGCAATAGTTTAAAATTAGTTTATTGGCCATAGGGGAGTTAGATCACCAAACAATATTTATGTAAGAACAGTAAAAATAAATTTCTTCGGTTTACAAAATGATGTGTCCTGAGATGTAACACAAGGCTCTTAAGCTAATGTCTAAGCTAATGTTGCCTCTTTCTTGCAGATATGTCATCTCCTACAATGAAGAAACCTGAAAAGCCTTTGTTTAGTCCTACATCTCCCCAGGATTCTTCACCAAGACTGAGCACTTTTCCGCAGCATCACCACCCAGGAATACCAGGAGTTGCACACAGTGGTGAGAGATGTAGAGGAGGAAGAAATTCCTCCCTTTTGTTTGGTCTCTCCCCCTTTCCTACAGTCTGATGGCATTTGTGTAGGTTTTCTTGGAGACCTGCTACCAAATATTTCACTTCTGAGGCTGGAAGGGAGATAAATACATTGCAGAGGTTGAGACATCCTTGCAGAAATGCTCATTAAACTTGTCTTAGGTAGCTTGACTGTTGCAAGTCACTGAAAGCTCTTAGGATAGCTAGTAAAAAAACTGAAAGACTGTAAATTGCACGAAGAAAATGAAAGAGGAAAAAACATCCTTGTCTTTACTCCTTCTACTTGCACCCACTTCTGTTGTTGTTGTTATGACTGCTTGCATTTATGTGCCATAGAGGAGTCAGGATTGTGTTGAGCGTGCGATACAATGAAATAGGTGTCACTGCTCCTTTTGAACACTGCCCAGAGAGGCAGAGACCTGATAAATATTTTCCATTTCCTGAAAACCATAGTGCAACTTTCACTTAAAGTGTGAAGAAGGCACTTGAAATGTGATGGCCTGCAAGTTATCATTAAGGCTTATCAGGAATAACAGGGGAATTCCAGCCGCATGGTCTGTTTAATTTTAGAGGTGAGCATGACCCTGGTTCTTCAGATTACAGTTTGACAATAGAAAATCTCCTCTCAGTGGCTCATCATTTCTCCTTGCAAACTGTCTATAAAGGGATTCAGTACTTGCAGTCCCGGGTGCCTGGAGGAGAAAAGCAGCTTTCAGCATTATTCTTCTCTGTAACAAGTAGTGCTGTAATTCTGTAATTTCCTTGTGATTTTGAGTTTCTGTCTTTCAATTCATATGACAGGGAAATTTTTTTTTATCCTTACCATCCGTTTACACTATGATCTGGATTCGTCTGGATTCAGTCTGTATTCATTCCAGTTCCTATAAAAATTCTGATTCTACCATCAGAAAATGCTTAATCACATCAGAGATGGTGCGTGGACAGAAAGGATAAATTTCTGTTCACTTGTGTTTGTTTTGCACAGCTCTCACATGTCAGGGTGACTGATGTTTTGTGATTAAACTGAGCTGGTGTGACTGTCGTTTAAATAAGACAAGTCTGTCAAGTACGAAGCTTCTATAACTACTTTTTGACCCTAACCTCACTTATATGTAGGTCTTTATATCTGCTTTAGTGTATATTTTCAGGTGTATTGAAGTGACAGTCATAACTTATTCTGTATGGGAGCTATTTACTTGCCAGGACATCTGATCTCCATTCAGGGCACCCTGTTCTTTTATCTTAGTGTGTACTGACTGGAGATTTTGAGTGTTTTGACTACAAAGTACAGTAACTTTGAAACATTTCTACGAACATTTAGTCCTTGGCTAACTTTCACTTGTCCTTAGCTCAGGAAAAAAAAACATTGAAAACTTGAAATTAAGCTGAAAATAACTGAAGATATGCAAAGTGCCTTCCCCCTCCTCTCCCCCCCCCCTTTTTTTTTGCAGTGTAGTAAGGGTATAATAATGTGGATTATTGTGTAGCATGGTGGAGCGATGCTCCTGCTTGCAGCTCGGCAGCTCAGTGGCGGCAGAACATTCTGTACATTCCTTTCACTGGGAAAGCATTGCTGCTTGTTTAGGCTTTACATATAGTCTGCAGATAGAGGAGTGTGTGTTTGTAGCGGCTGGGAAGAAGGAGAATGCAAAGGAAAATATGTATAGGATAGATGCCTTTTTGTTTGCCGGGGTGTTTTCTTTGGATGGCATGGTTTCCCAGGCCCTGAGGTTGAATGTTCATTAGCATTTTGACAAAGGTCAGCTAATTATTCATAGCATTATTGCCTAGTAGTCGTGGCTGCCTCCCCACATGAGGCAGGTAGAGCAGAATACAGTGAGGGGTGACTAGCTCTTTCTTAGGACTTAGTGACTTTGTTCTCCTTTGTTGGATTGTTGTGGGTAGATTCTTACTTATTTAGTAGAATATTTGTTTAATGTATTTGGGCTCCACAGAGGAAAGCTTTGGAAATTGGTTGTCTTTTATGCTGGATAATCGTTATTATGTTTAAGGAAAAATGAAATAATATGATGGCATAACCCACAAAACCAGAACAAAACACAGTTTATGAACTGGGAACAGCAGCCCGTCTCGTTGTCTGAGGTGATGCGAGAGCAGGATGTAGAAGTTTTTCTGTAAAGTACCATGAGGCAGGATGACAGTGGACTGGTTTATTTTTCTTACTGTAATGCTGAGGTGAAACATTTTAGGTGAAACGAGATGCGAGGTGACTATTTAACCGTATTGTGTCTCCTGCAGTCATCTCAACTCGAACTCCTCCTCCGCCGTCACCGTTGCCGTTTCCAGCACAAGCTATCCTCCCTCCTGCCCCGTCGAGCTACTTCTCGCACCCGACCATCAGATACCCTCCACACCTGAATCCTCAGGATACGCTGAAGAATTACGTACCTTCCTATGACCCGTCCAGCCCGCAGACCAGCCAGGTACTGTAAGATGCTCTGGAGGCGCTCCTGCCAGGAGCGTGTGCTCGGGTATCTCGCTGGCTCTGGGCTCAGAGCGAGCGGGAGGTGCAAGGCAAGCGATTCCGCACACCTTGCCCTAAAACGAGGTTGAGTGAGGGCCTCAGGTCAGGCATGTCCACCGTGGACGGGCGCCTGGGTACCCGGCAGAAGTGCATTTGCAGACCCGTGTGGAAGGCGAGCGCTGGTAGGGCGATGCTTGAGTTCTCCTCAGGCGCCCGGCAATTCTTTGCCCAGGTGCAAAAACACAACTGTGGTGAGTATGGCATGGACTGACAGCCTTGTTTTCCCTTCATTTTGCAAAGAATGTGCAGCAGCAGCTCAGCTTCTGACTGCTGTGCTGAATCAGGCATGTTTCTGATACGGGAAATTAATGTGGTTTTCATTAGAGAAGTAATCTGTAAATGCTCTGTGCAAAACTGCTTTGCACAACAGTATCGGCACATGGCATTAACCTGTGATCTTCAGGATAGGATAAGCTGCTAGTTGAGTCTTGGTTGGTCCATACTTGGAGTATTTCCAATGTCAGTGTAATCTGTGCTGCTCAGCCTGGTGTCTGGTTTGCTGCCTTGTCTGGAGTGCAGCGTGTGCTCTAGCGCATTCTCGGGAGAGTTTGGGAATGCAAACTGAGGCGGCAGTGCTCAGGTTATCCTGCACCCAGGAACTGCTTCTCCATGGAAGCCTCACAGGGGCAAAGGGATTGCTGAGATAACACTGTTTATAAGGAGTGACCGGCCCTTCAGCGTGCCTTTCAGATACAGGAGCGATAGATGTTGAGACTGCACCAAAGTTTCTGTGCTGAAAGACAAAATAAAGCCCCTCTGGGCTGTCCAGAAGGTCACTGTGGCCACTGGGCAAAGCTCTGTTCTGGCTGCATGACTTTTTGCACATTTTAAACAAGCTATCAGTCCTTAGACCCACACCTTGCTTCAAAGGGAGTGCGATTTTTGTTGGCTACAATATCAATGCAAATGAAACAAACCAAAAAAAAAAAAAGTGAAAAGAGAGTATGTCAGCTTTAAACTACAAATTGCTGTCTGTGCACAGATTAAAAATCTTTCAGTCCCATATAGCATTTTCTGCTGAGACTCAGCTGGGAACAGTGCATGCAGGACCTGATTTTAATTTGTGTAAAATTTCCATGAATAACAAAGTCTAATTAAGACATCCATTAAAAGTCCTTAGTGTTAATTCAGTGCAGAAAATCTTGGAGTTCGATTGGATTTTTTTTTTAACTGATGTCTTAATTAGGCACTATTAAGGGAAAAAATATGCAAATTAAAATCAGACCCTTAGTGTTATGCATTTCTTTAATTATTCAGTGCTTGTTTTACTTACATTTTGATTTCTTTTACATTAAAAGAGCAGATTAGGTGACAGTCTCACAAAATTGTTGAATATTTTCCTTCGTATCACCAGTGAAAAACTGCAACATCTAAATGAAGTATATGACTTTGTTTCAGAAGTTGACAGTAATATTGAAAAGTGTATTAATACGTCTTTCAACCCTTTTCCTGAAAAGAACTTACTTTCTTGGTTTTTAATCTGCAGTTAAAAAATTAATCTCTTAACTTTGAAAGATAAGTTTTACTCTGCTGAGGCTTTCAGAGTAGTGGCAAACTAAAAATATTTCCCATTCTTGTGTTGTGGCACCCAAGGGGAAAACAGGCCAAACCATCTTCAATATACCACTTTGTCACCATTCATAACCTTTCATTAGGGTAATGTTTTGCATTTCATTTGATGTTTAATTTAGTTCTTGAAAAGAGAGGACAGGGTTAAACAACACCAAATATGGGATTCTGGTCATCTGCACCAGCAGTTCTCTGCAATTTATTATCATTAATCACTATTATTAATGGAATCCCTTTTAAATTTAATTCTTTAATGTTCACCTCTGAGGTATGCCCTACATTAAAGGATCCGCTTGGTCAAAAAATCTCTCCTAATAGAATAGTTACAGGATGGCTGTATAAAACAGTAAAATAGCAAGAATATATTTTTTTTCCTTAGGAAAGAAAGAGCAGTCTTCTGTGAAGTTTCTGTGACAAAGGGGAATTGTTCTGATACAATGGCATGCTTTGAGCCAAACCAGTTTTTCTTTTCTAAATAAAACATGAATTTTTATTCAAACAAATTTAATTATTATAAAATGCAAAACTGCATCTGTAGGAATACCACATCAAATTTAATTATACTTTCCCACCTCAAAACATATTCATTTGGATTTCAAAAAGAGAACTATGATGATAGTTTTAATTTCAGCTTTAGAAATAGAAAGAATGGATACCCTGACAGCATTTACCTAAAATGAACCGTTCCTCCCCAACATCTTTCAGTAATACACTAATTTAGATTGTTACGACAAGCAACTGAGATGCCTTGTACTCCCCACAGCAATTTTGAGATTAATTACATTACTGCTGCACTGATTATAGTGAGACAGTCATGCTATTCAATGGAATACTTTAAGTAAAATTAGTTTAAAGATATAGAGCTCACATAGGTTTCCACAGGGGAAACAGTGGGCAATTTTCTTGACATAATGTTAAATACTTCAAATTATGTGTGATGAACAGTCAGGAAGTTCAAACAGGCCCTTTGGCTGCAGTGAAAAATGATGCAACAATGGATGATCCTGAACAAAAGAGAGCCTGGGCTTTCAGTTTCATGTGTATCTGCTTTTTATCCCCTGTTCAGCCTGGAGAATAAATAAGCAAATATATTGAACAGAAATGAATCTTATTAGCAATAGAACTGGTCTTGACTCCATATAGTTGTCTGAGATTTCCAGGACTGCTCTACCTGGAAGTAGCTAGTTCTGCTGAATCTTTTTTATTTTTTTTTTTTAATTCTAACTTATTTCTTAACTTAGTGCACATGTTCCTGGATGAGATTGTGTTTATGAACACGTATGTGTATTATGATAAGGTGCTAGTCCCTTCATAGTTAAATTGGTACTGGGTATTCATTGTAAGTTTCATCAAAAACTAATCAACTGGTATGTGTGTAATGTATTTATCTGTTTGTACAGCAGCTTGAGGTTTCCAAAGCTGTCTCAAATTTTGAAAACCCATTTCCTTTTTAAAAGGTTCCAGATGGATGTTCCAGTTTTGTCTATGGCTTGGAAAATTTGGCCTTGTGTGTGTATGCACATATGTGTGCACACACAAATCATCCTGAATATATGGCATTAAAATCAGACTTCCAAGGATCCCAGAAAAGTCATTAAACACAGAAAAAAAAACCCTGTACGGCTAATGGAAAATCGCAAAGCTCCAAAATTAATGCCCCATTGAGCTAAATGGAATCATTTCCCAAATGAGATGTGATAAAACATAGGAGAAGGGTAAACAAGTTGATGAAGAAAATGATGGTAAAGCAAAAAATTAATCTGGATCCTGGCAAAGAACATCCTATCATATTTGAGATTTTTTTGGCAGACCTTTTCTGGAAAAGCATTCAGCAGTGAAGGCTGTAGGGATCCTGCTGTGTAAACAGAGGGTCTTGCAAGCCCTTTGGGTTGCATTTTGAAGGACATATAACCTTACCCTTAAATCAACTTCCTGATACGACTGATAAATGTGATGAATGCAGGTCATCTGAGTGGTGTGGTAGAACTGCTTCTGGTTTGGGAGAATACCTGTGCCTTCTCCAGTAAATGACTTACCCTTGTTATGTATGACAGTCCAGGTGAACTGCTTTCCACTGAAAGTTCCCAGGGGCATTAAAATATACTTTGCATGGGCTAGTTTGCAGCTGTATTTTCATTGGCTTTGGCTTTACGTGAAGATAAAAATTTCTGAACTGGTTGGGTTATTCTTCTTTTATTCATTGAAAGATAGGCCTCTGTTAAGGAATTCTAAGCAGATGCTTTGGCATTCTTCAGTATCACTGCTGCAAACATTTAGCAAGAAGGAGGGAATAGAGTAAGGCTCCATTTGGGCTTGTCACAGGGTTTTGCATTTATTCCAAGAATTCAATTCAAGTAGAATAAACCAACATAACTAATACATGTGTGTGCAGTATCTTTGCTATAGCCTTTATTTGTTGACATTTAAGAGTTTTGAACTTCTTGACCAATGTTTTCCTTCAAGTATTTCATTGTAATTCCCTCAAAAATAATGAACTAAGATAATGAATGTTTTCAGTTATAATTGGGAGGCAGAGAGCGAGTCCTGGCTAAACAATAACTACTAAAAAGGACTTTAAAGATTTAATTGCACTTGTAAATTTTTTATATATATATTTACTCATTTTTAGTTTATTAAATGCACTGTTTTAAGTCTCTGGACTGCATAAACACTGTTTGACCTGAAGATATCTTTCAAACCTTTGTCTGCAAAGAGACTTCCTTTCCCGTGCTACTATCACATACACTTGTCCTGTTATTAATAAAAATATCCAAAGAAAAGCTGCGGGTCAACAACTTTAGGTTTTGCACAGATGAAATAGTGGCTGAGGACAATGTACTCTTCACCACTGCTTCATGATATCTATGACTTAGACCACCACTGTCATTTGCTGAACAAATTGTGATTTTCTTGGGTGCTTTTTCAAATGAGCAAGACTTGGAACCTTGTAGTTCTTGATTTCTCTCAAAAAAAACAACACAGAAGTGATGTTGTCAGCCAAGAACTATTTTTTTCACCCCAAAGCGGGTTCCTCCAAGCAGACAGGTAGCTGCATGTCACAGGACCTGAAGCTCTTGTGTGGGGTCTCCCAGTGAGGTCTGTGTAAGATGTGTTGTAGCAATCAGTTGCTGCCGTTGTAAGGGCAGAGACTCTCGTGAGATTCATCCCTGAAGACTTGCTAGTGGGATCTATAAAAAGCAAAACATATTCTTGTTGGCTACCATAGTGTCCAACAGCAGAAAAATGATTTGCATAGTTTCGCTTCTTATTAAACGAACAAGTATTGAGCCCATGTGCTGTGGGGAAGAACTGTCTTATGGCGTTCTACAATGTCCCTGCTAGGGCTATTAGAGTATCAGAGTATAAAGGATACTGTTTTTTTGTATTACACAGATGAACTCCGTGGTTGAGGATATGTCGTCCACACGTGTGATGACACTGCCTCCTGTGGAGGACTAATGGATGGATGCAGGGGGCATTAGATCAGGGTGTCCTATACAAAACATCTGATGTTGTGCATGGTCTGGTGTTGGGCAATTAACAAAAAAAAAAAAAAAAAAGAAAAAAAGGAGAGAGTGAGGTAGAAAAATGGAAGAAATACATCCTCCTGATTCTTCTTGCAAAATTTTTGAAACAATCATCATGCATAGAGTATGTTCCAAAGTAGGATGGCATGGACTCGCTGACAGCATTTGCCCATGGTTTCTTTGGTACTCTAAGTAGGGGAGAACAGATGTGGAAAACTGAATCTTCTACCATTTTATCCACAAAATAATTCAGTCAGGTGTTTTGAAGTAGCGCCCATCACTACAGTATCTGGGCTTTACAGTTATAAGGGCTTGGAACCATATAAAAGAACTTAATGTATTTCCAAACACAGTGAACCCAGTGTGACAAGATAGTTGCAGTTTACAAGTTGTGGTAGGGCAAGAATCTTGGGAAACCTGGAGTTTCTGTGGGAAAGTTTGGTTTCAATGCTGGTATATTGTTCTTCAAGTATAAGGACTAGCTGGAGTAGCAAAATTTTTATGGAAGTCACAAAATCTCTTTCTGAAATGCCTGATACATTCTCTATTACAGCCTCTTACATTCATCTGCCAAGGACTTGTCCAAGAGTAAGATAATTTCTGGCATTTGTTCATTGTTTCTGAAGATCATTTGCATGTAAGATTCAAAATATAATATTAGTTTTTTGAGAAACAATGTTGTATGAATAGAAACAGAAAATGTATCTTAACGTTTAAAAAAATCAATAATATATGTGAATGTAACATAAATTTCAAGGTTCTGTTAGGTTTGAATGCATCATCTACAGATGTTATTGTTGGCTTTTTGATGTGGCATCTGGAAGATTTTTTAAAATTTATTTCTAGAGAAAAGGCACATGAAAAAAAGTTGTCCTTAAGTATAACCAAAAGCCTTAGGTGTAAGTGTGGTTGTGTTTGGAAAAGACTGGGAACAGAGGTCTGAGAGGACCTGATCATAATTAGGTTGCTGATTATAAATCTTTTAGTAAATGCTGGTGGTGAAGACAGCTGCAGCAAATTCCATACTCATATCTGTTAAAATTTTGTGTTCAGGCTTTGGGTATAAGGGTTAACTGAAAGCCTGTGTAATATAGGCAATAAGGTATTAACCGTCTGTCTAATCTGAGTTTAGTTACGTTAGAGCTGTGACAATGCAATGCATCTGCAGCTCTGGACACATGAGCGGTTTAATCCATGGACACTCAAGCTACTGTATTTTTTAAAAGCTGGGGTATATAATGCAGCCCTTAAAATCAAATTAGTCTCTAATGCAAAAAAAAAAAAAAAAAAAAATATGCCA
>JAWLRI010000157.1:2771159-2790941 GCA_034781795.1 Crypturellus tataupa
CTGATTGCAGTTGATTTTTAACCTGTAATGCGTTAGTTTCTCTTTGGGGAATCCCAGAACTAGAACATGTTTTTACATGGACAAAATGAATTTGTATCAAATGATATGTTATAAATATTTGAATCTGTATTATAAGTACTTACTTTCCCAAAAGCAACAGCATTTCCATGTTAAAATGACTCATAAAACAGTCTTTCCAAAGAACTGCAAAAGTTAAAATGAGAACAAATCACAGAAGCTATTTCTAGCAGACAGTTTTTAATAACATTCAGAATCTGCAATTTTACAGAGCTGTTTCTGCGCCCTGAAAACTTGAAGCGGGGCAAGGGACTTATTTAAGACTTGGGAGGCAGTGTTCTTGAGCTTATGCTGATTTTCTTGAGGTGCCAGGGAGATTAGTGTCAGCATGGATGAGATAATTGATTCATTTTTAAGTTCCAGTGCAATCCCATATCAGCTATCATACTACAAAATCTAAACTTAAAAAAAAAAGGTTTATGTTTGCAAAGATAACTCTTCAAGTGTGAACTTGACATAAGTTGATGCAGAGATGCTAGTGTGAGTCTGAAAACAGGCCTAAACAATACCTTTGATACAATGAAATTATAGGCTTATTTTGGAATATTTTATGATTTTAGGCTGCAAGCTAGTTAATGTTACTTAATTTTTTTTAACGGTTTCACTGTTATTCACTGCTTGCAGAATACAGAAAAGTATGAATGCTTTAAGAAGGTTTGTTGCAAATGGCAAATGGCATTTGTGTATCAGAATTTAGAAGAGTGAAAGTGTTGTTCCTGATCTCTGTTTTCATATATAACACCCGCAGGGAAAACACTGAAGTTTTAATAAAATTTATTGTATGCCATTTCCCATGGCAAGCTACGTAAGAGGGAAGACTTTGGTTCACTTCTGAAAAACTCCTATTGAAAGGGAATGGTATTTGTATGAATTTCACCCTGGCTCTGGATGAGGTGGGGAGATGTGCTGCACCACTGTTAGGTATTATGCAGGAAAAATATGGCTTATATATGAAAGCACTATGGCTTATGTGCGACTGCTATCCTTTGTCGTGTAATTCAGCAAGGAAAGGGTTCACTGTTTTGGACCATATGCACAAGGATTAATCTGGAGTCCATGTGAGCTGTTGCATTCCTATTGACCAGATCGCTAGGGAACAGTAAAAGGTGATACATTGCTGTAAATAGTGCTGGACTCCAGCTGTGTCCATTTAATTAATTTGAGTCTGGCTTTGGAGACAGAGCTGCTTTTGGAAGCTGATGACACTGACCATTTTAATCCATAAATTCCTTGGAATCTTCTTTCCTAGTTTCTAATAAAAGTTAATCATCATAGTAAGGGAATCTCAGCTGTTTTTTTGTGCTACTTCAGCTCAGCACATAAACTAAGGCAGCCGAATTTGGGTGTTTTAGAGGTGGAAATGTGTCTTCAGGCCTACCTCTGTTTCTGACGGTTTTCCCCACAAATGCTTCGAACCAGGTCATGCCGCCTCTACATGTTATAGAGCCTGTTTTGTTACAACAGCTCCGTACTGGAAACCAGCAGGCAATGAGGGAGAGTATTTGTCTCTGAGTTTGGCATATCTTGGGTTCTTTGCATGGAGAATCTATTTGAGATTTGAGATTTTCTGAATTTAATTTGATTAAAATTTTCCTTTTGTTCTAAGGCAAGTGGAGCCAGATTTCTGGTAGCAAAGACGCTCGATTTTAGAGGCTGACAGACATTTAAAATGCAGCCTCTAAAATAAAATCTCTGCTAAAATAGATTTTAGAGAAAATAGGGTTATTGACATGCATTTTATATATGACTGTTTGCTGTAATACAAAGGTTTCGTTTGTATTCTTGAGGACAGAATTATGTAAGTTCTGAATGGTCTCCCGCTTATGAACAACATAGCTGTGAAAGCAGATGCTGAGTAAACTTTTCTGCCACATAATTCCCTGTAAACCGCCTTGGATATATCCTGCTATGTGTCGTTTTCATCTCAAGTACATATAGTAAGAGAGAGATGTAGCTAACCGCTAAGTTTCATCCAATGAAAAAAAAATTGTAGTGTACCGGTGGTTTGGAGAAATTTAAAATGTGCCTGTATTGTCATTCCTTTTAATCAGCGCTGCTTTCTTATTTTGAAACTACTTTGGCAGCTGACATTGTCTCCCCCGTTACTGTTCTCCTCTCCTTTTTGCTTATGTAACTGTGAATATGAACAAACAGTGGGAAATAGCACCTGACAGATTTGGATATCAGTCCCTATATTTGCAAAACCTTGCAAAATGAGATGTTGGGATTACATGGCACTTCCCTCTCCCACTCCCACTCAGAATTCATATAGTAAAATTTAAAGAGTTGTATTTTCATTTAGAGGAGTAGCTTGCTGGCCCTTTCTCATTAAAATATATCTTTGCTGTTAATTTTCTTCATAAGACCGAAGATTCTAGACAGTGAAATAACCAGCTAACTGATCCATGATCCTGATCCTAGGTCTTTGTTTGCCACTTCATATTTTTTAGTGTTTTTTTTTTTTTTTTTCTGGTTTGGTTTTGAATATCCTAAGGAACAAGGCTCTCACTGTCTCCCTTGGGGGCTTTTGCAAAGTCTAATAGATCATACTGCCAGGAAGTTTTCCTGCTATTCATTTTAAATTTCCTCCTTCTTTATTTCATTCCATTACCCCTGGTTTATACTTCCTGTACTTTCCAAATAATTCCTTCCTCTTGTGTGTGTTTATACTCTGCACATATTTGCAGTAATCATCTCAGCCCACAGTTATTATTTCATTACCATACCCATGCTTACCTCTTTTAACCTTTCCTTATATCAGTTGAATCAAGTCCTTTATTAGTCTGCTTCTTTTCAGTGAGTTATCTCAAGTTTGACAATATCCTTCTGATAATAAGATTGCCAGTAATTCTTGTGTTGTATGGTTGTATTTTAAAATGCTTATGATTAACAGAGCACACAATCAGCTTCAAACAAAAATTATCTGCTGCTTCTGAAATAACTGTTTACTAGCTGCTATTTTTTGCTTCGTGTTATTTACTGTTGGGGTATTTACAGTAATGCAGAATATAAATGATTATACATTGAATAAATGTATGTGTTTACCAGTGCACATTGCCAAGTTGCTATGTGCAGGAGGTAGACTACTGCCCCGGTGACCTGCACCATTATGTCTCATGCAGACTGCCTTTTCTACATGCTGTAAATATATCTAGGAAAAGAGGCGATTAGGCTCATTATACTCTTGACTTACAGAGTTCCCATTATTAAAGATCTCTGCAAAGGATGCTTTATGCTGGGTGGCTTTTGGCCAGATGTTATGATATCCATTTTAGTGCACCATATCCCAACCCTCTCCCCACCCCAAACATGCGAGTTATTAGTTGGCCTTCCAGGAGGTGAAGTCTCTGTGGTCAGCTGTGGTCAAGTCTTGGTTATGCTCCCAGCCAGAGTGGTACAGAATGTGGAAGCCGACTTGCGCATCATTCATTTGCAATTGTACTTGGTACATCAGGGCCTGTGCCTGGTCAGCTGAATCTCCCTGTGCTGGGAGCTACTGCGGTTCCCAGTTACTGTGAGAACGGCCGCTGTAGTAAGAAGCAATATCTGAAGGTTTCTGCACCCAGAAGGAAGTAAAGCGTATCCAAACGTACTGCAAGTTAAGCCCGTAGTGCCCGCCTGTGAATGAAAGGATCTGCCGCCTGCTGCAAGTGCCAGGCAGGGGTTTGAGAGAATGGTGTATTCCAGCGTGTAGGTGCGATGGTGATGGGCATTCTGGAAAACCCTGAGATAGGTGGGTAGGTTGCGTAAACACAATGTGTATATTTCACCAAGGAATTCTTTTGGTTTTGTTTTGTAGCCTAACAGCAGTGGTCAAGTAGTAGGGAAAGTGCCTGGCCATTTTACTCCAGTTTTGGCACCCTCTCCCCATCACAGTGCGGTGCGACCTGTGACCCTGACCATGACAGATACTAAACCCATCACTACATCCACTGAAGGTGAGGCATCTTCACCTACAGCAACCAGTAAGTATTTCTCTAGGAAACAAAAAAATGTCCATCAAAGATTCAATATGATTTCAATTGAGGCCAGAAAAAGGCGCCTTTTCCTACTATTTGACCAAGTGGATGCTCATCATTTCGCATGGAGAGCAGACATGTGATTTGGCTGCAAAGCTTTTCCTCCTGAAATTCAAACCAATATACCTTGGTACATGAATTGATGTTATGACATGATGACCAAGATGAAATGGAAAAGCCTGCTTATTTGACCACTATCCAAGAAAAAAAAAAAAAAAACAAAAAAAAAAACAGATCGTTCATCTAAGGTGGACATTGTTAAGACATTGAGAAGCACACCCAGACAGCAAGGTTTTACAAAGACCGGCACATGGAATTCCATAAAGTTTGGATAAGCTGCTCCTCAATGAGCTTTCCTACAGAAATCAAGCCTTGTTACAACACATACTGAATCCGAGCTATGACAATTGCATGCTTGATATAGGTTGTGTCATTCTTCGCAAAAATAAATGATGGGGCAAAATAAACTTTTAACTTCCAAACTTCAAGCTCTTTGTTACTGTATGTTCAGGGCCCCTTCACTTATCCTATTATCTTCAATGGAATTGCAGTGTTAGAAATGAGAACACAGGGATTACTGTGCATAAGGTAATCTCTTCTGAATATGTCTTATGCCCAGTGGTGCAGAAGATTGTTTTTAACTACTTTTTGCACTTGTGGTTTTTTTTTAATTTTGAGGGACTGGTAGTCCAGTGTTATTAGCATTTATCAGTGGCAAAGATTGTTACGCAAAACTTCTGATAATGCAATTTTGAAGAAAACTTACTGTTCATTAAAAAAAAATTATCTAGGACTTATTACATTAAAATGACTAGCTTTAATAACATTTATTATTTAAATACTGATTCCACTCCCTAACTTTTGGATTATTATTAACTGAGACCATAAACTGTGGTAATATTTAAGTATTTATCCTAATGTGTTGGAATTTGAAGCAGAGATGAGAGTCAAATGTGTATGAGCAGGCAATATACAGTGGAGGAAAGCTTCTTAAATCCTTGTTATAAAGGGATAAGAGTAACTTTCCAACAAACTTTTGTTTAACTACAAACTAACATTTATATTGATAGATTTGTTCAACCATTTTAGCCTGGGTAGCAGGAGGTCTGTTCAAGGAATTGCATACTACAGTGGATCTTTATCCTTTCTGGTCTTGCAGGTCTTGCTCCTTTTAAGATGACTTAGGTTTATCAGGTAACAAAACAAAAAGTTGCTCTTTCGGCTTGTGGTCTAGAATAGGTGCAAAGGCTCCTATTTTCAAGAATTCATAGCTTCATCCTACTACTTGTTTGGAGTATTTACACCTGCCCAAACATCTGTCTCTCATGAAGCCAGGGCATCAAAGCCTCTTCCCCCAAAATGAATGAATACCATGTCAGAACAATGCTGACGCTTTCTAAACATATTAGAGGCTATGACGGCAGAGCAGACATAATCTGTTCATTAATTTTGTCCTGCTATTTATGGAAAAAAAATGTCTTAAGATTTCAAAGCCATTTAACAAAATAGTCACCCAAGGTCTTTCTAATTTCTTTATAACCTGGGCACCTGAGTACCATCATATGAACATTTGAAATGTCTGTTTAAATCTTTGAAATAAGGCCTCTTCATGTTTACAGGGCAACCTGCAAGCAGTTACTTGCCTGAAGGTCCGATATGTGTCATAATAGCATAATAATAATAATAAAGTATCTTTTATCTGAATTTCCCATTGTGCATATGAGGTGTTGGGAAATGCTCCATATTCAAAGTGTTAAGCTTTCCACAGTTGTGCGATAGTGCACCTCCTTGGTATGGCCTTTCGAAAACATATTGATAACTGGAAGATAAATATGGGAAAAAGCAGAGGGACACAGCTTGCTGCTAAAGGAAACAGCAAAACAAGAAGAGTCATGTCCTGCTGATATGTTAGATATGTAAATATATACTGTATTAGAGCCACAAAAAACATTCTTTAGAAAGCTTATATCTTGACCTAAAGAGAAAATCAAGTCTATCTAAATGAATTTTAAGGCATGATTTTAAATTTATTTCCAATAACTGACTTGTTTTAGAGTATATATATATGTTCATACATATGTAAAAAATACTTGGCTAACAGGATGTTATTCTGTCTGGTGAGAATACAACAGTAGATGATTGGTATTGCTTTTCATTCTGAAATGCTACATCAGAATTGTTTAAACAAGAAAGAGCAGCAAGTTTTGATAATATTAGGGAAATTCTGTGACCTCATCCGCAGTTTCTTTCTAATATCTGATCATTTTTATAGCAGCTCTTTAATAAAACCTGCTTGCTGTAAAAGGGCCCTTTAAAGTCTGTGTGACATTAATACTGATGGGCCAGTTTAGTAAGTACTTCCATTTCATTCTTCACCAGCTCCAAAGTATAGTTGTACACAGGGGGGTTTTTTCGAAGTTTTCCTGCAGTTCTGCCTTGTCTCCCAGGCGATGATGGTGACGTGAGCTGCGACACGGGCTTGTCCACACTGTAAAGTGGAGCAGGACCGTCAGCCTCATTTCATTAACACCACCAAAAGCCATGTGGGGAGATGACTTTTAATGATTACTCGCCAAGGCCAGAGATGAAGATCCCCTATTGGTGGAAGGATCCGTGTACTGTAACTAATCCCACCATCAGCTACTGTTCCCTTTTCCATTGGAGAAGAATTTAAGCTTCTTTAAGCTTCTGTATTAGTTAATGGATAGATTTTCTTAAATTGCCCCCTCCTCTCCAGAGTGAATGTTATTTCCTGATACATAAAGGAGTTGAATGTTTAATTTTACACAGTGAAAAGTAGCTGCCTTCTCATGAAAATACTAGTCAGATTGCATCCTTTCTTTCCAAAGCACAATAAAGATTAATTTTATGCCACATAGGTAAGCAAAGCTTTTAATTCCAATTTTTGTTATTCTGTTAAAATTTTGTAGTGGGCACTCACAACAGCAAAAATTGGCATACACCAGTATTTCCTTATTTTTTTCTCTCAGCAGTGACAACAATATAATACCACAAATTGCTCAAAACATTTTTGTTTTGTAATGGAAATGAGTATCAGGGCAATGTTTTCAAATACATGTCACCTTTTAATTGCTTTTTAAAAAACAGATACTTAATCAGATGATCTTAAATTCAGCTAAGTGGTCAATCTGATTTTGATTTTCACACGCAGCTTCCATTGAAGTTCATAGGAATTTGCACATACCTTTCTGAATTTGGCCCAATTCTTTTGCATTATATTAAAGTTTAAGTAAAAAGAAAAAAAGACACAGACACATCCTATATATAGCAAATCATAACTCTGGATCTCTTATATGTGTACTGTACCTGCACAGGGTGGTAGTTATGCTAGGTTGGCATTTTTATCAATGTGTTTTGTTCTTCCTTAATCAGCCTACACAGCCTCAGGCACAACCCAAGCCAATCGATATGTGGGACTAAGCCCAAGAGACCCATCCTTCCTACACCAGCAACAGGTGGGCAAGTTTCACATAGGTGTAACGATATACACAAACTTCTGTGATATTTCCTTTCTGCGTGCTGCCACTGTTATCTTGGATTAGAATGGGATGCTAAGGGTTTGAGTATTTCTCTTCCAATGATGAGGTTTATTCCAAGACCTGTGTAAAACATCATCTTAGTATGTACTTTATTTCTGAGATTTGTCCCATCTTAAGGGACTTCATATAATATCTCTTTCAAATGTTTTTCAAGAGCTCGTATATTTAACCTTTAATTGGATGCTAGGAATAAGAGTGAAGTATACAAGGAACAAAAGTGAGTACTCGTTTCAAAATCAAAAAAGAGTAAGCAAAATTAAGCAGTCCAAATTACTATTCTATTTGAGAATTACTATTGAGCTGTTCTGCATTTTTCAGAGATTTATGCCTACTGCATTTGACTTCTGCAGTTCAGTTCCAGAAGATGAGTTATAAAACCAGACTCTCAATGCCACAGATTACTGTTCATCCGTTAAAAGTTTTAAATTGGTTTGCTGATTTCAAACGTGATATAAACACATTTGTGTTCTAATTTCTTACATCATTTTTGTTTCAAGTAGCATTTTAAATTTCATGTCTCATTAATGCTGTAAATGTAATGCAAATGAAGTGTTTACCCAAACTGTGAAAATATACAGTTGAGATTAATGTTGATTTACAAACAAGTTAACTGCAGTCAATAGTGAGGCCCTGCAAATACAGACATCCTATATTGCTAGTAACAGAAATAAATTCAGACCCTCTAGAACCTTATTTTATGATGTGTGTATACTTTGCTGCTAGATCCTAATAGCTGAGGAGTTTGAAATTAGCAGCATGTAAAATATTACAATAAAAAAAATGAATGTGACAGGAAGAAAAGGGCTATTAAATAGTCATTATTTATTGTATTATATTTTTTTCTCATACTTGGGTTCCTATCAGGAGTTGGTATACATGCCTGTTTCATTTTCAGTACACCTACCTGTTCTGCATGTTGTGATACAAATTACTGTGCCGTGTCTGGAGCTCCCTATCCCTCCCGGCTCCTAGGGCAAGGTGGCAGTATATCTGTTTCAAGGGTCCCCACATGCAGAGTTCAGAGAAAATCGTAAATATGGTAGTTTACTCAAGATAGTTGACATTTTGCCAATTTTTTTTTTTTGGACCAGATAAACCTAACTGGAAACATCTGTACACGGTTATGAAAATACTAAATGATAATTAGTGGTTTTTGCCAACCACTGATTTTTCAGTAAACTTTCTGGTATATTGCTTTTTCACCTCTCAAATATTGTTGTATGTGTTATAATGACTATAATATAATTCTTTCTGACAGTATGTGATTATTATTTTTTAAAACATACAGAGGATCTCTCTAAATATTATATATTTTCTGGGTTTTTTTTATGTAAAATTTTACACAGTATTCTTTGGCAATTTTCTGACATCCAGTTACTTTGGGGATGAACAAAGAAAGTTGTTTTTTTGATGCACATGAACTTACTACAGCTTAAACCTACTTCCCCTTTTTTCAACTTCACTGAAAGCTGTGAATACTTTCTGACCTGACTAGGAGATAGTGGCAGCACATTTAATTTTCTCTAGGCTGACTTTATCATATTTAAGTCTTATAATGCTTATTTAATGCAACTTCTACATATTTTTGATTTTGTATGGACTGAAATAAATTTGAGATTTTAGCAGTGTCATAGGAATATATATTTGAGAGTGATCTCAAGCTCATCCCATTTGGTGTTTACAAGCATTGTGTCTTACCCTGCCTTTCCTATTAGAACATGTAGTCCTATAGATCAGGAAAAAAGAGAAAGATGAATTAACCCTTGCACTGACTACATAAAGGGAAGTTACTTCTTCTTCAGTGCCACCACGTGAAGCTAGTGTTCTTTCTCCTAAAGCATATCGCTTCATAGTCTCATTATATTAATTAGAGAACATCAATTAGTGACCAGTAAGCTGTGCAGTAAATTGAAAAATTGTGTCATAGTTCCCTCTCTACTGTCAATTCTCTGTTCTTTTCTAAATTATGTGAGGGGTATGTGTGTATGCTTACCTGGGTGTATTTGTGTGTGTGTGTGTTTGAATGACTATGTGCATAAAGACAGGTAAAATTAGGGAACAGTATGTCCTGCTCAACATTCTCTAAGAATAGAATGCTTGAATAATGAAACTTTTTCAGATGGATAAATACGAGTGTATAAACACAATATACATAAAATAAGTTTCTAATGAATACATTTATACTCTTAAATCCTAAAAGAATCACAGAGTGGATGGTGCCACATATGTTTATTATCCAGAAGGTGGTGCAGGGTGGAGGGTAGAGAAGTGAAATTATCTAAATAACTTCAATAGAGTAAAGGCTATCCTTTCATAAGGCAGAAATGAGATTGATTTACTATGTCCTTTCATTACTTTACAGCAATTTAAAAGAGACCATTCTTGTGGCAGGTTCTAAATGCACTTGGTTTAAAGCAGCCTATGATGAATGAAAAGGAAAATCAAGGGGTACATGAAGTAAAGGCAATCAATCATTTTGTATTAGCTAAGAGAAATTTGAAATTACAAAGAAGTCAGTGGTTTTAGTTCCAAAGAGGTCTTTTAAACATTCACCATACCCTGTAATATACATTGACCCCTTAAGAATAAATATTGTCACCAATACCTTTCTTACTTCATTGGTAGGGACTTTCTAAAGATTTATTCTCTCTAGTTATGAGAAATATTGGCATCTATTGTTGAATGCTCTTTTGTTGTTAAAAAAAAATAAACGTAATGTGGTCTATATAAATTACAGTAACAATAAATTTATAAGTCAAACGTACAGTTTGCAAACTATGCTTACATGGAGAACTTCTTTTAAAGTGACAATTTGCAAGCACTTCCAATAACAATTTGTAGCACCAACTATCTGAAATACTTGCTTTTAAGTGGGAAGCATTAAATGCAGTTTTGAAAGACAGTGCAGAATGGCACCTATGGGAGCAATATTTTGGGATTTACTGATTGGAATACTGTGCAAAATGTGCTGTTACATTCATTACTTAGCATATTGCATTGATAGTTAGAAAGATGAGGTTATAACAAGGAATTATAGCTATGCAGTCCGCTTTCTGCCGACCAACTGCCTTGAAATGCCAGGTATTCTGTGACAATATATACTGTGTATATATATGTTATTGTCACAGTATATGCTGTGACAATAACAGCAGCCTGTAACAAGCCTGTTGCCTGAGTGGCATCTAGAGAGTCACCATTTTTTTTTTTTTCGCAAAGAAGTCAAGCAATGCGCAAAAATATCCAAAATATTGCAAGTTGTTACTGAACACTTGGTTTCCTTAATTCTGTGTCCTCTTCCAGCAGTTCACTATTAGTAATGTGCTAGCAGACTAACTGGGGAAGGCTAGAAAGGTGAGGGAAGCGGGGATTGCTAAGAGCTACTCTGCGAGAGGACGTTATTCTTAATTTTACCGTTGATTCTTAACTATTAAGTCTCATCTAGCCCTCTGTGCTCATCATCTGCGTGAAGAAGCATCTTAACTGAGTTACATACAAAAAAAAAGATCGTATAATCTTCTAATCTTCATATTGGTGACAGCACCCTTTCTTCCCCTCGTTCGTTCTCTGAGTCAATCACTGTTTATATATGCATTCCCTGATAATGCATCATTTCTAAGTCTATACTAGAGGGAAAAAGCAACTAATTGAAGTAGTTTAGTCAAATTCAACCTTATGTAAGTGCACAGAGTCCCTGTGCCAGGTGCCAGATTTTAGCTGTATGTCCATTCTTATGGCTTTAATTTTAATGGAGAAATCATTAGTTCAGTAACAAAAACCTTAATGGTCAGCGGAGTAGAATTCTCATGGATATCAGGTGACATTTCTGTAACCTCATCATATTTATACTCTCAACTTCATGAAACCATTATGTTTGTGAAATTATGAACGCCAAGAGATAAATTGATGTTATTTCTGGCTCTAAGCCTACCGAGAACATTGCCAGAATTAGCAGTTGTGGGCTCTATCTGTGTAAAGAATATAAAAAAAGATAGATGGATGAGTAGGAATGTAGGTAGTTAGATATGTAGATAGATTTATTGGAAGCTATTTATTGGAAGGACAGATTAATAGCAGAATTCATCAACTTTCTACAGAAATGAACCAAATAACTGGCTAAGGTTTTCCCAGCATAGCATGGAGCTTGGGACTGGTGTTTTTATTTTTAATAAAGAATATAAAAAATGGAAACAATGACCTCTAAAACTCCTGATGCTGGCCCAGTTACCGGGTAATTGGTGAACTCCTCTAGTCCTTGCACTGCTTAGCAAATCTGCAAGGATTTCACTACAGCTTGGGCTTTCTGCACGTGGTGTGCAGTATGCACATTTTTCACACTGCTTTGGTATTTATTAGTGCAACATTTTACCATGTATAGAGCTCTAATAAACACTTCAAGTCTCTAAAATGTAAAATGAGAAAATCATGAATAGCTCTTTATTTCCTACACAGAAGACTGCCCTGCCTCTGTGCTAGGAAGTTGCTCTTTCCAGATGCATCCTTTAGTTACTGAATCATGCAGCTCTAAATTGAATTCTCTTCATACTGTTCATCATGGAAATTGTAAACTTAAATATCCACTGAAAACAGAGTATCTGTTTTTAAAATATTTGGGTGGATGTTGCTTTTGCTTTCAGCAAAAGCCTGGAAGAAGAACACAAGTGGACTCTTAACAGGACTTCTCAGAAAAGCCAGGAAACAGGTTATCAACACTTAGGCTGTTCTTATTGTGTCCCTTATCATAATTGGCAGTTTGACGTAAAACTTGGTCACATGGCCACAAGGAAGGTATGTAAATGGATAAGAGGTCACCTTTCACATATGCTTGTTGGAAAGGAAACACATTTAAAGGAAGTTTCAGTCAAAACAATGACAATATGCAAATATTAAGTTTTATGGGCTTTTCTCAAATGGAAGAAACTATAGCACAATCTCCTATTACATTTTCCAAAATATTTGTTTACTCTTACTGATTATTATAGAAGCTTGAAGTGCATATTAATCTCAGATGATTAGTTTAATATGACAAAACATAGCTTGCTAAATCATACCCTTAAAATCATTCAGGCCCTGATTAAAAGCTGAGCTGCCGACTCTAGGATGTTAATGTGGAGGAGAGCTGTCTATGTAATACACTGCAGCATAGCCCTGTATAAACAGAAGAGATAGCAAGAGAGTGATATGGGCTCGCTGCAGAAGTGCTTGCAGCCGGGTAGCTTTTAGTGCAGGTTTTGAGCTCTCTCTCCACTCGTAAATGAGAGCTCTGATGAGAATCAAGTGCCACGTCCTGGAGATGATCGTGGTGCACTGCCAGGCCAGGTCCCCTCTTCTCCTCACGCTCTATGGGTGCAGGTGAGTGAGAAATAACAAATACCCACTAATGCGGGGAGGGTGGAGGACGTTACCCAAGGGCAGTTTGTGCAACTTGCCTTGCTCCAAGAGCAAAAGCAAAGCCGTGAGACGGGAAGGCAAACCTTTCCAGCGGCCTTCTAGGAAAGACTTTTCACCCTGTCACATGCCAAATCGTGTCATTTAGTCTGTATTCAAAACATATTTTTGAGAACATTAGTAATGTTTTTCAGCATTTATTAAACACATCTGCTAGGACTCTTTGTTAAGTCCATCTGCCAGGGAATTCAAGCTTTCTAAGGCAGCCTGCATGCAGTTTCCTGCCTCTCCTTTTCACGTCTCCTGCACGGAAGGTCTGCAAGGGCTTGCTACTAGTGTGCCGCCTCCTCGCAGCCAGCACCGCGGCGGAGCTTTAAACTCAATGCTTAAGTTACTCTGAGGCCTGTAACTGGGGTGAAATCACTCGTCGTGGCTCCAGACATGGTCTGTCCTCAAACCTGTAGGGTACTCGAGCGCCTTCCTCCTTGCAGCGCTAGGTGCGCACCTCAGGGCCCTGCGCCTGCACTTCTCCTGCCGGGCTGCCCCTGCATCCACTCCAAGCAGTTCTTCCTCCTCAAACAGAGCCAGGAGGGGAGGTCTTCGCAGCTCTTTTAAGCTCTTCCAGCTCTTTTACCCAGGAAGTACTCAGTGAATGTGAGGGATGCGGACTCTTCAAGTGATATTTCTGAATAATTTACTGTCTTGGCCTGAGATGGAGTTTTACATGAGGAAGATGTGAAACACCCAGAGCAGTGCCAGGCTTGTCACAAACGTGATGTTACACAGTTTTCCATTTTTTTGAGTAACTTATCAAAACAAGGCCATAGTTGGTACAGTTTGCACTAACTCTATATCTGGAACAGTATGAATCCTCATATACATGTGGGTGTGTTTGTACAGCATGTATTTAAAATGTGCATGCTCTGAAAATATTATTACAGTATCTAGATATATGTGCTGGGGTACATATGAGTGCTTATAATGTGAAGTATATCATTACTAACATTTATGAAATAGATTTGAAAAACTCTTTTGGATCTTTTTAAATTGCAACTTAAATTTATTAATTGTACATACAGAAAACTTCCCCAAACTGTAGGAAGAATGTCACTATTTAGTAGCTACTTAATTCAGATGTGATATGTCAACTCTTTATTCTTCCCCAAATAGCAAAAGCAGTGAGGTTCTACTGCAGACTTAAGTGACTGACAGATTTTAGAGTTAAATCCTAAGTGATTAATATCATTCAGAGCATTTATTTGTAGATTTTACTCTTCTTCTCTTTCTTCTTGTCATTCTCCTTCTTGCCTCATGTTTCAGCTGCAAGTGAGTTTTATAATTAAGTTATAAAGCTTTACAATATCCTTCTGCAATGAAAATAATGTCATTTTCTTAAAGATTGTAACAGAAATGCAACTACTGCACACTAAATAACTGAACTGAATTTTTTTCTATGTCTTCCAAGTTAAAATCTCATATACTGTTTTATAAAGTGAATATACCAAATATACCTACCCTTTTCTTTAAGCATATTGAATATATTCTTCACAGCTAGCTCTAGCAAACTTTTAGACTGAATGTTTCCTTTTCTGGTTAATTTCATGTGGTTTAGTCATGCTCTGAGTGGCCTTTAGAAGGTCCCTTAGAGTTCTTTAGATAACAAACAAGAAACAATCCCTATGAAAACATCAGAGACGAACATTTCCATTTCTCAGACCTTAACAGCAGGAAGCTTATGAGTGTAACAGCCAGGCAGGGTCAGATCTGCAATATTGTCTTGTCCTTAGCATATGTATTTGTCAGGAAAAGACTGTAATTAATTGTGCTCCTGTGAAAATAATTTGTTTTAGTTTGTTTGCTGTAGCCTGTGCACGCTGAAGAAGTGAATATGCATAGAGAAAACTAGAATGTGTTGAATGCAATTAAACCCAGCAACAGTTATGTTCAATTCAGAGCGCTGTATCATACATAATGGTACAGTAATTTATATATAGCATGACTTTACAGAGACTGAAATGTATGCTTTTTATATGTTTTCTTCACAAGCCAGATAAGTTTACTTTCTTAAACTTAAAAATAAGCAGTATATCTTTTCAATAAATCTGCTAGCACTATAGGGCAGCTGTTAAACAAACAGAGCTATATAGGGTTACTTGAACAATCTGTGAAGGCAGAACTGATGATTTGAGGATCTGGGAATAATTTGTTTCAGCTTACATTTAGTACATTCTTCGTCATATTTAAATGTAATAAAATATTTTAAATGCTATTATTCCAAGTCTAGAACAAGATTAGATTATATTATCACCTCTTGCTAAGTAAAACCGCTCTCAGTAACACTAAATTAATAAACTTCAATTACAAAATACCTTTACCCTTCTTAAATAGCAAGATAAGGGCATACAGTTTGTGTAATTTGAGCAAATTTTCTATAAATTGCATGTCTTCTATGTTTCACCAAATGCATGCTTTGAGATATTGATTATATTTGACCTTAACTTAATACACATTATTTAGAGCATTGCTTATCGAAAACAGCATTTTGATTTTCTTTCTTTAAATATTTCACTATTGAATATTAACATTTTCTTTTATTCCAGCTCAGTTTGTAATCTAATAATGGCTAATTGTTATGTGCTAAACACTAGTTGCTCTTTTATGCTTTATTAATGGAGGAGCATATTAAAGTAGCATTACCTTAAGCAAATCTATAGGCATTTATTTTTCTGTATGTTATTTTTGTTTGTTTGTTTGTTTTCTTTTTTTAAAAAACAGTTCTTCTTGGGAAAGTAAGGCTTTTGCCATGTACGGTACTAGTTTGCATGTGTTCATTTAAATACTAAAAACTGCAGTACTGCTCGATCCATATCTGACTGCTAGGTTTCAATTGACAGCTGAGGATTTGTGACTGGACCATGAATCAAAACGGCAGGCATTTATACCCCAGTGCCAGTGAGGATACATTGGGAATTACTTGGCAAAGGTAACATTTTAATTATTTCCACCCCCCTACACTACATCTAAAAAAGTTACATTGAGCTGCAGTATCTTTCTCAGCAGGCCTCTTAAGGAATATGTGTCAGTATTTGATCGTACATGTACATTTTTGAATACATGTTCAGATTAACTTTAATACTTATTTTAGGCTTTAAACATGGAAATGTGATTTTCAGAATTAACGGACTTATTTCTTGGTGATTAGCTGTTACTACAAAGAAAAGACGGTGTTATTAAAAGATGAGTAAAATGATAAATTTCTGAAGTGATGCTGTTTTGAACAATGAATAATTATCCTGTACATAGAAATATTTATGATTAATTAGCAAGTATAGATTAGATCACTAACATATACCTGAAGGTAAGAAATAAATCATCTCCTTTTTAAACTAAATGATGAAATAACTAGAACTGATCTCTACAAAGTACTATTCCGTTTGTATGCAAGGAAAGCTTAACTTTTGGTATATTAGTCAACTGTACATTATTATCCTTTACCTTTGTTAGCCTTGTCATCAGTTATGGTAACAGCAGGGTTGTGTGTGTCTAAATAGACGAATAAATAAATTACCACTACTAGGTGGTACCTCGGTCTTTTGGGTGTGCAGCATTCCCAGTAACCCTCAGCATCTGATGAGGCTTCTACCTGCAATGCAGAGCCTTCAGGTCAGGACCCTGCCAAACGAAGCACTAGCTATTTGGCCCCTTAAAATAATTTTAAGTATTTCCTGGACAAGTGCGTGAGCGTGACAGCACGGTTACCTGCAGACCGTTTGTGCAGTATGCATGTGGGTGTGAGTGTGAACACATAAAATCTGCACCAAAAGCTTTATAATATGCTACATTGCACCGCGGATTGCTAGAGGCTTGAGGATTTCGAGTACTAACTTGTAAGGATAATTGTGGAATTTGAAATTAAGTACTGTTTGTTATTTTACTGACCTGTTGGCAGTGACCGACTTACTCAACTGCACACTCTTCCTGCAATGTTTGAGTAATACTATTGAAAATCTGGAGAAATTCTGTGGAAAAGCACATAGTCACTTCCCCTGTCCTAGCTTAAGTGGCACAAGGGAAGATTAGTTAATGGATTCCGCACAGCTCCTCAAGGGCTGTGATTCACATTATAAATCCCCATCATGCTCTCACTGCCACAGTTTTCAACCAGCTATATCAAGAGTGAATCCAAACTGAGCTAATGTAGCACAGAGGGGGTGATTTATTCTCCCTCTACAAAGGATGTTGCTTTCTCAGCACATGACATGAGTTAATAAATTATCTCACAGCTGCCTATCTAGAATCATCCTTGAAGAGTTTAAATCAGTCATCACTCTTGACCCCTCGGTAGAGCAATGCCTACTTAGGCTGGTTGAAGCACTGACTTTTTTAGTGCTCAGCACCCATGATCCTTGGGTGTAAATTTTGAAAAGCGAGGGAAGGGAGGAAAGATGATTTCTTGACGAAGGAACCTTTGAAGATGAATGCAGGCATGTTGTGTGATCCCCCCACGCTTATATGCCAGGCTGCCTAGACGCTACCTGCCTTCCTGACCTTGCTCCGGTCCATCAGAGCCCCTCGATGTGCTTGGGCACGTATTCCTCATGGTCTGACTGCGCCTTGGCCATGCATGTACAACCTCTGAGGGCAAGGGTGCACCATCATAGCTCTCCCCACATAGGTGGCTTTTAGGATTTGAGCCTTGGAGCACAGCGTTTTTCTTCAAGTGTTTGTGCAAGTGAGTTTCTGAGGAAGAAAGTGGAACATGTGCAGATTATCGAGCGGTGAGCCTTCGTAACACTAAAAGGAAAAACATATCCCAGAAAGAAATCATTGCTAAATGGAGGGAAAAGTATTGCTAGTTCAGAAAGTCAAATTTTCTGCCACAAGACTGTTTCATAAGTGTAATCCTGCAAAGCTGTGGTATGCATTTGGATGGTAGTCAGGCTTATTTTTTACAGCAGGATTTTGCAATTATTTTAAGTATACTGATTTTCAAGAAATTTTGTTGACCTCTAAAAGGTCAACGAGTTGGCAGTGCCTGAATACTACCTGTCCAGTCTGAACAGAACATGGGTCCTGGAAGTGACCACATGGAAGTCTCTCCTGGTGCGCCCTGTCAGTGACCTGTGCCTCAGAGGCTTGGGAAGGGAAAAGGGATTTCCTTATAAAATTCTGCATCTGTCATTTGCAGTCCCAGATAAAAGACAGTGGTGATCCATGTGCAAAAGAATGGGCGGCAGCCAAAAGAGAGAATTTGAATAAAATTATAAAATAAATAAATAAAAAACCCTCAAGTCACTGGTGCACCATTTTCTTCCAAGGTGAAACAGTTGTTAATAGTTGTAATAAAAACTAGCTGAATTCTTTGCTTAGTTGAAATAAATATGCTGGTGTTTTTCAAGGGAATATTTTATAAAACATCCCATGAGCATCCTAAAAAAGAGAGAGAAAAAATGCATTTGTAAATATTTGGAAGTAATTTTTATTCAGTTCCTGGTGCTCTGGCCATCCAGAAGT
Organism: Crypturellus tataupa; assembly: GCA_034781795.1. NCBI lineage: Eukaryota > Metazoa > Chordata > Aves > Tinamiformes > Tinamidae > Crypturellus > Crypturellus tataupa. Next base: position 2,789,716 of record JAWLRI010000157.1, read on the forward strand.
AAATTTTTAATTGCATATTTACAGTGTTTATGTTATATGTTTTATTAAGTCTGCTGAACTCTGCGCAACATTTAAACCCATTGCTATAATTAATGTCCAAGGTGCGACGGGATTGCTTAAGCCAATTTTTGCTGTACAGGTGAAAGAGATACCCAGAATTTTCTTCTTTTTTTCTTAATCTTTTTTCATATCTGCAATTTTATGATGAGTTTGATTTCCTGGAAAAAGAAGATGAGGGGAAGCTGTGGGAATTAGTAAAGCTCAATTAGGAAAATACAGTCTCAGGCACTGTGTGAGAGCAAGAGCGTATGCAACAAGTAAGCTTAAGGCATGAGCGAGAAATAGTGGGGGCCAGGGGGGAGTCTGATACATGAGCCTGAGCCGGCGTCTCAAGTGATTCATTACTCCGTGGATATTAATTCCAATGGGACAAATCATAAGGGGCTGCGCGACCGAATTCTTTTACAGCATATTGAGTATTTGCAAGTCTTTCACAGACCGTAAACAAATTTTCTCTGCCAAAATGTGCATTTTAACTCAGATTTTCTTAAAAAGCCTTTTTTTTGCTATTAGCTTTCTTTTTAAACAATCTTACTTCGTTAGTTCTGCGGGTTAACCGTAACTTTAACATTACACTGACGCTTCCCAGGCAAAAATGCACTAGGTTAGCATTTCCTGCGCTCAGTCTGTTATCTTGACACATAAGTACAGTACAACAGCTGGTTTGTTCCTGAGCTCCTGAGGGGACTTTTATTCTCCGAGCTGAGTTTCCTTCTCGGCTCTAGCTGTAGGGGTGTTCACGTGTTCGGCTTTCCAGGCAGCGCTCTTCCCCCAGCACCGCTCCGGGGTTAAGATAATAGTGCTGATAAGGCAGTCGGATGGAATAATCTCTGGTTTGTCGAAGGAGCAGGCGGGGGGAGTGAAAGGGGTAGGAGCTGCTTTTGTGTCACAGGGCCCCGCGAGCGCTTTGAATCCGGCACAAACAACCGCAGCAACACACGCAACATTGCTTTTGGCAAACACAGGCACCTGCCGGAGCGGTGCTCTGTCCTCCCCCCACCGAGACCCCTGTTCTGCGGGGTTTCAGGAGAAAAATATCAGTGCGGGGTTTGCAGTTTCGGACCAGAAATGGCAAACTGTGCTGATGGTAAAAGTAGTCGCAGAAGGAAAACCTGATGATTTCTGGTCTTTATCTTTGTTAAGTTGCTATCGCTAACAGCTTCACC
>JAWLRI010000157.1:2796052-2801052 GCA_034781795.1 Crypturellus tataupa
GGGCGGGCGCCATCGGCTCGCAGCGCCGCTGCCCTGCGCCGGGCCCTACCGCCCTCGCGCCGCCCGGAGCGCGCCGCGCCCGCCGGCGCCAGCATGTTTGACAGGACGAGGCTGCCGTTCGTGGCGCTGGATGTGCTCTGCGTGCTGCTCGGTAGGTCCCGGGCGCCTCCCCGCGCCGCGGCGGCTCCGCGTTACCGCATGCTCCTCTTCCCTGTCCGCGCGGGCGGCCCCGGCGCCGTCCTCGCGCCGCCACGCGACGCAAGGCACCTCTATGTGCACACAGTTCTGGTGGGCTTGTCTGGTGGGCTTGTGTGGTGGCCCAAGGGTGCTGCTTTCCCTCCGAATACATTTGACCAGCCTTTCTCAAAAGCCCATTATTCCTGAGTTGCCAGGAACACCTCTAGGTGAAAGGATGCTCAAGGTCTGCCCTGGCTTCTGAATAGAGGCGGCTCCAGCCGCCCCTCTGGGTGCAGCACCCACCGCTAGTCAGAGCCTGCTGCACACGGGAGCGTCATCGGGGCTCAAACGCCACAGGTTAAACGCCATAGGTGCCTTTGAAACGGTGATTTAAGTTTCAGCGTCACTGAATTGTCTTTGAAATCGTTCATTTGTTGTAATTCGGTTGAAGAAAATGTGTGGTAGTCATTGCTACCACTGACAGCAAATGTTGGCTAGGCTCCGTGTTATCCCGTGTTCCTTGCAGGCACCGGTATTTTCCTTGAATATCTGAGAAAAAGAAAAAAAAGAAAAAGAAAAAAAAAAGAAAACAAAAAAGAAAAGGAAAAAGAAAAAGAATGTTTTTTCCCAGTACTGAAGTTCTTCTAGTCCAGGTTGTCTGTTCCTTTGGGGACTTGTGCTCCTCAGAGGCACAGCTTGTGCCTCCAGAGGGAATAAAGTGCTGGGAACAAGAGAGTGGGAAAAGGCACAGGGAATTTAAACCCTAAAATTTATTTTATGTTTTTGACAGGAGCAGTCTAACTTGTATACTCTTAATGAATTTCATTACCTAGTTCTTAAATAACATCTATGGCTCCATGTGGTGTTTATATGGTTTAGCTGTATCTGCTCACTTTTACCTCTGGAATTTTTTTCATAGATAAACAAGCAATTTAGTGTAAGACAATAGTAATGCTACTTACAATTGAGATGATTGACAAAATTACTTTTCTTCAAATAAGTTATGCTTTTGCAAAGAAAACTGCATAGTTGAAACTCAAGTGGTGATCACAAGTTTGCTTTCTTATTTTATATTAAGTAGTGCTGTTTGTTATGAATACTGCTTTAATTATTATTCAAATTCTTTGTGCTCTGGTTTTTGCAACATGCTTAATTTATGTTTCTTTTTTTTTCTTTTTCTCTCTCTCTCTTTCTCTCTCTCCTTGTCTTTCCCCCTTACTCCTTCTCTTTCAACAGTCCTGGTACCTGGGCTAGCTTGGTTCCTTTTCAAGTATCAAATAGGACACCGATCCTGCCGACAAACGTCCCAAATTATGGTCTGAACATAATTGGAGAGCCTTTCCTTCAAGCAGAAACGAGCAACTGAGGGAAAAAAAATAAAATAAAAGCAAAATTAAAAAAAAAAAGAAAAAAGAAAGGAAGAAATGATGAGAAATGAAACTGAAGAAAGAAGAAAAATAGACCAGCAATTGCAGCACTTACAATCACAATTCCCTTATGGTTGAAACTGTAATGATATACAGAGGGTCGATGATATTTCAGTGATGGGTAGAACGCAGCCCCTGCTAAGTAGCCTTTGTTGTATGAAGTCCGCTGGGAAATAGATGTTCTGTCTCTGACAATATATTTTAACTGACTTTCTAGATGCCTTAATATTTGCATGATAAGCTAGTTTTATTGGTTTAGTATTCTTGTTGTTTACGCATGGGATCACTATTCCTGGTTATCTCACAAAACAAAGGCTATCGGCAGCAGCAACAGCGCTGTGGCAGGGCCAGGGCCGTGGGCCGCACGTTTTCTCAACACTCTGATTTCTAAATGTTTTAAGAATAAGCTCTGTAGCCTTTAGTTATCAGTATGGATTTATTAATCTTTGGCCCTTCACCAGGACTTTCTTAGTGTGTTACCCAGCTTGAGATTTTCAAAGTCAGTGCAGACACACGGGATCTGTGGAAGAAATGCCTCTACGTAGGTAAAAGTGTTATCTCCGCATGCAACAGTAAAACCATAAACAAAACAAGAACTTTCCCCACTAAAGTAACACTTACAGAGGCAAGTGCAATTTAAAAGTCATATCTAAAGGGGTCATCATTATAAGTCCTTCAGCCCTTGGACTCTAAATTGAGGGGATTAAAAAAAAATAATTAAGAATTGCTTTGAACAAATTTACTTTTCCCCTCAGTTTTTGGGGGCATTAAAAGGCATTAAATCAAGACAAATCATGTCCTTGAGAAAGAAGAAATCCATGGAAACACAGCACTTATGTTGGTTAGCTGCTGCCTCCACAGAGGGGTAGGATTATTTATTTAAAGTTACTGGTTGCATCAAGAACCCATAGGGTTTACATATGGTTCTGCAAAATCTGCATCACAGAGACAAAGAGACAGGCAAATCCATGCCACAAGGGCAAAGCTTACCGTTTACAAACTGGGAAAACCAGGATGGGGATACGTTATATTTAAAACAATGCACTCTTAAAGTAGGTCTAATCACAGGGTGCTGAAAACTTGCATGGTGCTTTCAGAATTTAGCCTTGTTCTACAATTTTCACATATTGACAGAAATATAATGTGCATGGGCAGACAAATTTTGCCTCTACGTCTCTTTAAAAAATAATCAGTTTAAATACTCTTTCCAGTAATCCTAATTTGCACGAAGATATAGTGTCCACATTACGTGCCTTGCCTTGAAATCTAAAAAAAAAAAATGGAAAAAAACATAAAAACAAAAAACACAAAAAAATTGACATCACTACACTTGTTTTGCTGCATTTATTATCATTTTAAATCTTTACCATTTTTATGATAAAATATTTTGTACTCCGGATGGGAAAAAAGTGTGACATCATGGATTTTTTAGACAGTTATACCTTTATCTCACATTTATAAAGCATATCATGGCTGTGTATAGTTGCCGCTTAAGAATTGTAATCGACCAGCAATATTTTCAGTATTTTGGTGTTTTTTCTATTAATCTTTCATGTTTTTCATCTTCCAATTAATATTTGGGGGGGAGGGGGTTCAAATTTATACGAATTATGCAATACCAAGTTTTGCCTATGTAGGTAGTGCTTTTAGCTGTATTGGTTATTATAGGTAAGTACACAGATTTAAAAGAAAAAAAAAAAAAACAGAATAATGTATGCTTTTTTTTGTTTGTTTTAATTGACCAAAGTGGGTACTGCTATTTTTGCAGTGTGATGAGGTCCTTTTGTGTACTGAGAGATGGACAGGGGATTTTTTTTTATACATATATATATATTCTGGGGTGGGTGGGGAGGATTTTTAACACTTTACAGTGTAGCTGTGAAGCAGTGCACCCTTAGCCAGGCAAGGGCTGCAAAGCGACTGTTCTGCCTACTGTGACAAACTTTCAAATCGGTTCCCTCTTTTTAACTTCCCACCTGGGGTGCAAGCTGAAATCATTTCTGGATTTAAAAAAAAAAAAAAAAGAGAAAATAAATAATGGATTCTGTTGGAGGCAGACTTGACTTGAGGAAATTGTTTTACTTAAAATTTCTCTTTTTTTTTTTCTCCCTTTTTTTTTTTTTTAATGGGAGAGAAAGTGAGAGAGAGAGAGAGAGAGAGAGAGAGAGGTCAAGACCCACAGTGAGACGGAGCATGTTCCATTCTGGCAGAGCGACCGCGTCCTAGAGTGTCCGTTTCGGAAGGCGTTTTTAGCTCAGAACGACAGAGATGTTTGCTTTGTCTAGGAAATGCACGCGCGGGGCCAAATCTCTGCTGGCGCAACTCCATTGACTCCAGTTGACTCCGGAGTTGCTCCTGCAGGGAGTGCGACTCCCTTTTAGTCTACACGGCTGGTAAATATTATTCTTTTCTCTCGTCCGCGTCAGACGCTTTTCGGAGAAGGGGATGGGGGGCCGCGGGCACCCAGCGTGTGGGCTGCAGCCCCCAGCCCCCGCCGGCCGCAGCTCCGGTGGGGGCACCGGTTCTGGGCGCGCGGACGCGGGCGCCGATGTAAATAAAAGTTTAATGTGCCGGGGAGAACAGCCGGGACCTGCCCATGAGCCTCCCGCCCCCTGCGGCGCCCCCATCGCGCCGGCCACGGCCGTGGGATCCCCTGGCCGCGCGCGGCGGGGCGTCTCCGGAGGAGCGAGCCGAGGCAAGGCTGGAGAGGCTGCTGGGAGAGACGCTGTAGCAGAGGAAATCCTTAAGATTTATATATAGCTAAACTGCGTAAATTAAGAGAAGATAATAAAAACGTTCAACTTTATGTTGCTCTTTTTCTGAGCCCCACAGTAAGTGAATTCATTCACTAAGTAAATGGCTGTTAAGAGCGAGGGAGAGGTAGCGCGCCCACCTCAAGGATCTCCCAGGCTCTGCCCTGGGAAGCTACATGAACGACGTATTGCCCTTGCAGCGCGCACGCCCTGGCGTGTGCCGGGGACAGCCCGCGAGCAGTGCCCTCAGCTCTGGCTAGCACGGCAGGGTGAAACGCAAACGAGTTCAGACTTTAAAGTGCAATAGTCAAAAATGGGGATAATCCTTGTAGGAAGACGGGTGATCTTAGCTGAGCTTTGCTCTTATCTCTGACCTCTCTTACAGGAAAAAAAAAAAAAAAAAAAAAAAAAAAAAAAACTGAGCTCGCAGATGCAATACTTTTAAAAGCAAACTGCTCCCACGTGAGTGAATTGGTTTATTAGGAAACTGTGGGTTTTTTCTGCCTGCCTCTCTAATAGAAGAGCCGTTTTTGGGGAGAATGAGCTTTTCTTTTACTGTGTGCGTGTGTGCGTGTTTGTGTTCCTTTTTAATTTTTTTCTTCTGAGCCTAGAAGTAAGTCGAAAGATTGAGAACTCAAATCCA